>NC_061162.1:22049559-22114559 GCF_022113875.1 Hydra vulgaris | reverse complement strand
TTGAGTCAGATATCTCGTTTGAGTTTAAATTTAATATTGCCAGTAATTCATTATTAATTGGGTTTTTGGGATTGTTTTTTAGATCTTCATCCCAAAAATTTATATTCTCCTTAATAAAAGACCAACATGCTTAAATAGTTTCAGAATGTTTAACTTCTAGTAAGCTAACTAGAAATCTTCCACAACTCATCTGTCGATATTGCGAGAATCTACGCTCTATTGGCTCACTTTAAAGTCGTGAAGTAAGTCGATATAAATATCCTTCTTCAATAAGGTCATCTATAAGCAATGCTTGAGAACGCAGAGTTGTGAAGAGAGCCGATGATGTTTTTTGTGATAACGTTAAATATGGAGATTTCTGCCAAAGTTCAATCCAATTAGCTAATTGTCGAAAAAAAGTTGTTTTACCATCATTAAGAATACTTGCATTACCAAGTTTATTTGGGCTAAATCGCTCTTTAGAATTTGAAATAGTCCACCGTTTGTGAAAAATTGTAAGAAAACCAGAAATGTCTTTACTTTTTGGAAAATAACTCTTGAAACCTACAATTATTGTTTCATTAAAAATTGATAGTTTTGCTTTTTGTTACCAGGGTGAAGGCCCTGATATGAAATTTTTGGAGCTTTTCGTAAATTGCCTTAAAGTTTCTCATCTTTAGAATGTAGATGATGAAAATCTCCCCAAGTAATATAACCAGTTGGACAATTATTAGAACCATCTTTTATATTGAATGTAAAGGATGGAAAGACAAATTTTTTACAGTGTAATAAATTATTTCTGATATTTTTAACAAGATGAACACTATCATAAAATAAGTATATTTTAGTATTTAGACTATCAGGATGATTTATAAAGAAATTTCATTGATAACCAAATTTGTAACGATGCAGACTAAATGCACTTACATTCGATTCATGATTATCAGTAAAAACACTTCGAATTTTAAAACCAGATAGTGAAAGAGAACTAATAGAAATAAATATTTAATCTGAAAGCCATTTACCACTTATGTTAACTTCAGGTATCGCTTTAATAATAAAAGGAATTGATTTTTTTTAAACTAGCTATCATAAATGCAAAAACTCCTTCGTACAAAGTACCTGTATCATCTGCACCCACATAAATACCACTACAATGTTGTGCTTGTTTCTGAAGATAAAATTCATCTACAATTAATATTAAATCTTCATGTATTGAACCTTTCTCACGAAGTGATTTAACAGCCTTTATTGCATCAACTCCACCTTGTTTTATTTTATTTAACAAAGAAATTAAAGGTAATGGAAATGATTCTAGTAAAATTTCATATGCTTGTTTAGATGTATATCTTAATAATAAAGCATGTCTAATCATATCAGCAGAATATTGTGGTTGACCCTTGGCTTTATAGTACGTTCGACTATTTATTTCATCAAGAAGTATATTTCTATTAGAAGAAGCGGTATTTTTTATGTACGCTGCAAGATTTTCTAACATACTCAAACTAGTTAATTTAGAATTAAGACTTTTAGATAACCATGGAGGAAGTGAAACATTATTTCCTTTATATTGCAAAGCTACACATAAGCAATAATCAATTATTATTGATTCAAGAACTGATGGAAAAAATGTTATAGGATCAAATATTAAATAATAATAAACTACACAATTGAGATGTTTTTTAAATTGGAAACCTTCTGGTTTAATACTTAGCATGGTCCATTCAGTAATTTTATCATTTTCAGAAAAACTAAGTTCATCTTCTTGAAAAATACGACTTTTAGGTGGTCTTCTCAAAGCAATAGGCGATGGTAATGCGTAAGGACGTTTTAAGCAATCACTGGAGAAAATTTCAGGAAAAGGATCTAGATTCCAATTTAACTTGCATTTTTTACCACGGATGATAAACTTTTCATTCAAATGCTTTTCACACAAAACGGAGTTTGGTGATGGCACCCAATCAGTACGATTAACAAAATTAACCCAATAATTCAGTAACTGTTGATTTTTTAACGGCAAATGAAAAGAAGCAATTTTTTTATCTTCTAAAGAACTGTTGTATCCAGTTTTACAACCATATGCAACACACTTGTTAACCATGATATGATTCAGCTTTTTTAGTATTTATTAACTTTCTAAAACAGTTATTTTTACTTTTCATAATATGCAAGTTTAAAATTAATAGTTTTATCATTCAACTTGTTGTCTTTTTTTGTGCGAAAATAGGTATATATATGTATATATATATATATATATATATATATATATATATATATATATATATATATATATATATATATATATATATATATTATATATATATATATACATATATATATATATATATATATATACAAAACTTTCAAATTGTTCCTCGATAACTAAATATATAATAAAAATTATGTGAAATAATAAATTATGAATAAAAAGTCACGAATAATAGTAAAAATAAAAAAAATTGAACAACTTTAAATAAAAAATTGGAAAGCATTTAAAAATAAATAAAATAAAAATTATAATAAATAAAATAAACAAATATACTAAAGAATAAATTTACTGCTACTTTGTTTTTTGAGATTCTGCTATTCTATTATAACTAAATAATAAAATGCAATAATTTAAAATCATTTATTTAAAAGTTTTAAAAATCAAATTTTTATATAACCAAAACTTAACATTAAATAATATATTTAATGCATTTATCAATTTTTGAATATTCATAGATATTATTTTAAAAACTGTTGAAAATGTTAAAAAAACAATACAAATATCTACTATACACACTAAACTTTTTAATAAATATGTTGCTAACAAATTATTTTTTGTAATATAATTTTTAAAACGTAACATATGTTTTTTATATATTTTTATTACTATTATACTTTATCTATACTTATTATACACTCATGAGTATATACTTATTTAAAATTTAATAAACATAAAAGACTAAAATAAACTGAGACTTTTAAAAGTTTTAATAAAGAATTCAAATTAAAATAATTTTAAAAAAGTTTATTATTATGCTTTTGTCTTTCTATCCTCATCTTTCCAATCAAAGATTGCACTCCAAACCTTTTTACAAGATCAACCAAATCTGTTAGATTTTTTAAAATAGATACAAACTTTGATTTAACAATTGGTTCATTAGAGAAGATTATACCAGAAAGATGCTTGTATAGAAGATGATTATCTTCTTCAGTAAACTCGTTTTGTGTTCTTTTAAAAAGCATTTGCGGAGATGGTGGCACATAATCAATGTCCTCATTAGTAAAATCTATAGCTTTATGTTCTTTTAAACTTTCTAATGTTTTCCTACATTCATTTATTTCTATTTTTTCTTTTTTTCTGAGACGTAAATCTTTAAGGAACTAACCTTGGTAGAAGTTTCTTTTGTCTTTCTCTCTTCTACTACATGATCAACAGGTTCAACTTATGACAATTAAACTGGTTAATGAGAATAAACTGGCGCTGTAACTCTTTTTTTCTTTCGTATTTCGTGCCTAACTTTATCTAATTTTTTTTTTTTGTCGCACTCGTTAAAACCATCTTCAACTGATATTTTTTTTCTTACATCAGCTATTGTTATTGATCCCTGTGTAATTTCATTTTCAATTAAATTCATGGTGCAACTTATCTCTTTCTTTTCATTATTTTTACCATCAATTACATCACCAGATCTTTAAACATAATGCAACTGATAACTTTTTCTGGATGCCGAATTACGCTTTTCAAATAAAGCATACTTATTTTCAGCAACGTTCAAGGTATGACATAAATGTTGTGCCGTGTCCTGCTTGAAATTTGGAAACTCACTATGCCCTTTGGTTGTTGTGTATTTTCTAATAAGAGTTGGATTCATTTTAGAAAACTCTGCTGGTTTTTTACCTAAAGCACGGTTCCAAAATAGAGAAAACTGTGAAGTTACCATTGAAGCATCCATTGCAGCACCACTGTAGCTTAAAAAAACTTTATCTTTTTCACTGGCAATAGATAATCCTTCTAATTTATTTCAAAGAAAATTTATGTATATTGAGACTTCATTGTAAAGTTCAACAGTTAATACGAGGTTTGCAGGCCCTTTATACCCGTCTTGTGTTTCTTATCACTAATGGTGTAACTTGTTTTTATATAAAGCTTTTCAAAACTCTCATATGTCATGTTTGCAGTAGCACCAGGCCTTGATGCATTGTCTAACAAAATGTATGTCAACAAATACGATCGTGCTAAACAATATTAAGATTTTGGTAAAACAAAGCTAATGCTGTTACAGTTTTTTATAACATTCTTTGCATTTTTAACATATTCGGACAAGTCTAATTGAACAATTTCATATGCAGATGGAAAGTTATGGAAATCCTTCATATCTTTCTCGTGCTGCCTTTCTTGGATACCCTTAATTAATGTACGCTGCCATTGTTTTATTAGCACGTTTAATTTTGTATACTCATTGTTTAAAAGTATTTCTGTTTTGTGATTTAAAATGCAAAAATCTAAAAATATCTGGACTGAACCTAAGTATGTTTTAATAGTTCCTGGTTGTTTTTGATTTTCATACATTTTTAACATCCAAGAATTCAAAAACGAAGTGCATGCAAGATGCTTGTAATTGATTTTATCTTCTGAATCATGTCGAACAGTAGCCGTTATAACATTTTAATGCTTTTTTGCTGTTCATTGAGGTTTAACTCCACCGTCTGGGCTTTGCAACTACAAAATTATCCAAAAAACTTTCTTCTTCACTTGAAGCCATATGAAATATCTGGTCACTGTCATCAAAGTTAACAGAATCTCCTGATTCCTCTTCATTGGCTAATACATCACCAGATTCCTCTTCATTAGCTATTACTCTTTTCTTTCTAAGATCAGGCCCACTACTTAAATTACTTGCAGAATTATTTTCTAGCCTTTTTTTAAAATATTGTAAACCAAGCCAATCATCACTGTCGGATGGCCTTGCTAAAAAATTGTCATCATTATGAATTGCTCTAGTAAAAATTTTTTCCAGTAATCCTTCATCATCAGTAGATGTATCAGTAGAGCTTTCAGAAAAGCTTGAAACACTTGAAGCTTCATCTCTAAATGTTTCAAGAACAGGTTTTGAAAACATATTGGCTCTTTTAATTTCGTCTCTGGTTTTCAAACCATGAACTGTCTGAGATGGTTGTTCATTCTTTTAATTTCCTTCAAGCAGTTCAGACATCCACATCTTTGTTTTTCGTGTTTACAAAAAACTTTGTTTTTTGTAAACACGAATTTTTGAATGTCTCTTAGAAGGAGAAAGGACTTTTCTGGGTAAGTTAAGATTGAAATCTATTATGGCAGTTTTTGCTTTTAACTGATCCGATGCATGTTTTTTAGACATTAAATGTCTGTCTAAGTGTGCCACTTTCCTAACAAAAACAAAAAAAAACTTTTAAATCTTATGAAAATCGATATTAGCTAAAAAGCACCTTTGATAACCCTCTCATAACTTTTTATACAAATATGTGTGTATACACACACACACACACACACACACACACACACACACACACACACACACACACACACACACACATATATATATATTTGTCACACACACACACACACACACACACACACACACACACACACACACATATATATATTAGAAGTTTTTCGCAGAATTTACTGGATTAACTGGAGTCATGCAACTGCAATCAAAACATTGTCATCTAAAATGTTCTCATGGGAGTACAGGCAAACTTTAATGCAGTGGTGGTATGTGTTATACTGATAGCAGAAACGAAATACCAAATGCGTGCATCATAAAGGAGCTGATTAATATTTGGAACAAGGCAAGCTTTGATAAAAGTTTTATGATCAGTGAATGGTCTATTAAATAAGCAACTAAATATAAAAATCTCTTGTCATAAAATATAAGCATTCTGTGAAACATATTTATCTGTGAAATAAATTAACATATAAGTTTTTATGCTATATTTTAAAATGTTGACACTTTGTAATTTAGGAATAGTATCATTGCTCTGTATACACCGTATATAAAGTTTTTAAAGATGAGAACCCTATAAATGAGCAAAGAAACCATGAGCCAACATACTCAGGAGTTTTTAAAAAAAGGCAATGTTTTGTTTCCTACACACAAGGAAGACATTTTCAAGTTAATTAGCCAGGATCCTAGATTGAGTAAAAAGGCTGTAAAGGAGGATTCAATTTTTTTGAAGAGAAAAAAAGGGGACATGGTCAAGATGTCCTATAAAAATTGCAAAAAATATGCTAAAATAGTTGCTGAATGTGGGGAAAAAGACGAAAAACTTTCTAAGGAAGATGGTAGAAGAAAAGCAACAGGAGGAAAGGCTGAAAGCAATTGTTGAGCAAAAAAATAAAAGCCTATCACTAGAAAAAGCAGCAGAGAATGCTGTAAGAAGTCTTGAGCAAGAATTCTCCAGTGGGTGTAGTGGAACAGATGACTCAGACTTAGAAATTCCTACCGCGAAAAAAAAAAAAAAAAGTTGCATGATTCAACCTAGATTTGCCTTTAACTCAGTCTGAATGATGTTTTGAATAATTGAATTCAATTTATGACAAGGTAAACAAGTTTATGTATAAAAAGTGAAGTATATTACAAATATATACAAAACTTCAAGTTGAAATAATTTAAATGTTACATAATTTAAAAAATGACAATGCTCTGTTTGTTTTTTTATGTATCAAGTTAGCGTGAGAGCTGAAACACAATGGTTTCATTAGCCAAAGAAATGATGCTTTACTATTTAAATTACAGGCATTTTTTTTCTTATCATTTTTTCTGAGAGTAATGAAAGAAAATGATAACAATTCTAAATTTAAGCACCATATAATGGAACGACATGTTAATCATGTTATGATGGAATTACAGGGAGAAACAAAGGGACCCAGACGATTCTTATACAAAAACATCAAGATCTTAGGCATAAGATTGAAAAAGGTGTAAAGCATTGGCCAACATTGAGAAATTTGATTGGAACACCCTGCAAATAAAAAAAATGCAGTTCTGCACAACAGCTCTTAAAAAAAATATTTTTGACTACAAAAATAGGCGATTACAAGTATTTATGTTAACTGGTAGCTTTTTAGCTCGGAGCAGATTTGATGAACTTTAGGTTACTACAACCAGGTGCACATCACGAAGCAGATTTATGGCTGATTGATTGTATCTGTTAGCAATGCAAATGACCAAGGATAACAACAAGCAACTAAGTATCAATGAGGTGTCTAAATGTGCCACTAAACAAGACTTGAAGAATATTTAGATAAAATAAGCAATTTATGACTATATTCTTGTTTTTGAAATATATTTTTTCCACAAAGTTTATAAAAATTGGTTTATAAAAATTAAAAACCACCTATTTTTTTTTTTTTTTGCATTCCATAGTATTCCATTTTAAAAAACATTTTAAAACAATGCAATTATAATAAAGAATAAAATAATAATAAATTTTTTCTAAGTTGCAGTAAGTAAAGCAGTCAGAATAATTAAATTATCTTAAAGCTAGTTTGAATATTTTATTAAAAATATTGACTACTACTGGAATTTCAATCAATAAAAGGAAAAAAAACAAAATTTATATGGAAGTTTTTTTTAAAACACCTTCAGCTAAACAATGACTTTGAGCCCGGATATTTTTAGGGTGGTCCACTGACACTAAATAAGAAGAATTAATGTATGTATATAGATATAATATATAGCTTATATATATTCATATACATACATATATATATATATATATATATATATATATATATATATATATATATATATATATATTTATATATATATATATATATATATATATAGTTTGGATTTTGACAATTAACGAACTAATTCCGAATTTCTCTAACAATACTTTATATTCTGGAACAGTTTGCAGATTATGTAAAACTTCTTTTTTTATCAACGGTTCATTTGATTTTTTAAACTTTGCCATGTGCAAAAATACTAAATTTAAGTCAGTTGGACTAAATTCTTTACGTTCTCTTAGTTTGTTTATCACAGAAGAGTTTAAGTATAAATCGCTTGGATTTTCGTCAGATTCATCGTTTGCATTATATTTTTTATCATTATCATATAGTTTGTTTTTCTTTTTAATGTAGCGAACGCTATACAAAACTTTTTTAATACTTTTCGAAGAAGATGCATCTCCCAGTGTTGGGTGTTCTTTGAACTTAACTTTGACATCTTCTAGAGTAATATTGCCTCTAGATATTTTATTCATAAATATGCTATTAAAAGAAGATTCTTGTTCCAACATTCTTTGTACATCATGAAGTTTTTTACTTGTTTCGCTAGCTTTTTTTCTGTTATCAAAAATGGCATAAGCTTGTTCAGCCGTTTTCAAACTGTGGCATAATAAATTAGCCGTGTTTTGTTTAAACTCACTATGGTTTTTGTGAACATTAGTTGTATTAAATTTTCTTACAATAGTTGGGGTCATTTTTTTAATTTTTCCTGTGGCTTTTTTCCCAAAATTTGAAAACTGTGTAGTCAGCATTAAGGAAGAAGTAGCACCCCCATGCCAACTTACAAACACACAAGAGTTTTGTGATGTAGATACCCCATCCAAGGTATTTCTTTAAAAAGTTATATACTTTTGTACATGCAGATATAAGGTCTTTGACAATGCAATATGTGCTGGCCCTTTATAAGAAGTTTTATGTTTTTTAACGCTAACAACAAAACCATCTTTGTTCTCAAAAGCAACTGAAAATTCATTTAACGTCACATTGCATATTGCACCTGGTCTCGAAGCATTATCGAAAACAATGCAGGTTATTAAGTAATCTCTGACAAGACAAAAAGATGTTTTGTTTACTTTAAAAAAACTTGTATTACTTGATTTTAGAACATTTGTTGCATCTTCAACAATATCAAAATTATCTAATATTACTATTTTTTCTGCTGTAGGAAAGTTATTAAAGTCAATAATATCCTTGTCATTCTGATTCTCTTTTATTGATTTTTGCAAAGATTTTCCCCATTGCAAAATTAATGTAACAATTTTTGAATGTTCCTTGTGTCCTATGATATCAGTTCTATCTGTTGCAAGAAAAAAATCTAAAAAATGTTTTATCGACCCTAAATATGTTTTTATTGTTCCTGGCTTTTTTCCTTTTTTATCTAGCTCTGTCATCCACGAGTTTAAAAAAAACTCTTTGGAGAGGTTAACATAATTTATATCCTTATTATCTTTATGGGGTGATACTAATCCGCGGAAAATGAATCCGCGGAAAGTTTTGTCGTTTTTTGTCGTTAAAGTTAATAAAATTCCGCAATTATGAATTTTTGTAAAATTAAACCCCAAAAAGAAGTTAAATATGACCAATATAACTGTAGTTTTATAATTCATTTAATAAATATATAAAATTGTATGTGAAAAATATTTTATGAAAAATTAAAATGTAATTTTGCGTTTTTTACGTTTTTTTTTACTTTTCAAAAACTGCCTAAACGACTCATTACCAGTAAGAAACGCATGATTAAAACGTTTTTTTTACTGCACAAGATGCCCAACCTAATATTTTTCAAGAAAAAAGTCATGAAAAGTTTGACGACCTTGCGCGACCTATTATTTTTGCGTTTTTTACGTTTTTTTTTAATTTTCAAAAACTGCCTAAACGACTCATTACCAGTAAGAAACGCATGTTTGAAACGTTTTTTTTATTGCAGAAGATGCCCAAACTAATATTGTTTAAGAAAAAAGTCATGAAAAGTTTGACGATCTTGTGCGACCTATTATTTTTGCGTTTTTTTCGTTTTTTTTAAATTTTCAAAAACTGCCTAAACGACTCATTACCAGTAAGAAACGCATGTTTGAAACGTTTTTTTTACTGCAGAAGATGCCAACCTAATATTGTTCAAGAAAAAAGTCATGAAAAGTTTGACGACCTTGTGCGACCTATTATTTTTGCGTTCATAGTTAATAGTTAATAGAGGAGGAATTTTCAGACCCATCTATTATAAATATATAACTTTTTAATAAAGAGTAATTGATAGTTTAAATTAATCTTCTTAAAAAATTTTATATTTTATAAAAATAACATATTAAAAAAGCATAACTTGAAATAAACATTACATTAACAGACCTTTTTTCAAAGATAGATAGATTATATTTTGAAGCTAACCAGTCTTCATCACTGCTTGAATTTACTTCTAAAAAATTCTCTATCAAAATGACACTCAAGACTTGGGTTATTGATAAAGTCACTTGAGGAGTTTGATTTCTTATCAGATTTACTTTCAATATTTTCAAGAACACTTACACTTTTAGATAAATATTTTTTTGTCTCAAAATTAAACAATTTGTGGAAATGTCTCAGATGATTTCCGAGTCTAAGTAACTCTTTTGTGCAATGAAGCATAGGACAAATTTTTCTTTTATAAATTTTGCTCTTTGCTTTTCTTTTGGTAGTGGTCAAAACATTCCTTTTTGCGCTTAGCCCAAAATTAAGGCGAGCAGATTTTGCGTTAACTTTATCCCATTTGTGTTTGGTTATTAAGTGTCGTTTTTAGTTGAATATAAATCTTTAAAAAAAAAAAAAAACCTAATGAATCTGTTAAAAATTATATCAATAAAAAATTTACATTAAAATACTTTAATTTTGAAACTTACTTTCCATAAACAGGGCACTTTATTCCTTGACTTTACAACTTTTTCAAACAAAGGCACAACTGAAGAACAAGACTGTAAATTTTTTTTTTTCTTTAAATCCGTTTTATTTTGAACACAATATTAAAATAGGGAAATTAAGGCTAACCTTGGTTGTATCAATAACGATACCCTTGTCAATTCCAATTGCTGGTTGGTTTGTTATACTACATAATAAGGGAGATAATTAAAATGATTAAGAAAGAGAATTAGGGCAGATGCATTATTTATGTATTGTTCCTATATTTGCATAAAAATCAAAAATACCTTTCTGTTTCAACATTAACACTATTGAGTGAACTCTCAACGAAATCATAAGAAACCTATACAGAAAATATTTTGAAAAATTATCCAAAAATTGTAAACTATATATATATATATATATATATATATATATATATATATATATATATATATATATATATATATATATATATATATATATATATATATATATTTATATATATATATATATATATATGTATATATATATATGTATATATATATATTTATATATATATATATATGTGCATACATATATATATATATATATATATATATATATATATATATATATATATATATATATATATATATATATATATATATATGTACATACATATATATATATATATATATATATATATATATATATATATATATATATATATATATATATATATATATATATATATATATATATATTATATATATATATATATATATATATATATATATATATATATATATGATAATGAATGAAAGAAAAAACAACTTTTTCTACTGTATTTTAAGTTTAATGCTTAAATGGCAATCATTAGCCATTGATTACTTATTAAAAACATGGAATGGTATTCAATGATGTATTTATATACTACCTTTTTTAAGTTTAATTACGAAAATGAGAACAAAATGAATGCATACTTTTTCTTTTTCTAATGTAATATTTGTATCTAAATTAAAATAATAATATTAATAATATTATTAAAAAAGGATAATAATAGTTTACAACAATAATTTTTTATTACAAATATTATTAAGTCTTCTTTAACCGATTACCAAAACCTTGAATTAACTTTGAGAAAGCTTTATAAGGTTTTGTAAAAATATCTTCATAACTTGACAAACAATATAATTTATTACCCAAAATAAAATCATTATCTTCATCTGAGATTTTGTTCAAGATTTCATTATTCCTGAAAAAAGCACAGCAATATTTATAGCAAAATAAATTAAAATAAATAAATAAATAAAGTAATCAAAATACACATAAAAAACTAAAAATTTTATTTTTATTCTAAATATCAACTACCTTTAGCCCTAAACCAATTTGTGCGCTTAGAAGGTTGAACAACATTGCAGTACAAATTCTGCCTGTTCAAATTTACTTAATTTATGCAATACTAGCAAAAATAAAATAAAAATACAAAATTGTAAAATAAAACTCTAAGGTCAAAAATGCTAAAATGTTAAAATAAATATAAACTTAAATGTTTATACAAATAAAATGAAAAATTACAACAGTCGTGGCGCAGTGGTAGAGCACTTGTCTCAGAGACTTAAGATCCGTGGTTCAAACCCCACCTCTGGGCAAGTTTTGCGACATTGGTTGAGAAGGAGGCGTGAACTTCCTATTAAATGCTTTTCCGCAGTGCTCTGTGATAAGACCGTAAGGACTTCTTTGCGCATCTAAATCAAAAAAAAAAAAAATATGCTTACCTTTGCAAAGAATATGAACTTAACAATACTTCAGCCTATAACAAAATAGATTCATAAATGTATAATAAATTTTATATGTTTACATGTTATTGATTTAGTTTGCTTACTTAAATCAACTAAGTAGGGGTTGGGCAGGTTTTGCTTACGTAAAGCAACTAATTAGTGGTTAGGCAGGAATTTGTAAATTAGCAAGTTTATATTAAAACGAGCAATAATTTATATGAAATTACAAACCAAAATATTAATATTAAAAATCATATAAGAACACATTAACAAACAACTGTTAACAAAAAAAATTTTAAATTGCAAATGAGAATATATATAAAATAAATATTTACAATTTATTTAAAAACATACTTTGATTCTTTAAATTCTTTGCACCTTTGCAAAAAGATACAGTATTGCTTCAGAAAGCAATACTTTTAAAGTTTAATTATTAGACTAAATAAAAAATGTAATCTTTTTTGTAATTATATAACACTGATTTTTTTAATCTATGTGTATGAATGTGTCAAATATATATGTGTATAAACGTGTCATATATATATATATATATATATATATATATATATATATATATATATATATATATATATATATATATATATATATATATATATATATATATATATATATATATATATATATATATATATATATATATATATATATATATATATGTATATATATATTTATATGTATATATATATATATATATATATATATATATGTATATATATATATATATATATATATATATATATATATAAATTCAAAATTGAGAACTTTTTGTACATATATATATATATATATATATATATATATATATATATATATATATATACATATATATATATATATATATATATATATATATATATATATATATATATATATATATATATATATATATATATATATATATATATATATATATATATATATATATATATATATAAATTCAAAATTGAGAACTTTTTTATGGCAAATTGGCTTTTTTGCCAAAAAAAAAACACCTACATTCAGCAATATTTTCACTAAATTTTGCCAGGAGAGAGGGTTAAACTGCATAAATTTTTTTCCGAGAATAGCCTCTAGTATATTTAATAGTATATTTAAATTATTTATATAACTTTAATAACTAATAATTAATAACCTAACTTTATATTTCATACCGTATGATTATTAAATGATTTTGAAAGAACACAAAAAAAATAGTTTTTTTTATCTTCTGGTAAAAGATACATTAGGTCTTCGTCTTTAAGGTTTCCTATAAAATACAAATCAAAAATAGTCTTATGACTCTTTTATAATCTTTTAAAATTTATCTTAATATAAGGTGTTATTGTAATAAATTTTAAATAATATATATAAATTTTAATCAATGTTTACTTTTTGCTTTTCCACTAGCTTTATATATATTGTGTCTGTAACTATAGAGTTGCAAAACAAAAGTAATAAATAATAAATTTGTTACCACACTCTCCAAAACACAACACAAAAATACTTGATTAGTAAAACCTAAATTTGCAAATTTATTTACACAATAATATTTATAAAGTACACATACTTGACCAGAAGAAATAGACATCAACAATGATGAAGATATAACTTCTTCTATTGATTTTTGTGTAAAATTTTGGAAAGCTTAATGAAATAAATAAAAATAAGCAATTTGTTGAGCTTATTTTATTTATTTTAAAGAGCTGCATACAGGTTATGATTTAGTATATTATGTTAAAAATGTATATTATGTTATATAGTATGTTATATTAAAAGTTTTATTATAAATTATAAAATAAATCAAGATCTCACAACTCACAAGCAATGTGTCAGTTGAGTAAAAACAAACCTCTTTCATTTAATATAACGCCCTCATTGTAGGAAATATCACACGATGAATCTATACATAACGAATAAGTTTTTAAGTATTTTAGTTACTTTTTAAAGTAATAAATTAATATAAAAAACTTGAACAAATTAAAACAATGAAAAAAAACCTGCGCAAGCCTTGCAAATTTTTTAAGCATCGTTTTCCCACAGTTGACTTTTACAACAGTTATCTATTGGTCTTTTACATAGCACACCCAGTATCAAAACATTTTCTTCCATTGTTTTAATATTTAAAACCTTTTGAAAATTAATACTTATTAAAAAGAATCATATTTACTTTACAATGCATAAAATTTATGCAAAACTTGCATATTTATATCTTTAATACCCTATAAGAATAAGTAGCACATTAATACTTGAAAAGGATCACATTAACTCTCAATGGATATTAAGACACCTATAGTAACGTAAAAAACTATAATAACAGTTATTTTTATTAAATAACTGATTTAATAACATTATATGTAATAAATTTCAAAATTATGATCACTAACATTAAATTAAAGATTAAATTGATGAAAAAGATGACTTCACATCTAAAATTTAAACTTTGTGACTTCATGCTGAAACGCAAGTGAAAACTTACAATTAAATGAAAAAATCATGACTCTATATTGTTAAAAATATAGTTCATATTACAAGTAAAATGTGAAATAAAATATTAGTAATATATTTCATATTACTAGTACAACATATTAGTAATATATAATAATATTACACATTTCTTTAAGAGTTTAATGTGCTTTCTCACATTCACAACAAAACTATCATCATTTCTAAAGCTATTGCAAACTCATTTAAAGTCATGTTACATACTGCTCCTGGTTGTGAAGCAATCCAACTTTTTTCAACTTTGGATTGTCATTTTGATGGTGATAAGACTTTTTGTTATTCATTTAGACCAATATCAATGCGTGCTGATTTAGCTTTTATTTCTTCATTTAACTTTATTCATCAACTCTAAAACTTTTTTTATGGTTCAATTGAAGAACAAGTCTGTAAAAAATAAATTCAAAAAACTTTTTTGCTTCAATATTGACAGTATTAAAAGTAGATCCTTTTTTCGGATGATTAAAAACCTATACAAAAAACTAAACAAATTTCTAACAGATTTTTTTTTGAAAACCGAAGCATGGAATGGATATAATAACAATAATTAGCAGTTAAAAATTCTTTGAGGAAAAAATAAGGAAAAAAAAACATTCTTTAAAAAAAATCTATTTCTTATTTATAACTTTGTTATATTTTTATTAACTTTTTATCATCAAGAGAGAACTAAAATATTAAAGACTAAAAATATTAGTTAAGCAAAAAACTTAACTTTTAAAAAGTCCTCCAGCTTGGAACAAAACATGTCTATAATTATAAGCTTATTGAACAAATTTTAGTTAGACTTTTAAGGTAATTTGTGTGTGTGTGTATATATGTATATTTATATATATATATGTATATGTATATATATATATATATATATAAATATATATATATATATGCTACATAGTATTTTGTGTTTTTTAATGTAATTGTGAATTTGTTTTAACTCATAAATTATTGTATATAGATTTTTTAAATTTTGGGTGATTTAATTTTGATAAAAAAAAAAAAACGAAACAATCTTTGTTAACAAAAAAAAAAAAAAAAAAAAAAAACCCATAACTAGCAACATACTATTAATACTTTGTTTTAAAACTAATTGCAACAATATGCACCCCTGTTAAAACATTTTTTTATATAAAATTTTATACTTTAAAAGTATAAAATTTTGCTTAAAACTATAAGCAAACCAACATAATAAATAGTATTCTGATTACATTTCCTTATACATACCTCTTTCGACTTTTTAATAAATCTGGAGAAACACAATATGTATTTTATTAAAAAGGAGCTTTTTAAAAGTTAAATTTGAGCTTTTTAAAAAGACAAATAAGTTATTGACTGGGCTTTTTGCTTTACTATTTGTAAATTATAATATGAATATGTAATTATGCATTATCAAATTTTTAATTAATTACGCATTATCAGAAATTTATACTTGTACAATATTGACTAACCTTATATCCATCTTTATCCCAGAGGTTGCTTTCATGTAATTTCCAATAATTTTTTATATAAGAAACAGACATTTATGAATATTTTGTCCATATCTAATCTATACTATAAAACTTAGTAGGTGTTTGGTAAATTGCAAAAAAAAAATTTAAAACTTGTTGTAAAGAAAAAAAAATTTATATTGTTACAAACATTAATGTATAGTTACTGTATTCAATGGCTATCGTAATATAAATAAAATTATTACTAATTAAAAATTACTAATAACTAAAAACAATAGTTGTATTCAATTCAATTTAACTATTATTTTCAAACTAAGCATTTATTTCAAATAAAAAATATTTAAATACTAATAAGGAATTAAATTCCAAAACAATTAAACATAATTACAGTTATTTCTATAAAAACATTCACGATAAAGCAATATCGAACACCGGACTACAAGCGAAACTCTACCATATTTAAATTTGCTCGCTTACACATTTGTTTTAGTTTTAAGGTAAGTGCCCTTATGCTACCTTTTAATAAAGTATCAGGGCTATTTTTGCCGATACGCTGCCGATTTGCGGTAACATAAGTGCTAAAAATTAACATAAGGGCTTCAGCGTAACATAAGGGCACTTTGAGTAACATAAGGGCACTTTGAGTAACATAAGGGCACGCGTTTTGTAACATAAGGGCTCGTAGAGATTATTACTACTACTACTACTACTACTACTACTACTACTACTACTACTACTACTACTACTACTACTACTACTACTACTACTACTACTACTACTACTACTACTACTACTACTACTACTACTATAAACGTGATAGTAGCAGATTTTTAACCCTCATGTTACTTTTATCGAATTTGTTAAACAATCGAGTCAACGGGTCATATTAAAGGCAGAGTAGGTGTTTTTTTTTTAATTTACCATATTCTAAGGATGGTTAAGTTATTTTAATTAATAGGAACTGTTTCATCATAGTAAAAAATAAGTTATTTATTACGCTATCATTGAAGCAATTATAGACAAGTAGCATGAGGGATCATTCACTGTTCGCCGACTCCCCATTGTACCCGATTAAAAAGCAACAGTTTTAATTTAAAGCACTTCTAATTCCTTCTTAATTTTCAGGTAATGTAAAAATTTTTATTACTAACTTTTGCTACTAGTCCCGTAAAAGAATCATTATTTAATTTCAGAAATGTACATGGTAAATATATGATTTTTACTACAGAAGTATGTCAATTTTTTTAGTTGATTCAATATGACTACATAAAAAACTACTTTCCTAATAAATGAGTAGTAAGGAAAAAGGTTTTTATATTATTGTTCCTTTACATTGAAAAGCTAATTTTTATCATTAGTTTAACAATACAATAGCCGTTAAGTCCCGATAACGACGATTTATACCAAAATTTTAGGTAGCATTAGGGATCAAAGTTTTGGAAAAATTTAAAAGTAACATATATTTGGCTATTTTAAAGTACTTTTCAAAACTTATTATTCCTTACTAAAAAATTATTTTACCAAATAGTAAATATAATAAAAATTGTATATTTTGATAAATAATAAATAAACTTCAATGAAAAAAACCCCTCAAGTCATACTCAAACTCCTTATGGTGATATTACAAAATGATCTAAATTGGAAAACTCAATTTAAAAACATTCACAAGAAATGCTTTGCTAAAAACTGTCCAAATAATAATGATACATGGAATTTTCGAAGTATTTTGAGAACCATTTATTTGATTTTGAAAAGTTTTTCTTTGTTTTAAATCAAATTTTTCCCCTTTTAAATAATATAATAGCAGTTTTAAAAATGTTGATTGTAAGCATAGGAGTTGTATTCGCAAAAAAGAACTGATTTTAGATGAGTGACTTAAAAATTGTAAGGTTTCAATAGCGTAACGATTGATCTAAAGATCAACCTTACAACCACTTGCCTCTTATTTTAGGTGCCTCCTGGGGCACCTGAAATAAAATAAATAAAAAAAAAAACGCGGACAAAAACTTTTAGAAGATTCAAGGAAATTCAATGTGCATTCGAAAATCTAATAAAACTTGCTGCCAACTCGATTATGCTGTGCTCCTAGGCCTGCAATTTTTTACGATCACAAGTGGAACAAAGCCTGACGCTTTACTACAAACAATTAATACCAAAAAAATTGAGAAAAAAGTTATGGTTTTACAAGCTATCTGTTCATGTGGTTTGAAAATTTTGAACAAATCTGAACAAAATAGCTTCTCTTAAAATAAATTCCGCTTTTAAAGATTTGCATTAAAGTAAAATATTTGAAGATTTGATGTTATGAAACATTTGCATTTATTTGTTTTACGAAGAAAACTTGCTATAATTTCCGATATTTGTGTTTGTAGCTTATACTAAAATTTTTCTTGAACGATAACATTTTTTTATTATAATAAATATTATATAAAAAAAGCGCTATTGTTAAAATTTAAAAATAACTTTTTAAATATTAAACAAAATTTTTGTAAAAACCGTCATTAACTACGTAGTTCACGGCTCCTCCCTCACCGATATCGCAAGCTTATACACTAGTTAGTTGTTTGGTGTTTACAAAAAGGGCTATGTTACCTGCATTTACATAGAATTATACTAGGGTCAAACTCTGGTAAATCTAGGTTTTTTGACGAAAATAACTTACAATACCTTGATTGATTCAATAATTACTAAAATAATGGCAGCTTTATTTTATAAATATTTTTGTTATTACGCTTCAACTTCGACAACATTTAAATAACTAAAATTTAAAAACTTTAACAATGAAAATTATATTGGTAAAGCAATAAAAACTCAGACATTTACTAAAAGGTCTACTACTAAAACGTCAGCAGACATTTTATCAGAAGCTGTATTACAAAAACGTTTCTGAAAAGTAATTTCATAGGAACTGAAAACTACCGTCTGCATTTTATATAGTTTTATTAAAAGAAAAACAAACAAGTTTAGAATAAATAATGCACATTATGCTAAAATATCTTTATTATTATTATATAACTTTACTTCATTTAACTATATACATTATTTATTATAAGTCATGACCTGCAACCAATCCACGAGTAGCACGTTTTAAATGTTCTCCAATGAATTTGTCAATAAATTTTTTCGTATTAGTTTACAACAAAAGAACTGACAACTGAAAGAACAAAATCCTAATATAATAATTAACAATTGATTAATAATTAAGCATTCCTACATAACTATATTTAAATACTGAAGCTGATTTATCAGATTCTGGTTTCATGAAACAATAAACTGTTAAATTTACCTAACGCAACATATTAGAACAATATTAGACAATACTTATCATGACTAAATTTCTTTAAAGTATAACTTCATCCTGAATTTGCGGAGAATTAAACTTTTAATTGACTAATTTAATCCAAGAACAATTAAAGCAGAAAAATTAAATGCTAAATTGATCATTTAAATTTTTATAAAGGAAAATGAAAACTCATTTTCTACAAAATCCTTTTCCTCACATTTTTGCCAGACTTTTTTTTAAATTTTAATGTTTAAAAAAAAGTGTTTGATTCCTAATATACTTCGTAAGAAAGTATTGCTTCATAAGAAGGTGACTGCCAAACATATTGTTGTAATCGATTAATCTAAAGGAAATGTTAAACTAATTTAACTTTTATATCAGAATATTGAAAGAAAAATTATAGGATTTTCTTTTAAAGGTTTATTATTCTTTAACTGACGATACATGTTTATGTCTCTCCGAAAATCATGCACATTTTATTGCATACTGACACCAAAAGATATATGATTTTTAGATGAATACTAAATCTATTAATACACAAATACTAAACCAAATTTTATTAATCCATTGATCAATGACGCTGGATTTAAAGATTCGTTGCCACTACGATGAAAAGTGTTTATTAGAACATTAAAATCAAGAAATTGTTTAAAAGTAAAATTTTTCATTATTTAACTTATCTTTAACTTTAAACTTTTTACTAATAGTTATTAAACCACAACCTTTCGAGAACTATTTGGAAGAATACTAGGATAGAATTGTCATAAAATAGTATTTTCATTTCGTATTCAGAAGGTCTTATTGACAAATATTTTTTTTTTTACACTTTTAAGTTAAACTATGAATATATTCCAAGAAGCTCACCAATGTGCAAATAAGTTAAAATATTTTTGACTAAGGTAAAAATAATCATGAACTCAAAAAGCAGCAGAAATGATCTGTGAACATAATCTACATTGTCTTACATATGCACACTTTCTTATGTATGACGTGTAATAACTCTAGCATAGCACAAAAAACTTTTAAATCTGGCATGCGGTCAATTACACATGTGAAATTGATGATGCAACAAATGATACATCATATATAAAACAAATCACAAGACATAGATAAATTGATAATAAATAACTAATTTGCTTAAAAAAAAAACTGTATTTAAAACAGATCACACACGACTATTTATTTGTTTTGAATGATGACCATACATCGTTGCTTTTATTTGTATCAAAGTCTGCTGTAGTAGTGTAACAAAGTTGTTATTTGTAGAAAGCAGCCAAAACCAATAATACAACTAATACATTAGGCAATATTAGTTGCCTAATGTACAAACAAGAAAGAAAAAAAAAATTACTTGCATGTTTTACCCATAAACATAAACAAAGATATCGTGTCACCATATTTTTCCAATCAACATGTTTGCATGGGTTTGGTTGGCGTGTGGGAGTGGGTGGGGATGGTCAATTTTATTAGGAGTATTATTATATAAATAAAAATAATCAGCAGTATTCTACTATTTTTAGTGTTAAGTACACTTGAACAGGAGTTGACTTTAAAATTCTGTCTAAACAAATCTGTTAAATAAACTGATTTTTAACATTATAAAGTAAATATTTTTTGTAATGTTTGAAATTATCTTATCTAACATCTTATACATTTTTTACAATAAAGTAAAACCACTATGTCCTTTTAAAAATGGATTTTTACTTGGAGCTGTTACAAGCATCCAAAACATTTAAAATTTTACATAGGACATTACGCCTCAAATAATTAACTTACTGAGTGATGATTAAAAGACTCTAGTATCCATGGCTAATTTTTGCCTTATACCTTTCTCGTTCATTTTTGAAATTCAGCAAAACTGAGCATGCAGTAGTAAAGTACACAAAGCTGTTAGAATCATCTGAAAGAACTTCTATTATCTCTTTAAAGTTTTTACTAATAGTTATTTAACTGAAACTTTTTGGAGAATCAAAAACTAGTTGGAAAAATAACTTGGACAAATTTGTAACAAAATTCTTATTTGATAATCAGAAGATCTAATAAAAAAACATTTTTTAAAAATATTTTTAAGTTAAACTATTTCAATAAGATTGCTTTCCTATATGTAAATGAGTCGCTAATGTGATTATATGTATAACATGTAACCACAGCGTTTATTTGAAGAAATAACAAAAAAATGAAAAAATAATTGCACTTACCTCTTTTATCCATCAACATATGGAAGATGTTAGGTGAGCATAATTCTTCAATTGTTTGCCTATGTTTTGGTTGGTAGGGTGACAAAGATGTTTTTACACAATAAAGAGAAGAATTTATGTTGATTATTATTGAACTTGAGTTTACTTTTTCTATTGTGCAAATACTGCTGGCAGAAACGAAAAGAGTAAATTTTAATAACCGACTTGACCAGGTAAAGTCATTACAGAAAGTAATCATTTCAAAAAAAAATTGCTTTTAAAAAAAAAACTCTTAATGTTGCAGATGTCTTCTAATTCAATCTTTAAACATTTCTATTAACTCATAAATTAAAAAATAACTTTGTTCCACTTTTGATTAAACTTGTTCAATTAACAATAGAAATAAGTTGCAAAATTTTATTAAAGTTGTTTTTACAGAAAAAAAAACTTGAAATATTGGGGCAGGAGGTACTAAAGGAATTTTGAAGCACTTGGTCAACTTACAGATTTTCTGTGAATGGTGATACACATCACTTATAAGTCTTAAATAAAAATAAAATTTAATAAACTTAAATAAAATTTATCTTTTATACTTGTCCTTATTAATCTTTTGTATAATTCAAAAGTTAAAAGTTAAACAGAAAGCAAGAAGTTCTATAAAGGGAATTTAACTAGCTAAAAATAACTGCCATAACACAAATGGATTATATTAATTCCTACTAAAACAAAATCAATAAGTATTACAGAATTGATATGTTGTTATGTAATTATATGTATATGTATATATATATATATATATATATATATATATATATATATATATATATATATATATATATATATATATATATATATATATACATATATATATATATATATATATATATATATATATATATATATATATATATATATATATATATATATATATATATATATATATATATATATATATATATATATATATATATATATTTGTATATTTATTAATATGTATTATAACTAAAACTTCTTATAAATGATCTTTATCTAAAATAGAATAAACTTTCTTAAATATTCTTGGGCCGAGGAGATTTTCTTTCGGTACGTATTTTAGTAATAAGTGAGTTGATTCCAAACTTTTTAAAAACAAATTCAAATTCAGGAATACCACGAACATAATTTTCGAAAACGACTCGCTCTTTTTTGCATTGGCTGTATATATAATCTCCAAGATACATATATATAGCATCAGCTTCAGAAGATGTATAGTCTTTTCTTTGCCGCTTTTCATATATCTCTTTAAAATTATTTTCATAGTAAATATTATTTTCATTGGTTTGCACTTCTTGGTTTTCCCTTTGTTCAAATTTAACTTTTTTATATCTAACAGAATCAAGAACCTGTTTTGATTTTGTAGGCTGGTTAACAATTTCAGAGAATCTTTCATCACAATACAATTTCTCATCAACTAAACTTTTAGTTATTTTTATATTTTTATCTTTTATTTCTTTTTCAAATAACTCATCTACTATAGTATCAATTGAATTTTTATCAGTTATTCTCTGTGTAGCACGAATAACTTTGGTAGAAGAAGAAGCTTTGTTTTGCTTTTCTTGACAAAGATAAGTTTCATTTGCTTGCCTTAGAGTATGGCATAAAAAATCAGCTGTATCTTGTTTTGCTGAGGGATTCAGATTATGAATCATAGTTGTTGTATACTTTCGCACAACAGTAGGAATCATTCTATCCTCAATCGGTAAACCAAGACCTCTATTCCAAAAGCTAGAAAATTATGTTGTGATCATAGAAGAATCCATTTTTGACCCATTAAAACTTAAAAATACAGGGTCACAATCCCTTACATTAACATCAGGTAATCTTTGACAGACAAAGTTGATATACATTTGGACTCGCTTATATACTTCATGTTGGAAAGTTATGTTGGCAGGTCCTTTGTAATCATTTTTATGATGTAAAACACGCACCACAATAGCATCATTTTGGCTAACAGAAGATTTAAATTCTCCTAATGTCATGTTACTTATAGCAGCAGGACGGGAAGCATTATCAAATAAAACCTGAGCTATTAAACAATCTCTAATCAAACAATAGGATTTACGGTTTAATATAAGGGACCTGTCAGCCACAAATGCTTTGAGGATATTTATTGCTTCTTTTGCAAGATCGCATTTGTCAAAATTGCAAACTTGCTCACCAGTTGGAAATCGTTTCATGTCTTCAATTTGTTTTTCATATTTTCTGCGCTCAATTGCTTTCCACAAGGTTTGACACCAAACCTTTATGACAGTTTTCATTTTATTAATTTTATTGTAATCATTTTCGTCAAACCTATCAAAATAAAAATAAGTATATTTCTTTTAAAGAAAGTTTTAAATTTTTAGATTAATTATTTTTATTAATAAATGTAACTGTTTCATTGGTTTTTTAAGAAATCATTTCTGAAAAACTTAACTTAAAAAAAAAATAAACCAAAAAATAGCAATTATGATTCTAACCGAGGATCACCAGATATAACTACAAAGTTATAAAAATGAACAAGACTTCCTAGATAAGTTTTTATAGTTCCTGCTTCTCTACCAGCATCTTGCATTTTTGTCATCCAAACATTAATGAACTCACGGTTAAAAAGATTTTTATAATCAACTGGACTATCACCAGATCGCACCATGCTCATAATTGTTGATTTATGTTTAGAGCATGTACTTCTTGGTTTTTTTCCTCCATCATTACTGTACAACCAATCAGAAAACTTATTTATAAAAATATCTTCTTCTAATGAAGATAAAATAAAAGGCTGTTCAATATCTTCAAAGTCTTTATCACTTTGATCATCACTTTCACTTTCCTTTAAAAGAATTAAAATACAAATACAAATAAGATACAGCAGTTTTCATTAAAGTTTATTTTAAACCAAAAGTAAATTAGTTGTTAAAATTCATACCCTGGAACTTAATAAATCATTTTTCATAATTGAATCTTTTTCAGGTGTTAAAACTATTTTCTGAAAAAGTTTGAAAACAATAAATTAAAAACTGCAGTATTTAAAAATTTTTGATTTATAAATTTTTTTATAAGTTTTATAATTAGCAGAATATGAAAAAATTATTTTAAAATACCGTGGAACTTGCTGAATTACTATCTTTTACAGGCAGAATACCTCTCCTTTTCATATACTCTTGAGCCAACCAATCTTCATCTTCTGAACTGTTAAGAAAATCTGCCCCTTTTCTAGAAATTTCTGATGTAAAAAACCATTCTTGTTTTGCCTTCGCTTCTGAATCTGTAAAAGATTCACTATCACTTGTCTCTGATAAAGATAAATCTGAATCAGGAGAAGATAAATTGTTTCTCAATCTTTCAGAAACAATTTCCTCATCAGGAAAATCTTCTAATAGTGGACAGGCCTTCAATAAGTACCTTTTAACTCTTTCTTTATCAAGTTTGTGATACTGATTCAAATGATTTTCGAGACGTTTTGGAGCCAAAGCACATGAAAACATAGGGCACTGGCGTCGAACATACTTTCTCTTTTTATAACTTTCACTTACACTTTTTTTCGTGATGTTAAGACCAAAATTTACACGTGCTGCTTTAGCTTGAGCTTCATCTAATTTATGCACGGACATCATATGTCGTTTTAAATTTACAATAGGTCTGATAAAAGATTAAATGCAGTTTTTTAAAAAATATTTAAATTGATAAAAAGTTCATTAAAAACAACTAAAAGTTTAGTCTACCTATCGCATTTTGGACATTTTACTTTTCGTCTTTTCAACTTTTGATTGTGATCTAAACTATCTTTAATCAATTTTTTAGCACTTTCATTTTTCCAGCTTGTTAAAGCCTAAAGCAATTTAAATTTATAATTTAATTGATGATTGAATATAACCGTTTTTCTATCAAATAAAATTTTCAATAATCTAATTATAACCTCTTCAACCATGTCAATATTATTCAAAGCTAACCCTTTTTCCATTTTGCACTTTACATAACCTGGAATACTAAATGACAAATATACATAACAAAAGTTAATAATAACATTAATTACTCATTCATGTAAAAAATTCAGAAGTTCATTACACATAAATTTAACAAACCAATAAATCTGTGTTTTTTTTTCCACATGTATAGTTATTTATACTTTTAACAGCTAAAAACTTTTAGCTGTTAAAAGTTTAGTTTTCTGGTGCAAAGTAGATCCTTAAACAGTTTTAACCAAAAATTTCCTCACAGATCCTTTTTTTAATCGCTTAATGATGTAATGGTATTACATAATACACATTTAATTGGTAATAGCATATATATATATATATATATATATATATATATATATTAATATTTATATATTCATTATATTTTTCTGAAAAAGTTACAAAACAATGAGATTACAGTAAAAATTACTAATAAATACTAGAGCACTGCTAAAATTATTATAGATTTATAAAACTTCATTAAAAAATCCCATTTTAGACAAACAAAATTATCTTTCTAATTATTTCTTGAATTTTAAAAAGTAAAATGCATATACCATCCTGTGGATCAATTATATAAGACCTGTCCTTCAATTTTAAGGTCATAAATGGTTTCTAAAGTCATTAGTCCCCAAACAGGGCAACATAAGATGGAAAGACATTTGTAACTGGGTCAGGACATTTCAATCAATTTTCAAGAAAGGTACAAAATATGACCCAAAAGAACAAAAGAACCTCCTGTAAAAAAATTGTGATGGAACTAGCTGATGAAGGTATATTTTTAAGCCATCAGACTGTGAACAACCACCTTTTGTAAATTGGACTAAAGGCATATCAACCAAGAGAAAAACCCAGGTTGACAAATCAAATGAAGGCCCAAGATATGAATGGCCCAAGAAGTAGTTATATAAGTGGGTCAAGGAGCATGAAACCTGGACAGAAGAAGATTTAAATAAAGTTAGGATACAGATACCTTTTTATTGTTAATTTCTGAACATTTTACTGGCAAGATTTTGAATGAAATGTAAAATTATGCAATATATGATTTTAAATATGAGAATGTCACAAGTGCCAAATATTCAGTTTTTGTTTAAAGAGTCACTCCTCTTTTAGAAGGTCTTTTCTGATAAGTCCATATATGCAGTCTTAGATGACAGAGTCTAGGCAGTTTAAAGAAAGTCATGAGTAGAGGAGAGAAAGTCAGGAGAGAGTAGGAAGAGAAGAGGAGTATACCTGACTGCTTGAAGAAGAATGTAAAACTTCCAATAAAGATCATGGCCTGGGGGAGCCCTATCTGTGTATAAGTTGACTACACATAGTTGATGGGACAATTTACCAGAACAAGTACATCAAAGTAGTAGAAAGTCGTCTAGTTCTTCAAGCCAGGGAGTGGTTTGGTGATAGAGAATCAATTTTTCAACAGGATAGTGCTCCATGCTACACTGTAAAAAAAATCTTAAAATCACAAGAATGTAAAAAATGGTTTGCAAAAAGTTCTTTAAAAGTACTTAAATGGCCCAGACACTCCAGACATGATTCTAAGTTAAGAACAACTAAAAGATGAGATCCAAAATCCAAAGTTTGATTTTGTCTATGCTTATTCATGTTAATGCCCTTAAATTGGTTAAAGGTGGCCAAACAAAGTACTAAAATGTTAGGTGAACTATTTGAAAGAAATATAAAATATGTTCTTATGGCTTATTCATGAAAATATAGCAAATATATTGAAATTTTGAAAAATCAATTATAATTTTAGCAGCACTGTATTTTATCAATGAAAGAAGTTTTTTATTTAGATTTGCTATTACTTGTTATAAGTTTACAGGATGAAATGTTATTCAATTAACAATAATTATACAATAATTTATTATATTATATTAACATTTTAAAACTATTTTACCTATTTCCATCACTACATTCTGGGTTCATCTAAATTTAAATGTTGCAAAATTTTAAAACTTTAAACAATTAAATTATATAAAATAATATAATAAATAATTAAAAAAATTATTATAAATAATTAAATAATAAAAAGATAATATTTTGAATCTTTGTTTGAATGTTGATGAAAAAAAAGTTACAATATTTTAAATTTCATTTTCATTGTATACTTTTATTTCAAACTATAAAAGTTTGAACTTATGCCACATGTTAGTTGCTATTTCTGTTGCAAAACAACAGATTAATAGATTTTTTTTAGAATATAGATAAAATGCTTTTTAGTAAACTTAAGAAAGTGTAACTTTACTAATAATGCTATTTGGTTTTTAACAAATAACTCATGAAGATTTTATGCTTATATTAACATAAAATCCGATAGGTTTCAGAAGTTCAGTCCAGGAGGACATTGCCTTTTTTAAATAAAGTGAGTGTGGTGCGCACTTTTATCTTCTAATTTTATGACAAAAATTAACCATTAATTTCACTTATTTTGTGCAAGAACATGATTTAATATTTTGTCAATTTTTTTAAATTGAAACATTATAAGAAACATTTTTGAATAAGTTAAGTTTATTTATAGTTAAATAAATTACAAAATGTCAAAAACATTGTTGAAAGAACATATGAAAGATAAGAGGATAAAATTTTAACATTAATTAAGTTACTAACACTGGGTACAGAAGTTTCAAGAGTGGATTTCTCACAGGTTTGAACATTTTCAATTACAAAGTCAATATTTTCTAAAATAAATGTTATAAACTATTAATTATTTTGTAATAACTATTATATACATTAACTTCTAAATCAGAAAATAAAAATTTAAAACCGTTGGCATGATTATCAAATATTTAACTACAATGAAAATATAAAAACATTTCACTTCTACTCTTACATGTTCACTTAGGCAGTTTACATACAGCACTGGAAATAATTATTTTACTTTTTCAACAAATAAAATTTATACCTGCTAACAGAATAGATGAATAAATATTTTGCACTGGACTTTCTGAGTCTATCATCATCTAACATAAATATCCAAGAATAAATAAGTTTGAAATTTAAATCAATTTTTTTAATAAACATATATTTTTTACATATATATTTATATATGTATGAAATTTTATACATAAGTAATTTTTTAGATTTTTTTTTATTCAAATATCAAGAGATCTTTTTTAAGTTAGGTCTTTATATTAAAAATTATATAAAAACTAATTCAATTTTTGTATCTCAGCAAATCGTAAACAACTAAAAGAAATACATGAATTACAATATTTTCATGATTGGAGTTAGTGGAGTGTTTGCTGAATGTATTGGAATAGTGGTCCCCTGCCTATTTAGTAATGGCATTTTAGTTACTCTATTAAAATGTGTTCAAAAAAAAACTTAAATTACAAAAACAACAATATACGATTTGTGGGTTGATGCAAAAAATTTAAAATATTGATTTTCAACATTTTCAAATAGCAAAACTTGACTTACACTAACACTTTGATTATCATTAGAAAGCTGTTGCTTGCCACAGTTTGTGATTTTAATATTGCAGTGGTCAATATTATTTGGAAAATTCATAAAATAAAAGTTAAGAAAAAATACTTGTCCTTGTATTATATATTGAATAAATTATTATTCCTTAAACTTAATGGGAAATAAAAATAAAAGAAAAAAATCTAAAATATTTTAATTTTTACCTAAAAGAAATATAATATTAATTACAAAAAAAATTTCTAACCTGAAATATGATTTTCTGCGTCTAAATTATTCTAATAAAATAAATAGAAAAAGTTATTATTTCAGTATAGCTAACAAATTTATATTAAAAAGATATGAAAGAATTCAACAAGTATTTAATATTTCAACATTGACAGTCTAAAAGTTACTTACACTCTGTACAGAAGTTACAAAAATGGATTTTTCAGAGGATTGAACTTTTTCAAATATGTAGCCAATATTTTCTAAAAAAAGGTTTTTAAATACATACTGTTTTTAAAAAATGTTAATTACAACTCAACAATTTTTATTAGAAAAAAAAAAAGAATTTTAAACATCAATTGTCATCAAGTGGATATACAATATTTATTATTATAATTCTTTTAAAGAGGTGTCTGGTTTTGAAGTAAATAGTAATTTTTTCATTATGCATTTGAAAAGTATATAATGTATTAAAATGTATAATGAAAAAATTTTTTAATTATAAAAATATTTATAACTTTGATTATAAACATTTGAATTTACTTAAACTTAATTACAGACTATACTCGCACTACCTGAGTAACTTAATATTGTCACAAGATAAAATAAAACTTATATACCAATTTAACTTGTTTACACTAAAAATTACTATTTGACTAAAAAACTAAATAAAACCTGTTAATAAAACAGGGGATTGTGATATAATATCTGATGTTGAACTTTCTGATTCATTCACATTCTAAAAAAAAACTAGGTCAAATAAACAAGGTAACATCAAAAACTCTCATAAACTTGAAGAAAACAAAACATAAAATTTTTGACAATTTATAAGTTACTTACACTGTATAAAGAAGTTAATGAGGTTTGAGGAACAGATTTCTCACAGGTTTGAACATTTTCATTGATCAAGTCAATATTTTCTAAAATAAATGTTATAAACTATTATTTTGGTAATAACTACTATATATTAATTTCTAAAATAGACAAGAATGAGCAAAAACCATGATTACAAATATTTAACAACAATTAATATATAAAACACTTCACTCTTACTCTTACATATTCACTTAAGCAGTTTACATGCAGCACTGGAAATAATTATTTTACTTATAAAATTTTAAAACGAATACCTGATAATAGAATAGATGAATAAATATTTTGTGCTGGACTTTTTGATTGTATTATGATCTAACATATATATCCAAGAATAAACAAGTTTGAAATTTAAATAAATTTTTTTAATAAACATATATTTTTTACATATATATTTATATATGTATGAAATTTTATACATGAATAATTTTTCAGATTTTTTTTATTCAAATATCAAGAGATCTTTTTTAAGTTAGGTCATTATATTAAAAATTATATAAAAACTAATTCAATTTTTGTATCTCAGCAAATCGTAATACCTAAAAGAAATACATGAATTACAATATTTTCGTGATTGGAGTTAGTGGAGTGTTTGCTGAATGTAGTGGAATAGTGGTCCCCTGCCTATTTAGTAATGGCATTTTAGTTACTCTATTAAAATGTGTTCAAAAAAAAAAACTTAAATTACAAAAACAACAATATACGATTTGTGGGTTGATACAAAAAATTTTAAATATTGATTTTCAACATTTTCAAACAGCAAAACTTGACTTACACTAACACTTTGATTATCATTAGAAAGCTGTTGCTTGCCACAGTTTGTGGTTTTAACATTGCAGTGGTCAATATTATCTGGTGAATTCATAAAATAAAACTTTAGAAAAAAGATTGAGTTGTACTTCTAATAAATATTGAGCAAACTTTTATTCCTTAAGTTTAATAGGAAATAAAAATAAAAGAAAAAAATTTAAAATATTTAATTTTACCTTAAAAAAAAAAAAAATTAATTATAAAAGAAATTTCTAAACTGAAATACGATTTTCTGTGTCTAAAGTTCTTACAAAATTCTAGAAAATTATTTTCATTTTAGTAAAGTTAACAAACTTATATTAGTTAACATAAATTTTCAAAAAGAAAAAAGAGTAAAAACTTTACATACATCCATATTTGTCAATATTAATGGTCTTTTGTAAATAGACTAATAACAACAGAAATAAATAAAAAAGTTTTAATAAATATTTTTGATTATTATAAAACCATTCTTAATCCAAATAATTTACTCAATGAATAATAGCAAAATGTTACAAAAACTTTATAAATAAAATGAACCTGCTTTCGCCAAGATAATCCAGATGTTTCCCCATAGCTATATCTATAAATTTGTACTGATTGAATATCATTGAGAAAAATTTTTTTTTAATAATTTTGAGAGAAAATAAATTATTGCTAATATCTCACCGTAATTCTGTAAACTTTGGAATATCTTTTGTTGAAAAAAGACATAAATGAGGAACATTTCTCTCAGAAACAATTTTAACAAAACAATTTGAATAAGATGGTGAACTATCTTTTTCCCATTTTCCCATTCGAGACAAATTTTCCCATTCGAGAAGAATATGTTCCATCAACACTATGAGAAAATTAATAAATTAGATTTACTTTTAAATTTTTTTATTTGTTTTAAGCACATTTCAAAATTACATACCAGTACTGTTTACCATTGAAAGAAAAAAAAAAAATAAAACATCCCAGATTAATTTCCTCTGCAAAACTTTGCCTTTTTTCTCCTTCATAATGTTCAACAAGTTCACCGGGATATTCTAATAGAAATGATCCCTTTGGAATATCCATGTTTGCAAAAACTCCAAAACCTAAGTAAATTAATTAATTATTTACTATTTTTATATTCAGTATAAAAAGGAAACACTGAAAATACAAAAATTAATTGTTATTAAAAAAAGGTTACAAGAACTCTTAGATCAAAATATATGTTGAGAATGCTATTTTATTTACAAATACTTTTTAAAAATAAGCATGACTAATAACAGCATTGATAAAAAAACAAGCATTTTTTTAAGCTTTTTACTAAAAAATTTAATAACTACTTAAACTAAACTTATGGATCCATAGTGTAGAAAAAAAAAAAGACTAATAACACTAAATAAGTTATGAAATATAATAGAATTGAGGGATAAAAAGAGAACTTTTCTGTTTGCCTAACACTGATTTAAAAGAAGAAGTTTTGACATTGAGTAAAAAAATTGTTTATTTTTGAATTATTTTTAAACACAACAATTATTTTAACCCAAATTTGGTACCTATAGCATCTGATATATAGTGCTTAATAAATATTGGTAAATCCATTTCTTGCTGAATCATTCTTTTAGCAATATCCAAAGGATCAATTTTTTTTTCAGTACTACGCTAAAAATAAAAACAAAATTATTTTCTACACTTCTATTTCACTAAAAACCTTTTTACTTAAAATAAGAATTAGTTTATCTATACAAAAAAATTTATATAAAAATAGACTAACCATTTTTCTTGCAGCCATATTTTTAATTGAGTGTTTTAATGTGCTTCAAGGTAACCTAAACTAAAGTATATCTAAAAAAAATTGAACTGCAATTTAAAGCTATTAAACCGTCAACTAAATACTTTCACAGAAAGTAAATAAGTAAGTCTCACACATTTACTTTCTCCCACACACACAAAAAATGTTGAGTAAATGTGCATATATTTTTATGTGAAAAATTTTATTTTATGCAAACAATAATTTCTTTAGTTTTTTTTTGTTTGTAGTTTATAAAACAAAATCCTTTGGGTAGAAAAAACAAAAAGATTAACTAAATTATCTACATTTTCCATTGTTTATTTATCTATCAATTTACTTATTCTTTAATTAATCAAAAGTGGAGAGAATAATTTAATAATACTATTCAAAATTTATTTCAAGTAGAACAAAACATGTTTTTATATAAATAATAGATTATTTGACCAAATGGGTTTTACCATTTAAAAATATAATACATGTATAGTGATGTACAAATTGCAGATTTTTAACCAATACTGATTCTAATGTAAATGGGCAGAAAAAGAGTGATACTGACACAGATTAATGATTAAAAATTATGACCAACAATATTTTAGTATAGGTCAGGATCAAGATCAATTAAAACTTGCTTTTCTAGCCAAAGGCTAGAAAAAAATAACTTTGACTTAAAACACCCTCTGCTTTGGTGCTCCCAGTTAAATTAAAGCTGGTGTTTTGATAAAAATTCGCATTTTGGGCAGATGTTAGGATTTGATTACAGCTTTGTTGAAAATCTCCTTGGCAAAGACTTTACAGATAAGGAGAAAATTTAAGTTGCCCTCGCACCCCTTTGTCATCTAATAGACTAACAGATATTTAAAACTGTGTTAGATTGTTTCCTGCTAAGAATAAAAAAAACTGGATCTTCTTGACTCTATTCATGACTTTTTGTTTGTGTCTCCATGGTAGTAGCAGTGCAATTCTGCTGCTGTTGTTTAATGACAGTACAGCTCTAAAACTCAATTTAGTTGCTCTGAGGAATTTATGAACTCTGTTTATAAACCTAATAAAACTATTTTAAATTTAGTTTTATTTCATCTTTAGATATCAATGTTGAACACTACTATCCATTTGTTTACAAAGACTCCAATGCCTGGCCTAGGCATATAACTATATATCAATTCCCCTATTTACCATAAAATCAGGTTTAAATCTATTGACTGTTCCAATTTTTAAAAAATCTACTTGCTATTATTATCAAGTCTCTGAAAGTTTATTTGCCAAACTACTAATATTTATCTTGAGTTTAACAAAAATCCTGTTTAGTCTCTGATAATCCATACAGATTTTAGTCCTTTTGTACTACTACTGATATAATGGTATATTACAACACATAAGTTGTAATATACCATTATAATAGAAAAGCAAATTGTGAAAAGGTAGCCAATTAACCTGATGCCAATTAATCTGTACATCACTACGAACATATATTTAAGTTAATTTACATGTATGTTAACATAGTATGATGTATGAATAGACATATAAGCAAAAAGTGTAGGAAAAAAAAAGACTAATTAAAAAAAAGGAAGTGTAAATTTAATTCCAATATTTTCTAATTAGACAACTATAATTTGATATAAACTATATTTGTTTACATTCCGAGGATTTTAAATACTACAATACAATTTTTATTTCAAAACTTAGAAAACATATAAGAACAGGACTCTTTCCATTACAAGTAAGTAAAAAAATATTAAAGGTCAACGCATTTAGAAGCATGGATTTATTTGCACAATGGATAGTAGAGTTTTTTTAAAAAAATTTTGTCTGCCATAAAGCAATGTTTACTAAACATGCGAATTAGCAGTGTAAGTTTAGCTAGATAATTTTCTATTACCTATGATACATAATCATAATAAGTCATTTTAATTAATAATCTATTTAATTAGAATGACAGTTTATTTTATTTTGATTATATTGATTGGATATTTGTTGAGTCATTTGTAATTATTTTATTGGTTTATTATATATATTTTTGTCCGTTAATATTCTCTGTGAAGTCTACAGTTTTTAATATTTATTTCAGAATTTTTAATTGTAAAAATAATCTTTTGAAAATGTAATGCAAATTACGGAACATGTCAAGATTAAAAAACATCGTGTTATTATGCTATGCGACACTCAAGATATATATATATATATATATATATATATATATATATATATATATATATATATATATATATATATATATATATATATATATATATATATAGTATATATATATATATATATATATATATATATATATATATATATATATATATATATGTATATATATATATATATATATATATATATATATATATATATATATATATATATATATATATATATATATATATATATATATATATATATGTATATATATGTATGTATATATATATGCTAAAATATACAAAAAAATGTAAATTAGTTAAATTAGCCTTAAAAAAGTATAATTAAAAGTTCAAAATTATAAAAAATTTAATATTTCAACATACCAAGTTATCCAAGCGAAAAATTATAGAAATTTTATTTGGTTTATTTTGCCTTATTATTCAAACATAATGTTTTTTTTATATGTCCCTCATGCGATCTTGACAACCGTAACATAAGGGTACAATGATTCCTCATGTTACGCAAGTTCCGTAACATGAGGGAGCGCCGTCCCGCATGTTACGCCGTTTTTGTAACATGAGGGGCAAGTAAAAAAAAAAGTAACATGAGGGGCAAAATGTAACACTAGGGTGGTAAATGTAACACCAGGGAACATAGAAAGGTAGCATGGGGGATATCACGACTACTACTACTACTACTACTACTACTACTACTACTACTACTACTACTACTACTGTAACTTTTGCGGAAGAGCCCTAGTTTTACAAATTTTGACATTGAGACAAGGGAAGCGTAAAAACGTTATTTAAAACCATTTTATTTTTTTTCAATTGCTGCAAAATTATAGGTATTTTTTATTTTAAAGTATTTTTTTAACTTAAAAGTATTTTACGCATACAAAATTAACTTTTTATTTACTAGTTTTTACGGCTTGCGTAACATGTGGGCCAAACATAATTCCCCTCGCTATATGAAAACTTCGCCAAAAAACAACAGCTGTTTCTGAAAACCAAGTAATTTCTCCAAAAAATAACATAGTTCCACCACTCTTTATATTTTTGTTCCCTAAAATTTTTTTGCTACGTGTATTTTTTTTTCCCGCGCATTATCTTGAGGGAAGTTACTGAAATGTCTTTGATCGGTTCGATTTTGTTAAAACTTTTTAGTTGCAATCGTACGAAAAGAGAAATTGATGTCCTATTTATTTCTGTTCATATAAGCGCAAGTAGTTAAATATTTTAATGAAGTTTTTTATTTCTGCTATTGTACTATATAAATTAATATAGGTATTATTTTTTAATTGAAATTTTCATTATATATTTTATTATATAAAGTTCTTAATTTTAGTAATATAAGGGCGCACTTTTTTAAAAAATTAGTTATTGAAAATTTTTGATATTTTTAGGTTTAACTAACTATTAATAAATATTAAACACACTTTTCTGTCTGCAACTAGTATATTTTACCTAAAAAAATTAATTATTAGGTTTTATACTTACTATCAAGCCCGAACTGTAAGGGAGGGGGAAGAGGGCCTTAGAGTTTTGCGACCGACCTTTTGTACCTTCATTTTAGATTTTCTTTTTAATTTGAAAACAAAAAAATCTGCTTGACTTTTTATTTTATGCAAAAAAAAAAGACAGAGAGGCCTTAAAGGTTGTTTAATCAATATAATGTAATATAAGTTTCTACTTTTAAATAGTGCAAATATACTAAATGCTTTCATTGAATGATTTTAATACTAAATTAACCAAATTGATCAGTTTTACAAAATATTTTTTTTTCAAATCACATTTTAAAACATTTCTAAGTGTCATAAGAGCCATAAGACTTATAAAAGACTTAAAGATAATAAAACTTAAATATATATCTTTAATTTTTTAGCGTGCAGCATTGGTTAGCACTGACTTAAAAAGAACCCTGAGTTAGAACTCAGTGTTCATGGTTTGATCCCGGCTTTAGCTAAATAAACAACTTTTTTTTTTCAAACCCTACAATCTTTATCTTTACTTGTAACTTGCAATACTTAACTCATTTAAAAATCATACTCACATGTTACATCTTTAAAATCAAATTTTAAACATCCTTCAAGCGTTATAATAATGCTTTAAAGGTGTTTAAGAAGAACTAACGGTCTTATCTCAGAACTGGCAGGTGCCGGTATAGAACTTGAGGTTTCTTGGTTTTAAGCCAGAAATTTTTGGCGTATCTAATTTTGTAATATAACTCGTGCACAGGGTAAGATTTTTTGTGGTTGTCCTAATTCTAAATATGCAATTCAATATTCATATTTCAATTATTTATAAATATTGGTTTGCATAAAACCTTTATAGTTGAAGCCAGCCAACTTGGTATTTACATTCCAGCTATATTGTTTGAAACAGTGATTTCTAGTTTTATATATCTATATCATAATTGATATAAATATATAAAACGATTTTTATATATCTATATCAATTAAACAATTTTCACAATTAAAGCGACTGAAATACTAACAAAATTATGTGACAATAAATTCATTTTATGTGTATAAATAAAGCGCAATTATTTGGAAATTACTACGCGTATTTTTTTTGGAAACAACTCAACACGCACTCCTTTTTTTTCCATTTAGAAGAAAACTTTTTGTTATTAAAAATTGGACTAGGGTGTCTCATTCACAAAAAAATTTATAATTATCACGCAACTTTTAAATTGAGGTTTGTACTAAGAAAAACAATACATACGAAGTATTTTTTTTTTAATAAAAAACTTTAGGGTCACAAAAAAAAATGCCAATATATCCGTTTTTACCGTCTTTATATGCATTTTTTCAAAACAAGTTAACAAAAATATTTCGTAACAACTTCAATTTTTACACAGTATTTTTTACTATTTTACTGTTGTATTAAAAATTTGACTTAAAAAACTAAGTTAAAGGTAACCCGAATTAAATAGCGAAATTGTTTTGTAATTTGGCAAAGTCAGTAAAGGAGTTTGCGCCAGATTTCGTTATACGTTATCGCTAACTGTTATTAACTGTGCTGGCTTAAATGCGGGACAAAATAAAAATGTATTTATAAAAGATTTCAAGGCTTTTGTAAATGTTAGGCTAAAAAAATCTTTTTTTTTTAACGATAGAAAAGTTATTCGTAGCAAAATTCTTTAAATGTTTTCTTAATTAGTTAGTAACTCAGCCATGTGCTTTTTCTGTGGCTACAACAAAAATGAATTTACGTTCTAAACTTTTAACACCTAGTGAACCTATAAGATCCTTGCGAAATCATCAGATTACTTTATTGAATTTGGATTAGAGAAAAGCCAGATAACAAGTGCATCGAGTTTTTTATTGCAAATTTTAATGAATGGCAAAGTGTGTTGAAGAAGAGAATAAAGTGTCCGAAAAAAAAAGGACCATATTATGGAACCATTAAACTTGGAACAAAATCATGTGCCAATAGAATCAATTTAAATGATTATATTTCATAAGTAAAGGTGTGACAACATAAATGACAAAAATTATAGCTTTCAGCATTTATTAATATAGTAATAAAATACAAATTGAAAAAAAATTTATAAAATAAATCATGAACTGCCTTGAATTGTAAAGATGATTTTTACAAAGCATGTTCTTTCCTGTTTTCTATTATGCTCTACTCGTAAATCAATTTAGTACAGCTTGCCTAGAATATTTAGGCTATACCTTTTCAACTATTTATATATACCCTGCAATGCTTCTAGATAACTAAATAAATTAAAAAAAAAAAAAAATATATATATATATATATATATATATATATATATATATATATATATATATATATATGTATATATATAAATATATATATATATATATATATATATATATATATATATATATATATGTATGTATATATATATATATATATATATATATATATATATATATATATGTATGTATATATATATATATATATATATATATATATATATATATACATATATATATACATACATATATATATATATATATATATATGTATATATATATATATATATATATATATATATATATATATATATATATATATATATATATATATATATATATATATATATATATATATATATATATACTAAATCAGAAAAAAATAAGCTACACAAAAATTAATTTTAAAGGAGTTTTTTATTTGTTATTTAAACTTGATAGATTCTCATCACATCAATGCTATTACACCATTACTGATAGATTCTCATCACATTAATGCTACCTTTTTAAAAAAGGAAAAAAATCAAATAATAAATTATTCAAATTAAACAGCGATTGCAAAAAACTGCTAAAAACTATATTAACAAATTAAACCTATTAAAGTTCAAACAAATACTTGCTACCTTGTTAAATGTTACTTTGGTATTCTGCAATTCTTAATGATTATTAAATAACTAAATGATAATTTGATTAAAAATAATAATTTGATTTAATGATATTAATTATTTAAAATTATTATTCTTTAATTTTTTTAAATTAAATATATATGTTAGCTTAACTTAAATGTAAATCATATGTAAGTTAAACTTACTTTAAGTTTAATTTACATATACTGTAACTTTGGTTACAGTAACTTAAGCAACATATCAAAACATATCAAAAATATTTTCTACTTTATTCATAAAAAAACCTCTTCTACTAAACACACAAAAAAACTTAATAAAATAGTATATAATAATGCTTCAAGTTTATTGTAGTATTATATTTAAAATTTAAAAGTAAACTTCAATATTTAACAACCATAATATAAAGGCAAACAGAAAATATTTTATTATATTTTAATACTAATAATATTTTATAATGTTTTGAAATTCTTTTGTCTTTCTGTTCTTATCTTTACAATCAATGATTGAACCCCAAACCGCTTCACAAGATGAACTAATTCTGGTTGACTTTTTAATAATGATGTAAACTGACTTTTAACAATAGGTCCATTTGAAAATATAATTAATGATAGATATTTGTATATAAGCCGATTATCATCTTCAGCAAACTCTTTTCTTGTTCTTTTGAATGCGACTTCTGGAGATGGTGCAATATAATCTAAGTAAGAAAATTCATCAGTTTTAACATCATCTGTGCTTTCGAAAAATTCATCATTTACATTTATTTTGTTTTCTTTTTTATCTCGAAAATTATATAACTTTCTTATAGGTTCATCTTTCTTCTTTTTTTTCCCTGCAAAATCATCTTTTTCTTCGATTGCTTCAATTCTTGGCTCTATTAAGAATTGAACCTTTTCAACATTTGGTGTGGATCCTGCAGTTATATTTCTTTTACGGATTGTATGTCTTACTCTATCCAAGACTTTCTTCAAATCACTGTCTGCACCTGAAATCTTTTTTCTTACATCGACAATAGTAATCAAATCTTTGTTTATCTCATCATTAAACAAGTTCATAGTGGTGCCTACTTTATCAGTAACATTTTTAAAAACTCCATCAGTTGATCTTTGTACAGAAGTTAATGCAGTACATGTGCCTGATGCAAAATTTCGTGTGTCATACAATGCATAATTTGATTCAGCAACTTTCAAGCTGTGGCACAAGTGTTGTGCTGTTTTTTGCTTTAAATGAGGAAATTTACTATGGACTTTAGTTGTAGTGTATTTCCTCACTAGGGTTGGATTCATTGCAGAAGAATCTGAATTCTTTTTGCCCAAAGCACGGTTCCAAAATAGGGTAAACTGCAAGGATATCATTGATAAATCCATAGCTAAACCACTGAAACTTAGGAATACAGGTTCCTTATCAGTTGGATGAAATATACCTTCAAGCTTATTCCTAAGAAACTCTATGTAAACTGCAACTTCATTGTACAGTTCTACAGTCATTGCTATGTTAGCAGGCCCTTTGTAGCTTGTTTTGAGTTTCTTAACACTAATTGTATAGCCGCTAGCATTATAAAGAGCTCTTCTAAATTCACCAATTGTCATATTTGCAGTTGGACCAGGCCTTGATGCATTATTGAATAGTATGTAGGTTAATAAATATGATCTGGCTAAACAATAATTAGACTTATTTAAAACAAAGTTACTGTTATTGCAGCTTTTTAAAATTTTCTTTGCATTTTTAACATAATCTGAAGCATCAAATTGAATGATTTCTTGCTCAGATGGAAAGTTGTGAAAATCTTCTAAATCTTTCTCATACTGCCTTTCTTGAATGCCTTTCCATAAAGTACGTATCCATTGTTTAATTAAAACTTTTAGTTTCACATACTCATCATTAGTAATGATATCATTTCTTTGTCTCAAAATACAAAAATCTAAAAATATTTGTATCGAACCTAAATAAGTTTTAATTGTTCCAGGTTGTTTCTGGTCACTTTGCATTTAAAAATATGCTTGTAAATAATGTCATCATCTGCAGCATGTCGCACAATACCCATAATTACATTTTTATGTTTTTTAGCTGTATGCTCAGGTTTGATCCCACCATCTTTGCAGCCAAATTACAAAATCATCTAAAAGTTGTTCCTCTTCAGATGAAGCCATGTAAAAAATCTGCTCACCATCTTCAAAGTCCACAAATGAACTTTCAGAATCTTCTTTAGTTGGTGACATATCTCTTTTACTTCTAAGATCATGCCCAATACGATCTTCAGAACACTTTTCTAATCTCTTTTGAAGATATTGAATACCAAGCTATCATCATCCTCACTGTCTGAAGCCAAAAAAATGCTGTCGCTATGAATGGCTTTAGTGAAATTATTTTCTAATAATACTTCATCGTCTGTAAATGAAGAATCATCAGAACTTGACTCGTCATTTGACTATCAATAATTTCAAGAACAGGTCTTGCAAGCATAGTTGCTCTTTGAACTTCTTCTTTTGTTTTCAATCCATGAAATTGTCTTAGATAATTGTATAATCTTTTAACTTCTTTCAGGCAGTTAGAAAAACCACATATTTGTTTTTTGTATTGGCAGATCTTTGATTGTCTTTTAAAAGGTGAGAGCACTTTTCTTGGTAAGTTGAGATCAAAATCTACTCAAGCGTTTTTTGCTTTTATGCGATCCCAGACATGTTTTTTAGACATTAAATGTCTGTCTAGATGTGCCACTTGCATAACAATAAAAAAATACATTAAGCTTAATGAAAGTAGATAATAACTAAAAAAAATTTAGTTTATATCTTATTATATATCGATGTCTTAATACTGAGCAAAACTTATATACTTTTTACTATACAAAACATTACTTAATATGTATTAAATTTAATGTATCAAATTTTGTAATCTTTGTATAATATTTATGAAAATTACTTTCATTACTTTTATTAAGAACCTAAACAACTTCGTATTAACTTTGCTAGAACTTTGTATAACTAAGTATAAACTAAGTACAACTTTGTTATAACTTCATACAATTTAATAAAAGAGTTATTAACATAATCTTTTTTTTACAGTAAAAAAATATTTATTAAGATATACTCACTTGTAACATTGAGGACATTTAACTTTTCTGCGAGTTTTAACCTCTTTTGAAGCAGAGCCTTTATTTATGGCAGAAGCTTTCAGTTTTGAAATGACCTTTTAAAACAACAACAACAATAATTTTTTTTTTAAATAAAAACATATATATATATATATATATATATATATATATATATATATATATATATATATATATATATATATATATATATATATATTTATATATATTTATATATATATATATATATATATATATATATATATATATATATATATATATATATATATATATATATATATATATATATATATATATATATATATATATATATATATATATATATATATATATAAACACTCATACATACATTTACTAAATTGAAAAATGTATATATAAAGTTATATAATTAAATATCAAATTTATAAATACTGTTGATGCAGCCAGAAAATCATCGTTTTCAAGAGCTCTCGTTATTTCACTTTTCATGCTTAATTAAATAAGGTTTATAAAATAAATAATACTATAAGTTAATAGGATTGGTTTGAAAAACAAAAGTTATAAATAGTATATCTACCTTTCATTTGACACCTTGGATGCTGGTTTAATTTCCAAAGGTTTATTACTTTATAAATATATATAAAAAAAACTATATCTTAAATATTTAGCAAAAGCGCAAATTAATGTACATAAAATAATTACACATTTTTTGTAACAAAATAAATAGAATAATTATTCTTATCTAACCTTGCAGAAAAAAACTTTTCCAATAAAACTTCAGTCTAAAATATAATTTTTTTAACATAAACACCTAAAATAATATCAAATTATGAAAAAACAATTGTTCCAAATAAAACAAAGTGAGAAATTTTGTTGCAAATGTTGCAAAGAGAAGTATTTTAAGGTGTATCTATCTATTATATATAAAAATATTTTAAACGTGACTTTCTTACCTGAATTCTGGACCATTGCATAAATTTAGCAAAAAGACTTACAATACATTCAGGAACAATAACCTTATAGATGTAATTGTTGTACAAAAAAAAAATTAGATAAAAAATAAACAACTATTGAAACATATGGGTAACTTAATTGTATACTTAATCATACCTTGGTTTCACGAAAATTTGATCCTAATGCCATATATAAAAAGTTGGATTGATCCTCGGACAACAGCTCAACCAAATTTGATCTGTTTTCAAAATTTATCATATTTTCTGAAGTGAAAATAAAATATCTTTAATTATTTTAAAACAAAAAAAAAATTTTTTATTAATTTTATAAAAAACAAATTTAAATACAAACTAGAAATATAAATTAATACTCAAACATTACTACTTTAGGTATAAATTATAAAATTTTGTTAACATAATAATTTAATTTTTTTGCACTACTATTTTATAATAACACAACCTTTACTTTTTTGGGAGCCTCCTTCTTTGTATAAATTGTGCCTATAACTATGCAACTAAAAAATAAAAAAGTCAATTAAGTGCACAAGTATATTGAACATTTAATTAAAACTGGCAACCAATCACCAAATTATAAGCTTTTCCTATCATACCAAAACTTTGTGGTGAATTTCATTATGTGGTGAAATTAATTTTGCAAGAAATTTAAGTCTTTTTATCTTGATACCATATAGTGATAGTACGCCATAAAAATTTAATATAACCTTACACTTTTAACATTATATAAACAAGTTATTATCTGTTTTAATAAATTAAGATTAAAAACTATTAAAAATATACTTTTTTAGAAAAAATCATTTTCAATGTTGAAGATGCAGCAATTTCATCAAATTATTTTCTTGTAATCTTTTTCAAAACTTAAAAAAATATATATCTATGTGTATAATAATATATATATATATATATATATATATATATATATATATATATATATATATATATATATATATATATAATATATATATATATATATATATATATACAAAGTTTAAGCATTAAGCATAAAACAGCAATTTCTCTTTTTGTTAGTGTTAATGTTTTTTGATCAATTAGAACTATCACACATGATAGCAATAATTCAACTTTTTTGAAATTATTAATATTGAAGAGAGTATGGCACAAATTATAAAAGTCACCATGGAAATAGAACCTTTGCCTAAATTAATTGCGAGTTGAATGGAATTTTTGAAATTTATAAACCTAATGAATCCAATTAAAATTCTTTTTTAATTAATACAAAATGCTTTTTATGATTGTGTAAACTATCAGATAATGACAATCATGGTTCAAACTTTTTAAAATTAGTAACATTTTGGGACAAATTTTACAACTACCATGAAGATAGAACCTTTACTCAAATTAACTGTGAATTGAACAGAATTTAAAAATTTGAAAACAATGTTTTTGTAATCAGTATTATTAAATTCTAAGTGAAATCTTAATCTTAATTAGCAGAAAAATCAGAAAATTGTTATAATAGCAAAATTATATAACAGAGTAATTATTATAGTAATACTGAAAAAAATGACTGACAAAAAACAAAGTCCTAGTTCTAGTTATCTTCATAGTCCGAGTAAATTACAAAAATTGTTATATTAGCAAAATTTAACAGAATAATTACTATAGTAATATTGATAAAAATGACTGACAGAAAACTAAGTCTTAGTGCTACTTGTCTTCATAGTCCGAGTTAAGAACAAAAATTGTTTTAATAGCAAAATTATATAACAGAATAATAATAGTAATATTGAAAAAAATGACTGACAGAAAACTAAGTCTTAGTTTTAGTTGTCTTCATAGTCCGATTCATCAATTTCTGACTCATCAGCAGTTGGTTCTGGTAAACTGTCTCTCATGGCTACTGCAGACGGTAGGTTGTTATACCGTTAGGCATAATCTGATGGATTAACACGCGATTTCACCATGCGCATGAGATCTTTTTTTTTCGCATCCGAAATAGGCAAGCGAGTAGGATACAATGGCTGAGGCTCTAATCCTTTAATGTTGGATCGTCGTTCTCTTCCAGACTGTACATTTATTTCCATAAAGGTAGGCGACGTAATGCTACATTTGTACTGCATAATGAACGTTTACCTTCACTTTCGTCCCATAGGTAACAAGTTCCTTTTTTCGTCGACATTTCATAAATAGTAAAATTATAAAGGGCAAGTTTCCGCATATAGAAAATTTGTGCATCACCTGCAAATGGAAGTGGTAACACTGCTTCGAGATCAAAAGTTATAGAACGAATGGACTTGTCAGCAGCAGATGCAGTCTTTTTTCGTGACAAAGCTGGTTTTGGAGCTTTTTTCGTGACAAAGCTGGCAGTCAGAATTTTTTTCGTCCATAGCTTCTTTTTCACGAAATTTATGACTGTCATAATTTGGTCGTAGCGTTTCTTTATCATCACCACTGGCATCTCGAAAAGCATTGCAAATCGAGCATTGCTCTTTTTTGGGAATAAAAAATTTTATATTAAAATCAGTAACAAATATTCTTCGATATACACCGATAGAAACTGGATTTGTGATATTTTTTGTTGTGCAATAATCATCTTTGTATAGTCTTTAAAGTTCCTCAATACTTAGTTCAGGACTAAAGTATTTTGCCTTTGATGAAGACAGTAGTGAGATTCGGCCTGAGGAAAGCTTAGGATGTGCTCTCGAACTGCATTGGTTCGCATATCTGAAGTCTTATTGGCTAGAGTTTTTCATTTTTTTGAATTTGGTGGTATGAAAAGACTAATCTCATTTATATTTTTTACAACAAACTGAACAGTTTTCTTGCTTATGTCCAAAGTTGTGCAATTTTTGGCACACTCTAATGACAATGTTTTCATTTGCTTCCACTGGCAGATGATATGCACAGGATATTGTTTTTGGTCTTTTTCCTGAATTGTCACGACGACGTGAAACATTGCTACTTTTCACTAAATGGCATATGAAATCTTTTTTTCTATTTTCACCCTCTAGTTGGTAGTAGTGTTTATTTATTTCTAGTCGTTTGGTTTCCTCAAAATGTTCTCCACACTTGAATTTGCACTTTAAACAGTTCACCGTTCTAGGTGTTTTGGGTGGTACTGCTTTACCTTTTCGTGTCTTGTATGCCATTCCTTTCTCTCTTTTGTCTTTTTCAACAAATCGTTTCCAAAGATTTGGTCTTTTGCCTTGTTTGCGTCCAATTTTTGGTTAAGTGAAAGTTCGCTTTTTTAAACCATTGTTTAATTCTATGGTGAATTCTTAGAATTACAAAAAAAATTATTTAACGTTACCTCTGTTTTAATAAAAGGTTGTTTATTCATTATATTTCGTTTGTTATCGTTTGCCATTTTCAAGAATTATGTCATAAGGCAAAGAAGATATCTCCGGTATAGTCAGATGGCAAAGGAGATAATACCTTTGCATTTTTACATTTCCTTTGTCGTAAAAAAAAAGTATATAAATGTTCCTTGCAGCCAAAAAATATTTGATTGATTATAAACACAGAGTAAAAGGAGGGGAGTAATACGAAACAAACCTGGAAGAGTTATGAAATGCAGTAATGCACTGAATTTTTTATTTTTTTTTAATATATGTATATTTTAATTTTAGAAATTGTTACAATAACAATATTTAGAAAAATATTTACAAGACGAGGACAAAAAAAAAGAAATTTGTTAGTTTATCATAAAGTCCCTCTATTTCTATAGTTATTTAGTTTTTCTTTAAGTTAAAATTCGTGTTTGTTTTTATATTTAAACAATGTTAAAACTTATTTGAAATATATTTTTAACATACAAGTATACGCAAATTTTCTATATGTTATAGGCATTATGAGAAATCCTATTATAAATTAAAGTTAAAAGTTCACGTCTTCAAAGAAGCGGGTATATTAACATAATCCCCGCCTTGGTTACGCCTCTGCTACGCTAATTTTGGTTTCTAGTTAGACAATGATCAGATTTAAAAAAATATGTAAATACTTATAATAAGACTAGCTATTTTGTTGATAATAAATTATTCAGCTGTAGCGTAGTGGTCAAACATTTGGGCTCTGCCCGCAATATTGCGGATTTGATTCCTGGCATGGCACAAAAACGTTTTCGGTAAGGTTTAAAAAGGAGAGCCATTCTCTTAAATGCTATTCTCCATGCTCTGTAATAAGACCGTTAGGACTTTTTAGAGCACCTTAATAATAAAAATGAAAAAAAGGCCTGAACAGCAGCTTTTCAGAAAAAATAAAAAACTTATCTTTTAACATTTTTTTATTAACTTGAAATATTATTTAGGCAAATAAAACCAGCGGATTTTAAACATATGGTTACTTAAAAGAGGCTTGCGTAGTTTCAAAGTTATATATACATATATATATATATATATATATATTATATATATATATATATATATATATATATATATATACATATATATATATATATATATATATATATATATATATATATATATATATATATATATATATATATATATATATATATACACACATTTGCAGCCCTTTTGCGACTCAAGGCCTAAGCCAAATAACTTTCCTAATCCCTTCCCTTTGATTTGAACATGTTACTCAATAAAAGGTTTTGAGAGGAATAGATAAATAGTCTAACTTAGCGAATGTCCGAGTTAAGTTTAAAGAGTTCTCTATATACATACTCTCGGAATGTATAAAGAGTTCAAGGAGAATGGAAAATCTCTCTGACTTATCCAGGATCTGAGTCAACGGAATTCTACTGTATACCCAATGTCTGGTATGCATGGGTGTGTTAAAAAAACAACAAACTATTTACCGCCACTCAAAATTTATTTTATACTAAATAATGCTTTTAATATGTTTGTGGCTATGAAAATAGCCGTTTTTCTTTGTTCTTCTTTCGGAGGCTTTTAATTGTTACACCTAATTGTTGAGAATACTTTTTAATCGCAATGTCGGGCAAGGAATCGATGGATAAATAGTTTTGACTTTGTTAAACTCCATATGGATCGATTCTCCGCCTTGTTCTTTATAAAAGTCGAATCCCGCTCCCCATTTTTTTAAAAACGAAACAGCATGATGTTTTAACATATGCAACTTAGGTGTAACTGAAGCCTCGGGCCATTCGCACGATAAAATTGCATTAAGTTTTTCATATTTTTTTCTAAAAAAATTTAAAAGAACAATAATAAAAAAACCAATAAGTATACTTAAACACTTATTTTAAAATATTTTATTTAATGAAACTTACATAAAAGAATTAAATCTTCTAGTGTCTCTATACTTCTTGAAGAAAATATTATATAGAATTGGGCAAATTTATCAAATAGTTGTTTATATTTATTGCTAATATCAAATGCTAACAGGTGCACGTTTGTTCCCGAATATCCTTCTTCATGAACAAGCTTCAGGATACAGTTACATTGCTGAAGTATTGAAGATTTCTAAATAGCAAATTTATTTTTAGTCTTGTTTATAAACAGTTAAATATCTATTAAAAGTTAATTATCAAAATGTTAAGCTACTTTGCTAAGGAGCCATCCATAAATGATGTCAGATTTTTTCCGGTTTGTTGACCCCTCCACCTTCCCCCTATAGTCATAAATATGAGGCTTTTTAGCTGTGGTGAAGGTAACTTAACTATTAGAAGAAAAATAATGATATAAAATCCTTAAAACTTAACTGAAGGAATCATGAGGGAATGAGTAAGAAAAAGAGGTTATAAACCTCTAATGTTAATCTCAAAATCTCTCTCGTGATGATATCAGGATAAAAATACTCAGTCTTTTCCTGTAAAAGTTAATAGGTTAACTTCAAAAGAATATCTTGTTAAAAGCATTTGCCTTTTCTGAAAACATTAAGTATTATAATTAGAGATTTATTTTAAGATCATATAATTTTTTTAATTAAAAATTTAAATTATTGTGAATAAATTTTATTAATCATTAGCTCTACAAATATGGGTCCATTAATTAAGTCAACCAAATTTTTACCTTTAGTTTTTTGAAATTACGTCAAATTATGATTCCCCCCTGTTCTAAACAAAAAATCTACACTACAAATGCAGCCTAATTTTCCGTTTTTTAAGCTATGTAGCTAAAAAATATAATAACATTGTTGCCGTCAACTTTACTTGATCTCCCTACTCTCCCTGTGTCAACAATTGTCAAGAAAGTTCAGAATACCCCCCCCCCCTTTATTTTGTTGACATAATTAATGGACAGCCCTTATAGAAAATAATTTATGAATGATAGATAGTAGTTCATGAAAGTTAGTTAATATAAAACTTACTTTTAGCATTTTATGCACATGGTTTCTTACAAAACATTTTCCGTGATACGCTTGACGTTGTACTTTCAGCTTTTGCAGTATAGTCTCGATCATTTTTGTGCATGGACTCTGATCCAACTCTAAAGATTGCTTTCTAAACAGAGTATTATATCAAGTTGTCTAAAAAATAAAAAAGGTAGGGATAAAACAAACCAAAAAAATTGCATAACAGCAAAAATTATAATATTGTATACTCAGTAATAACAAGACTAATCTGTGTAGGAAAGGATTGACATTTAAATAACTAACTTTAGTGGATGTTGATCTGCAAACTGTACACCTAAACTCACGCACTAAATGTGCGAGTTTAGGTGTACAGCAAGATTCCTTGATCAAAAATTTGCAAACAAGTATCTTAAATACATTCACACTTGTTAACAAGTGTCAACAGCTGCTAACAAAACACCATCATTGATTAAATGGATTTAAACGTCAAGTTTAAGAATTTTAGATTGAAAATTTAACAGCTGTTTTTGTTTTGATACAAAAACTGTATATTCTTCTGAAAAATTAGTGTTGCTTTTTAATGTTTCTGCAGCAAATAAAACATCCACCTGATGCACTTCTTCTTCAAACAAATTAAATAAATTTAAATAAATACCAAGAGCCATGTGGAGACTAGGTAAAGATACCTAAAAATATAAATCGAAGGTACATGACTAAAAAGCTACTATTACAAAGCCATACTGCAAAGTTAATATAACAAAAACAACATTACTTGATCAAGGGGTATTTTCAAAATTGGTTCTTCAATAACATTATTATAATTCTTAATAATTTTCTTTCATCTCCGCTTTCTATAAATTCTTTATGATCAGAAAATAGATCTTCCAAGGTACGATCTTTTATTTTAGGATTTTTATGTTTACCACATTTCATTTCACTTGCTGTCACATAACAGAAAAGACAACGATGCCTCCCTTAAAATAAAATTAATAAAAATTTCTTATTAAGAAATAATTACAATTAAATATTGTAATTATTTCTTAATAAGAAATAATTAAAATATTCAATATATAATATATATATATATATATATATATATATATATATATATATATATATATATAAATATATATATATATATATATATATATATATATATATATATATATATACATATATATATATATATTTATATATATATATATATATATATATATATATATATATATATATATATATATATATATATATATATATATATATATAAATATATATATGTATATATATATATATATATATATATATATCTATATATATATATATATATATATATATATATATATATATATATATATATATATATATATATATATATATATATATATATATATATATATATATATATATATATATATATATATGCATATATATATATATATATATATATATATATGCATATATATATATATATATATATATATATATATATATATTTTATACTAAATATTGTATATAAATATACAATATATAATATATTGTATGTAAATAAATAAATATATATATATATATATATATATATTTATATATATATATATATATATATATATATATATATATTTATATATATTTATATATATACATATATATTTATATATATATATATATATATATAAATATATATATACATATATATATATATATATATACATATATATATATATATATATATATATAGTATATATATATATATATATATATATATATATATATATATATATATATATATATATATATATATATACGCAGTTCAGGGATGCGAATATATGTATATGTATATATATATATATATATATATATATATATATATATATATATATGTATATATATATATATATGTATATATATATATATATATATATATATATATATATATATATTTATATATATATATATATATATATATATATATCTATATATATATATATATATATATATATATATATATATATATGTATATATATATATGATTTAAAGGATAACATCTTGTGTGAGAGTATATATATATATTATTTTAAAACATCAAAAATACGATTTCTCTTAACACTTATAATTTTTTTATTATTATAGAAATTTTTGCTGGATTTTAGATACCAGCTTCTTCAGCTTGTTAAATGTTATAGTAATTAATAAAATCATTATAATTTAAATTAAAAGGTTGCTATTGACGTCAGCGGTTGAATGGCTTCTTTTTCGCTAAAATTTTTAAAAATGGCGTCCAAAACATAGTTTTTACGTATTGATCCTCATCGAGATTAATCCCGCCATTTTTTGCAGAACACATGTTTTTTTGTATTTCTAGGGCTTCCCTAACTTTTCTTTCAAATTTTTTATTTTCTACTTTCAATGTTTTTGTTTGTTCCCAAATAATTTCATTTTTGCAAAATGTCTTATGCAGAGCTAATGCGGATTGATGCTGCTTATTTTCATATATATATATATATATATATATATATATATATATATATATATATATATATATATATATATATATATATATATATATATATATATATATATATATATATATATACGCAGTTTAGGGATGTGAAGTCGGAGTGTGAAGTCCTTATTTTTATCCGGAGTCCCACCAGTTGTTAAAATTGTTGGTACTCATCCAGCAAACATGTCAGCGTTGAATCAACGTTGAAAACCGGTCGTAAAAGGTGTTGCGGAAACGTTGACAAAGTAATCGAGTTTGCAAAGATATGTCACGTTGTTAAAGAGACGTTGATTAAACGTTGTAGCGTAACGTTGAAAAAACGTTACTAAGAGACGTTACAAAAATGTCTTAACTAAACGTTGAAAAAGCGTTACTTGAAAAGCGTTGCATAGGCGCCGCAAATTAACGTTGAAAAAACGTTACTTGGAGAGCGTTACTTTATCGTTGTTAAAGCAGTCGAATTTGCAAGGATTTGTAACGTTGGTAGTAAAACGTCAATTTAACGTGACTCGAAGACGTCTAGTGAAGGTTTAAATATAACGTTAAATCAACGCTCAAATGCGCTGGAGAAAATATTGCAAAATATTATTAAACGTGATTAAACTTGGTTATAATGTATATTGAATTTGCAAATAAAACAAAATTGTATGTTAAACTCTGCACTTGCAATATTTCCAAAGTCGATTTTTAATACAAATAGTAATATACAATGAAAAACATAAAAAAAATACAACTTATTTATATAAAATTTACAATTTATAGATAAAAATATGAACATCTTTTTTAAGATTTATGTGTGTGAGTGAATTTACAGGATATCGTATCAATAAGCCAGGATATCATTGAGATACAGAATCTAAATCAAAAAATAAAACTTTTTTTTTCATTATCAATCTGAAAGTAAATGTTTAAAAAATGTTATTGAATTAGTATGATTATTATTAAATTTAATAAGTAAATATATATATATATATATATATATATATATATATATATATATATTATATATATATATATAGTATATATATATATATATATATATATATATATATATATATATATGTGTGTATATATATATGTGTGTATATATATATGTGTGTATATATATATATATATATATATATATATATATATATATATATATATATATATATATATATATATATATTGTGATTGTCGTAATAGCATAAAATAAGTAATTGTTTTTAAAAATAACACGACGTTTTTTATTCTTAAAAGCTGGGTTTGATAAAATAAAGCCGGGGCCTGGGCCAGATTTGAGACCAGGCTGCATAAACATTTATACATCCTAAAGTATATTTTTTAAAATTAAAATTCATGAACATCATTGTGATCAACATGATCATCATCATCATCATCATCATCATCATCATCATCATCATCATCACCATGTGGATCTAAATTCGGTTTTGCAACAATAATTTTTCACTTTCATTTTCGTATAGTCACGGTGCGTAAATAATTTTTTTTATCTAATATGAGTTTTTTTTATTTATTCTACCCATAAACTTTTAGAATTAAACAATTTCAAACTTTTTAAACTATGTTTTTGTTTTGCAGGGGTGTTTTCATAAACTTCCGGTTGCAATTCCGATTTAGTCATTTTTTCATAAAAGGGGTGGCGGGAAGCCAATTTTTTTTTTCGGAGATGTTAGATACCCAATTCAAGGTTCCATCACCCAATAAATTTTAAAAATCCCTATTCTCAAGTTTGGGTATTTCTATTATCATAAAAAACTTTTAATTTAAACTGGTTGACAAAGATATTGAAGAAATATTTACTTGAAATCTTGAAAAAATGCATTTTTTGCTTCTAATAATGAGATCGTTTTTTTTTTTTAATTGTTGAGATTGTTTTAGTAGGGATTTATTTAATTTTATATGAAATCTCAGAAAATGGTTTAGTTTTTATAGTTAAATAATTTTTTCATATACTTAATGACGATGAAAGCTTTGAATGTGAAGTTACCGAATAAAAAGGTTACGTTACCGAACAAATTTTTGAAAATCTATTTATTGTGAGGTTAAATTAGTTAAATCTCAAAACCAAAACTAGTTATGCTATTTTAATTCTAGAAGACACTACTTATAAATTAGTTTGATGTGGCTATATTGTTTTCATATATTAATTTATCATATATACCCCCTTAACCTAGATGCCCCCCTTTTCCGCTGGGCACATTGTCAATGTTTTTTGCGTTACTCTGGCCCACTACTGTTTAGTTGGAGCACTTTGGCATAATACAAAAATATTTTTAACTGCTTTAAATCAGTTTCCTTGTTTTAGTGCTATGATTTGGTCCCATAAAATCAGTTTATTACTGATAAGTTCTTTAGAACAAAACAATATAGTCTAATGTTAAATGTAACTACTTATCCTTTTGTTTTTTTGATCTCTCTCTCTTTATAGGGTGTATGATTGCTGTTTGCGTTATGCTGGACCGCTACTATGTAGTTTGAGCACTTTGGCATAATACAACAAATCTTTTTAATCAGTTTTCTTTTTTTGTTGTTTGTTTATTCATTCCTCAGTAAATACTCTGCGATTGCTTAGAATAACCACATTACCAAAATGCCATTTAATACGCAGATATGGTAGAAAATTAAATCTCATTTTATTGCAAATTATATTAGGAATTATTTAATATGCGAGTATTGTGGAAACAATGTACTTTTTTTTTGCCTCCGTGCTTACCACAAGAATTCCACTTAAATCTGTGGAACATTACTTGATTCATCCTTTGGCAGAGATTTTCGGATTACAGAATAACCTCAAAAAAAAAAATTTCAGAACTGTAACAAAACTTTAAAAACCTCCATTTGTTTCAAATAATTAAATATATTTCTTACAACGTAAATATCGCTAAATATGTAGATCTTTCATATAAAAGCAGAAAATTGTCGAAATTACGTGAAAATAATGTATTTAATACCTACACTTGCAACACGATTTTTTAAGTTATAACAATGTTTAAGTTTTGAAACTTAGCAATTGTCTGTCAACCCATGAAATAAAGGTAATGAATTAAAATCTCTGGAAGCAAACAACATTTAGCCTTTTTATTTAAGATTTTTTGCTCTTTGCAATATTTTCAGGTGGTAGAGCTAGGTCAAAACACTAAAAAGGCAAAAATCAATGCATTTTTTAAAAATTTTTACATTCATTCCCTTCATTTAGGTATTTTGAATAACTCCTGAAAATTTGAAGTAAACTGCTTGACCCAATATCAACATATCACGTTGATATCTTAATATTGGGTCTGAGAAATAAGATAAATAAAATACAAAAGCATAAAAAATTTAAAATCCACTAGGTAAATAAGCTTTTTTTATTTCAGATTAACTACCACTTCAAGCAAAAATCTTGTAACATTTTTTGGACATTGAGACCATTTATGTTATTAAGTCCTTCATTACAATTTTGTATCCTTCCATGAATGCATTTTTTAAGAAGAGAATTATCAGATAGGTCATCAAAATCTTTCTTTATAACATCATAAATCTATAGAAGAATATTTACTTTAGGCTTGTATTTATCAATTCCTTCTTCACTATTCTTCCACCTACACTAACTATTTGATCCTCTAGGACATAGTACATGACGCTGCATTTTGTGTAAAAAAGTTAGTACAATGATTTAGAACAGCTCTTATACCTTTTTTTCATTTGGTATACTTTTTCATTATCGTTTAAACTTTTGTTTTTTCTTCGCTCTATTAAACGATTTCCCACACACATTTGTATATGCTGTGATTGTATTGCAGTGATATTACAAAATAGTCCACAGTTTCCTTGATTGGAACTATAACTTTTTCATTACTTAATAATAAAATTGAAGGGTTCAAAAAAATTTAAAAATACTTAATAACAATTATATACCTAAAAAATAATACTTTATTTAGTGATTTTTAATCAATAAATTAAGAGAACGTCAAGGCAGTTGAAGCTTTAACACAATTTTTTGTTAGTACAATCAATTAAGTCAAATTATGGTTAAAAGTGTAGTAGGGTTATCTGTTAGTATTAATCAAATCATAAATGTTTTCATAGTTAGGCCATCTTTGGTTAATAGATATTTATTCCTAAAGTGTTCCAATTAAGGTAACTCTCTCCTATATTTAAACAAGGTTTTGCGGCCGATTGATTTTTAGAAATCAGATTCAAATAGAAGCTGATCAGCCTGTAAGAGAGACTCGTTACAGTGTAATTTTTTTTTTTATACTTAAATCTATATTTACAATTAATTCAAATAAAGCATTATAACTCATACGCTAATATTTATACGGCGCTATTTTAACGAAAAAATCCACTAATGTAAAATTAGAAGCATTTCCTTTGATCTTACTTAAATAAAATTGTAAAGAGAGCAGTTTAGAAGTAATTTCTTTATGGTATCTCTCACTTTTTAAAGTTATAATAAAATCTTTCTCGAGTTATAAATAAAATTAAGATAAGAGTCATGGACCTTTTAAAAGTAAGAAATTCTAACAAAACTTTGAATGTAATAAACTTTAAAATGTTATAAACGTTAAAATATTATAAACGTTAAAATATACAAAGAATTACTTTTTTTTCATTCTTAACTTTGCCTTTTCGTATCGTATTTTTGTTAGAATTTGTTTTATTGAAAATTCATTAAGCATCTCTTTTGCTTTTTCGGTTTGGTTAATTTTATTATAAACATCTTTTTCAGTTGTTAAAAGTTTACCAGCTATTTCCTTTGAAAAAATAACCCTGATTAAGTTAGTATACTTTGTTGGAAAAACAACTTTTTTTGTCATGCACTCTTTTTTATTAAGTTCTTGTAAATCTCCTTTTAATGCATTTTTTTGAAGATGGCTTAATTTGTCGTAAACTTGTTTGGCATTGCGGTTTTTTAAAATATCATTTCCTGAAATCATCATTCGTATGTTAGATTGGCTAAATGAACTTGTAGAATCGATTTTGAAAATTTTTTTTAATTCATCCACTTCAAGCGTAGTCCAAGATATTTTTTTACTTGTCATCAACGAACCTGTAACACCATCCCAATCGCTTTCATTATCATCTTCCTCATTCTCACTAAATAGATCGTTATCTGTAACATTTGATATGGGACTTCCAATTAAAGAATTGTTGGGCATTGCATTTTCAATGGTATAAATGTCTGGTTGGGAGCCAAAAATTACATTTGAAATCTTTTCAGAAGTGCCAGAAACTTCTTTTTTAGTTTGGTTTAAATAATACCATTTCTCTCCAGTACTTTGTTTGTGCTTCATAAAAGTAGCAATGTCTTTTTTCATATCAGGGTAATTATCATAAAAAAACGTTAATAAACTTTTTCTTATTAAAGTAGCACTAACATTTCCAAGGCTAACACTGTCTGGTAAATATTTTGAAAAATATGAACTTAACTGGGTTGATACACCACCTGATTCCAAACTACATCCTGACCATGTAACAAACATATTTTCTGATTTATGTCCTGGAACACCATTTCTTATAATTTTATAAAAGCAGTCACACAAAAATTTAAGTTCTGAATTAATAACAATTTGGCAGGGTCCATATTTTTTAAAGGTCTTGTGTTTTCTCACCAACACAACATACAAACCTGTTGGAGTAAAAGTTCCTTTTAAATACTCTTCTAATGTCAGATTTTCGATAGCTCCCGACCGAGAGATATTATCACATACCATTTTAAAGAAAATGCAGTCTCTGGTATTTGTGTATAAACTGCGTGTTAAAATAAATTCGTTTGGTTTTAAAGAGTATTGACAGTGTATCTCTTTAATTTTTTTTATAACTGTGACATTGAAGTTGCTATCAAGAATAGCCTTAAAGTATTCTTTTGGGATCATTTTTTCACCGTTTTGAATTAAAACATCAAACTGCCTCTCCTCCTCCTCAGCTCTCAAAGATTGTCTCCATTTAGAAATTTCGTTCTGACAAACAAGCATAACATCAGCCTCTACTTTAGTGACTGGTACAACATAAGGAACATTTGGAGTTAATTTTGAACGAATTAAGAAATCTATGAAGTGGCTTAAGGATAACAAGTATGACCTTTTTGTTCCAGGTTCATACATCATTCTTTGCGCATGAGGAAACCAAAGTGTTTGTAATCGCTCGAGGTCAAAAAATTTATCATAGCATGGATCATCTGAAGACAAAACCTCCATTATTCTCCTGACTTGACCCATCTCATTGGATGCAGATTTTAAATCTTTATTACCTCCGGATCGACTTTTTAAATAAAGGCAAAAGATTTCAAGATAATCTTTAAAAGTGGGTTCATCATCAATAGATTTGGTACGATTACTAATAGATGGTGATTCCGGGTTTTGAATATTGAATTGATCAAGTGAAACATTTGAATCAAATGACTGCTGAAAATTGTAATTTTGCTGGTGCTTTAAAGGAACTGTAATATGATTTACTTTTTCAAAAATAGTTTTTTTTTGAAGCATTTCTCTATACTTTTCAGGTTCATTTTTAAGATAATGTGGAGACTTGTATAAGTGGTCGTGAATACGCTTCACAACAGCTTTGCACATTGGACAAACATATTTTACAGTTTTTTTAGCTTCTGAACTTGCAATAGCTGATTTTCTTAATCCATAAACTCCTCTAGCTATACGAGCATCTTCTTTACTTACTTTATGCTTCGATGATCGTAAATGTCTAGGGAAGTCAACAACACATTTGTAACATATTGGGCACTTGACTTTTTCGCGAGGATAAACTTCTTGCTTTTTTAACTTAACTTGTTTCTTTGAAGATACCCATTTTTTGAACATCTATAGCAAAGACAAAATAATAATTAAAAGATAATAAACAAAATAAATGATATTAAAAAAATAGATATGGAAAACTCTTTTTTTATGGCAAATATTGTTTTTTTTTTTTTTGCAAAAAAACGCCAATTTTTCGTCAAAGTTTACCGAATTGATGGGGGAACCGCCGCCCAAATTTTTTTCCTGTAATAGGCCCTGACTATAGTCAAGAAAGCTCTAACTTTTTATTAATTTTTTAATTGTTGTTAAAACCCCCTCTAAAGACTGTAACTCAGAAACACAAGCCTTGACAAACATAGTTGACAGCAGAAAAACAAAACTGATGCCCCAACACAACACCACATTTTGTTTTTCAATTTTATTAGTAACAGACCGGATGTATATCTTTTAAGAGGTAAATTGTAAAATATTGAAGGAAGTTAAAACAAATTTTTTCGTGTAGAACTTAATATATATATATATATATATATATATATATATATATATATATATATATATATATATATATATATATATATATATAAAATATATATATATATAATATAATATATATATATATATATATATATATATATATATATATATATATATATATAATATATATATATATATATATAAATATATATGTATATATATATATATATATATATATATATATATATATATATATATATATATATATATATATATATATATATATATATATATATATATATATATATAAATTGTAAAATTATATAAAAGATTTTACAATGTATTTACATATAAATGAAAATATTTGAGTAAATACATGCCTTCTCTGCTTCCAAAACCTTTCCAGATTTCATAAATACAGTTATCATACTCTCAAAATTATTTTCATTGCATTCTTTGAAAGAAAGGTCTTTTTTACTGGTTATTTTTTTTCTCTGAAAAAATGAATGAAAAACATAATTTTAATATTTAAAACTACTTTCCTACCTTCAATAAAAAACTAAAAACTTTAATATAAAACTATCTTTATTAAAAACTTTGTTGTACTTTTTTTTCTAATACTCAAGTTACCTTTTGAAGTACTTCATCAACTGTTTTAATTTTTGATTTTTTCTCTTTCTCATCAATAATTAAACCTTGATCATGAGCCTAAAAATATTTTTTTAAATGTAATTAGCCGTTCATTAATTTTTATTTACTTTAAATCATTAATATTAACTTTAAAACATTAATAGTAAGAATTTTATAATAACCATTTTAATATTTTCGCAAGCCTCAAAAGGTAGTTTACCACAAAAATTATTCTCCTGATATGAAGAAACCTAAAAATAAAACTAAAATTTTAGCAATGTTAAAAACACAACATTTTTTAAAATTAGAATACAAACATTTAAAACTCAACATTTAAAAAAAATGAAGTGAAAATCTTTAAAATGACTTAATTGTACCTTTATTACTAATTCATCAAGGAGACGCTTTACTGCACTTTCCTAAAAATAACATGTGTAACTATAAAAATTCAATAAACATATCTCACATTGAAAAATTTATCACACACACACACACACACACACACACACACACACACACATATATATATAATATTATTATTATAAATATGGGCATCAAAAATACAATAAATAATAAAGTAAATGTCAGCAATATTTTAAAAAAATATTTAAAAAAATAAAATTTAGATTGATACTTTCTTTTTAACTGGCTAAAAAATTTAAAAACAAATTTAAAAAATTTAACTTACTTTTTTCGCTACCTCCAGCTTTATAAATATTATGTCTGTAGCTGTATACCTGAAAAAAATGTTTAAATACAAATGATACAAATTTTTATTTGAAGATTACACCATTCCTTGTACAAAATATGTTAATTTTTTTACATACAAATGATTTTTTTTTTACTAATTTTAATTATTAATCTAACTAAATATCATAAAGATGAGTTATATGTGAATAAGGTGGTAATTTTATAAGCTTTATTGTCTAACCCTTCCCCACCTACTTTCATTAATAATATTTATATAAAGATATTAATAATACTAACTTGACCAGAAAAAATTGATTTTAATAGTTGCGATGAAGCAATTTCTTTTAAACTATCAGAACTAAACTTTCTAAAGACTAAAGTAACTGACAGTTTAAATAAAATTTCATTTTAAACTATTAAAATTAGACATACAAAAATTAAATTAAGCTAATAGTCTGTTATATTTACCTGACACAACCATATCATCAATTTCATTAGGATTGATAGGAACATCTTTAAAAGAAAATAGTTTTATTTACAATTATAAAAAAAATTCTTTTTTTGCAATTAATAGTACACAATATCATAGTTTTTATACTTTATTTATAATAATACAATTATGAAAGCTATATTTATAGCTTTAATACTTGCGCATGCTTTACAGATAATAATTTCATCTCCTATAGTGCCTCCATGACATTTACTATCAATCACTTTTTTGCACAGTACACAAGAAGCACCAGAAATAGATGCATCACAGCTACACAGGGCGCACAAAACCATTTCTAATGTAAAAATAAATTTGAATATTTCAAATTTATTTAAAATATATATATATATATATAAAATAATATTAATATTATATATATATATATATATATATATATATATATATATATATATATATATATATATATATATATTATGTAAAATATATTGATGTCAAGTAGATATACTTTATAATATATATATATATATATATGCATATATAAATATATATATATATATATATATATATATATATATATATATATATATATATATATATACATACATATATATATATATATGCATATATATACATACACATATATATATATATATATATATACATATATATATATATATATATATATATATATATATATATATATATATATATATATATATATATATATATATATATATATATATATATATATACATACATATATATATGCATATATATATATATATATATATATATATATATTATATATATATATATATATATATATATATATATATATATATAATATATTTATGTCAAGTAGATATACATTGTAATAAGTTAATTAGTTCAATTTGTATTACTATTAATTTATGTTATCGATTAAATCAAATTATTAAATTAAATTATTATCGAGTAAATTCCTATATGTTTCATTAAGTTTATCCAAATTAAGCTATGTTGCAATGAAGTTCATACAACATATAATTGTAAAGTTCATGCAACATATAAATATAAAATTGACTGTAACATAAATTGTACTAATTAATTTATTAGAAAATATATCTACTTGACATCATATGACAACTATGATCACATTAAATACTTGTAAACTATGTATAATAAAATATTTAAAAAAATATAAGGTTCATCTTGTAAGATTAAGCTTAAAGCACCTTAACATAACATAATTCCGCTAGCTGCAATGGAGGATTAAAGTTTATTTTTCGCGGAGGTGACAATACCGAATGTAAACATTTTAAAAAAATTGCGTGATGACTTACCGAATCGGTAAGTTGCATTTCAGAACTTTTTCGTTACAAAACCGAAAAAGGTTGCCTTAACGAACGATTTTCGTGGCGTTACCGTAGATAAACATGGTCATCATCATCATCATCATCATCATCATCATTATCATCATCATCATCATAATCATCATCATCATCATTATCATCAACAGCATATATATATATATATATACATATATATATATATATATATATATATATATATATATATATATATATATAATATATATATATATATATATATATATATAAATATATATATATATATACACACACACACATATATATATATATATATATATTATATATATATATATATATATATATATATTTATATATATATATATATACATATATATATATATATGTATATGTATGTATGTATGTATAAGTGATAATTTTTAAATAAACTAAAAAATTTATTCTGTTAACAAACTTAATTTAGTCTGACTTATTATGTTTTATTAATTTTGATAATATTTTATAAATGTGAATCGTATTAATCGTATAATCTATATAAATATATAAATGTGAATCGTATTAATCGTATAATTTTATAAATGTGAATCGTATAATCGAAAACTAAGTACTATTTCTAACTAAGAAATAAATGTTTAAAAAAGTTGAGCATTTGATTAAAATCGTTAACTTAAAACAAAATAAAATATTGACAAAAATAAGCTGAATAAATCGAATTTACCCTGAGATTTATGTACTTTATATACATTTTGATATAAAATCTAAAAGTTTTAAATTAGTCGCAATAAAATAGGCTATGAAATATAACTTTATTGAAAAAAATTTTATACCATATGCATGCATTCTATCAAGTTTTCCTTGCCTTTCCATTAAGGCAAATTATTTTTGTAATGGCTAGTTATTGAGACAATAATTTTCAATGTGCCACTTCCTCAACATTGTCAAAACAACGTTTTATTAACGTTGGTAAAGTAACACTTTTTCAACGTTTTTTAATTACCACATTTTCAACCAACGTTGAAATAACGTTGAATAAGTGTTGTTCAAATAGTTTAATAGTTGAATAAGTGTTGTTCAAATAGTTTAAATACGTTGAAAAAGCAGCTTATGTCTATTGTTGATAAACCATTACCTTTGCGACGTTTTTACAGTGATTATTTGCGTACTTATTTTCAACGTTTAATAAACGCATTTTTTTGAGAAGATAAGATACGTTTACATTTATACGCTTATTCAACGTTGAAAATGTAACGTTTAAAAAGCGGTTTGTTTTTAACGTTGATAAAGCATATACTTCGAAACGTTTTTAAAATGGCTTTTTGCGTAAGTTGATTCCACGTTGAATAAACGTTTTATTTTGAGAGGCTAAATTACGTTACAATTTCAACGCTTTTTCAACGTTTTAATTTATTGCGATTTAGTATACAAAAACAGACATTGATTCAACGTTAAAAGCACGTTGTTTTTGTGGCTGTAACGCTTTTTCTACGCTGCGACTGGTTTTTAACGTTGATTCAACGCTTACATGTTTGCTGGGCAGACTACGGGATTTTTCAAATTTTTTATCAGCATATAAATGTTTAACAAATCGTGATTAACTTCTGTAAATTAAGGAATTTAAAATTGTTTAGCCTACAGTTACATAACTTAAAAACAGTGAATGATACAAAAAACTGATTATTGATTATTTATAAAAATATAAAATCACCTGTAGCTCCTAAAGTTCGTAGAGTTACAAAAAAAAACTCATAGTCTCCAAAAAAAAATACTCTAAAACTGTTATCCCTGTAGCATAAATATGTTTAATATAAATGTTGTATAAACAATATTTGTAATATTAATATTTACTAGCAAAAGCAACCCGTAATACGGGTTTTGGTCGGTCTGTTACATAATTAGTTTATAGTGACTGTTTTCACAGTTTAATATTGCAAAACCTTAAATAATACCCTTTTAAAAAACACCTTCAGCTTGAAAAAGTTAATCCATCTGTAAATTAACATAAAAAGTATAAGGAGGTAAAGTAGTTTACTAATTACTACTTAACATTATTTGAGTAATTTACAACTGACTTTAAACGACTTTAACCATTTTAAACGACTTTCCTAAGTTGAACACAATACGTTTTTAGTTACTTACATAAAATAACAAGTTCATAATGCTTTATTTGACGAAAGTATCAACTAAATCCTTGTAATAATTTTTTAAAACATGAACCATTAAGACTAGCAGTAAGCAACCCGTAATACGGGTTAGTAGTAAATAAATCATTACCAACAATTTCATATTTATTTACTTTCTCTAATAAAATATAAATTGATTTATACAGAAAACAACCCGTAATACGGGTTAGTAGTAAATAAATCATTAGTAACAATTTGATCTTTATTTACTTTCTCTTATGAAATACAAATTTATTTATACATTTTTTTAGTTGAGCTCATTTTTATTTTTCTTGGCTTCTTAGTTTAAAAGAACTCTTAGCTTCATTACAGATTAAGTTAACCATTTCCCAGACAGCACACGACTCCGGGCCAGAACTCTGGCGAATCATCGCACGCCATTGCGACTATATTAGTAACGGGCCATTACTGGCGCGAT
>NC_061162.1:22009559-22044559 GCF_022113875.1 Hydra vulgaris | reverse complement strand
AAAAATGTGAAGTTCCTGGAGATGATTGGACTGAATATGACATAAGTATCATGTATAACTCTGGTTAGTAATTTCACAAAAATTTTAAAAAGTTTATGTTTTTTTAAATTGTTTTTCTTTTTGAAACAATTTTTCACTATTTTGATTTTTAAACCCCAATTTTTTTTAGTATCATATGAAAAAGCGAGAGAAAAACTACCTATGGCAGAAGTTTCATCAGATTTTTTCTCAAATAACGAGGGTGAAGATTCAATTAATTCAGAAGAAAATAGAATTCAGAAGAGTCTTCGCCCTACCAGGTGATGGTCTTTCTCATGATGATCATTATGTGATTATATGTAATTTAGATGATGATCATCATATCATGATGTTGATTTTCTTTCATTATTTTACAGAGATGTATCGTATCATAACTTTGACTATTCAAGTTCAGAAAGTGACACTCAACAGTTATTAAAAAAACAAAAGAAAGTTATGAATAAAAAAAAAAAGACACTTGCTCCAGCTCCTCCAATTCATCCTTTAACTTTATTTAGTACTGAAAATTTAACTCTTTCAGATCATTTAAAGTCAAATAAAAGGCAAGGTTCTGTTTTGGAAGTGTTAGAAGAGAAGGTACTTTTAATACTATTTTCATTTAAATATTTTTCAATTAAAATGTAACTGAATTCCATAATGTTCTCAAGTAATCTTATAGTTGGCTTTTGTAAATAGGACACAAACATGCATCCAAATTTACCAAGTGTAGTTGATAAAAGTACTTTATGCGAAAGCAATCCGTTGTCTGCACCCAATTCTGTGGTAATTTGCTATATTCATTAGTATATTGACTATGTATGTATATATATATATATATATATATATATATATATATATATATATATATATATATATATATATATATATATTTACATATATGCATTTAAGTTCGATTCCCACCGCGTCCTGGTAGTACTGCGCTTAACTTGTTTCTCCGCGCAGCGGCCTTGTTTGTCAAGGTTCGTGTTTCAGAGTTATAGAGTTAAGAGAGGGTTATAACCATAGTCTCCTTCTCTGTAGTGGCCTTCTCGGCCTTGGGGAGGTGAATTACAAAAAAAAAAGAAAAGAACCTATTAGTAAATTGAATTAAACTGTTCAATTAATTATTTTTTTTTAATTCTAGTTTTTAGGATCTTCGTTGACATCAAGTGGATGTTCAACTGTGAGATGGATTCTCGCCGAAGTGAGCGAAGGAACACTTCATTGCACTGGTTAGTCGTATGCATATAATTGAGATACTGAGAGTTATTTTTATAATGCTCATTTTGTTTGTTTTTTTTTATAAATTTTAAGATTTATATTTTATCACATTATATAATAGCGATGTCAATGCTCATTGGAGAGTGTTTGACACGATACTCTTGGCAGCGATTGCAACCGAGGTAATAGCGAGAAAGAGTAGTAGCACTTTTTTATATATGAAAAGTCACCGATAGTGTATGCTATTATCTAACTTACGCAAATATTTAACTTTCTTCAAATTATGTAAAACTAAAAAATATATCAAGTTTTTTAGTTTTACTTTCACTTGAAAAATGCATTGCGGCAACAATTCCTTTAGATTTGATCTGTAGCGCTTAATTCCGTTTGATTAAGATTTTATTATTTTATATAGTTTTAAAATTTTTCATAATCGTTGAGATGGTGTAGCCTAATATTAAATATTTTTACAGCAGTTGAAAAAGAGCTTCTTATTTCAGTAGAGAACCTGAACAAAAAGTTAGATACAAATAATGCCTTAATAAGTCAACTTATTGGAATGCTTAAACAAAACAGGGAAGCAATTTTGGTTGATGAACCTTTCGAAATTCCAGTAAATGATGAGTCAAGCTTACTCAAATTAAACGAAAACATCGAATCAGATAAGAAAGTTATGAATGCACTGGTAAGTGTGAGCCATACATTTATTCGTTGTTTTTTTATTTCTTTATACAAAACATTTTAAAAGTATTTTTATTTTGAATTTACAGTTTAGTATTAAATAAGTATTTTACAAAGTTAAATAAAATTGTCGATGAAAGACAAAGATGGTTATCATGTATAATGTGTATGTAAATTTTAGAGCATGAAATTGGCATCCCATGGTGGCTCAACAATTAAGAGGACTGTTTGGAATTTAATTCCAATGGTGATTGGCACCAATATAGAAAAAAAAATAAATTGGTCAGGAGCTAACAATAAGCTTGCTTTGAAAACAATGCCTTTAAAAAAAGTTTTATTGGGTAAGAAGAAATTTCATTCTATGTATAACATTTGTATAAATATATATATTATGCTGATTCAAAAAACAACTTTTTTTTTATATAGTCCGTTCCTCAAACGTAAATGTATTTTATATAATAAAAAACAAGATTTAAAATTTTGGTGCTGGAAAACAAATATTAATCATTCTATATGCAAATTATTTTTTCAAAATTTACTGCACATAAAGTTAAAAAAAAAATGTTTTTTTTTAACTTACAAGATAAAGTAAATGTTAATTATTTTTAAATCTTGTGTTTTATTATATATTTATTTTATCTTGTGTTGATTATAATTATTTTTAACATTTAGTTGTGCATCTTTTGAGTACTGGGCTGACATTTTGATTTTTTTCCCAATAATATTAGGAACTCGGTACTTTTGCAACCCCTAAAAATATTTTTTGTTTAAAAAACTTCAAATTTAGCGTTATTAATGCCATAAATTATCGTGATTCAAAAGCGACTTTTTTTTAAATAGTCCACTGTTCAACCTTAAATGTGTTCTCTATAATAAAATTTTATTATAGAGAACACATATTAGGTTGAACAGTGGACTATTTAAAAAAAAGTCGTTTTTGAATCACGATAATTTACACAAATATGTTTATATGTATAGTAATATATATATATATATATATATATATATATATATATATATATATATATATATATATATATATATATATATATATATATATATATATATATATACATTTATATATATATATATATATATATATATCAACTATTTTATATATATATATATATATATATATATATATATATATATATATGTATATATATATATATGTATATATATATATATATATATATATATATATATATATATATATATATATATATATATATATATATATATATGTATATATATATGTTTAATTATTTACTAATGTATACATAAATATATTCCATATATACAATGTAGTCACACTGTTTAGATGCTGTTAAAATAAATCGTTCGACTTCAGGAGCAGTGTCTGAAGAGGTTGAACGTTGGATAAAAAGATACTTTCAACTTTCCGGTGATCGAAATGGCGGCCGTAAAGCTCGGGAAGATCTTAAAAATTCGTTGCAAAAATAAATATTTGATTCATTCAACGTTTTTGTTTTTATTATTTCATTATTAATTAAAACACTTTTGGTTTACAATAAATTTCAAATATACTTATTTGTTTGAATTTTATGGAATAACACATTTTCACGGAAACGGCTAATAATAACGTGCTAGTGTATGTAGTAAAAGTATCTAGTAAAAAGTAACGCTTTAGAGCTGACACGCAAACACGAAAGATTGTTGGAAAATGATCACGGATCAGTACTGTCAACAGATGCTGGCAAGCGATCGCGGGCCAGTGCTGGCAAATAATCGCAGGCCAGTGCTGGCGAACGATTGCGGGCCAATACTGGCCCATGGCTAGCGGGCCAGTGCTGGCCCAATGGCCGTTTTGATGCAGGCCCGTGATCGACGGCCGTCATCGCGCCGTAGTCGCAAGCAGAACTGGGCCAGCATTGGGCCGCTAGCGGGAGGCTGTCTGGGTTTCTTATATAGTTCATATTTTGAAGATCTTCTATTTGCTTTTTAAACATCGACATGGCTACCTTTATATTGAATATGTAATCTTTCGCCTCGACACACATTACTAAATAAGTGACTAGTATATTATAAAATAGTTATATAATAAATTAATAAATTAGCAATTGTTTTAGTTTTAATCAATATAAACGAAAGATGACACAAAATTAAAAAAAATATTTTAAAAATAAAATTGTTAATTATTGGTTGTTAAATCACCTTTCTAATTGATCAACATGTCTTGATATATGCATTGGTAAATTTTCAATATAGCCACTAACTAATACTACACTAATACTAGACAAAAAAAAATAAGTGTTCACAGAGTTACTGGTTGTTGTGGTATTTTACCACATAAATTACACTGACAAAGCTGTAAATGTGAATTAAACTCATTTTTTAGCTGTTCAGCATTTATTTCTGAGCCATGTACTACAACAATGCTTTTTTTAATGTCACCAATCATTGAAAACGACAAAACTTTTTCAGAAACCATAGCCTGGTAAACAGGGCGACCAATAAGCCTTTTATTTATTTTTCTTGATTTAGTAAAATTCACACCTTTACTGAGTTTTTCTGCCTGTTGACAACAATAGCATTTATCATAATGAGGTTTCCAGTTTATATTTAAAAAGAGTGTTGTTGACGCCATTCATTTGATGACATTGTTTATCGTATCATAACATTTGTGACAAATGTTAGATGGATGAACATTCTCTATCTCGTCTCATAGCAAGACATGAAACACCTTTTCAATTTTATTTCTCTGGTTTGTTCCAATAGAGTATTTTTTTTTACAACTAAATATCAACAAACCGTACAAAGAAGATTCAAGTTCTTGTTGTCTCTCCATCTAAAAATAAAAAAACTTTCAAAATAGATGATTTAAATAGGGTTGTTAACCGGAGGATTTCGTGCAATTCCGGAAAAACAACATTCTTTCGTAAGGAGATTGAGAACGCGGAATTACATTTTTTCGTACCGAATGTTACAAAACATTTAAAATCGCCGATGTTCATTTCGCAAAAGCCACTTCCGAAATTTAGCATTTCGCAAGTTGACATACGAAACAAAACTATTTTGCAACATACGAAAGTAGCGGTTTCGGAAGTCGCACTTGCGAAACAAACATTTTCGCCAAACGACGTTTTGAAGTCTATAAAGAAAATTTGTTTGCCAGACTGATTTTAATTGTAAAAATTAACATCTTTAAAACCCAAATTGTTTATAATGAATTTTTATAACTCAGTATAATAACTATTAAATTTTTATGGTTTTATTTTTAGAAATATTAATAAAAAATAAAATTTCTTTCGAAACGAAAGTATTTCGGATCACAACATACGAAAGAATTCTTAACGGAAATCAACTTACGAAACGTGCCATAATAAATATATACAACGATGTTTTTTGAACTCGTTACGTATATTAAAAATAAGAATGATGGGTAGGAATATACATGTTTTTTTTTTAATAGCATATGAAATTTTTTGAAACAGGTTCGAATATGCTTAAGCAAATAGTAAAAAGAGGCTCAAAAATATGCTTTAGCTTAAGCATATTTCTGATAAAATATACCTATTTCAATAATTTCTAAAAGTGTTCACGTTACTAAAGTTCTAGCAGATTTTAAAGGTATGTAGAGTCCTGTTTGAATACGCTTTTCGAAGTATAGATCTTAGAAAATATTGTTTTTTAATTTTAATAAGATATAAATTTGAGTATAAGATTGTATAGTTCAATCAGTTAGATACGTGATAATTCGCCGCAGAGATCCCGGTTCGCATCCCGCAGCCATTGTAACTTTTGTTCATCAAACTCTTTTTACTTAAGATAGCATTTTTTGACATCCATGTTCTATATTACAGATCTTTCGTCACCTTCACAATAGTGACAACCTCTCTTCTGTTAGTTATTCTTTTAAGATTGAGTTCATTGTGCTTAATTCAACACGTTTCCCTTGCTTTACTAAGTTCTACTTAAATTATGATGAAATGTACGTAAAACAACTTTTTCAAATAATATAAATCATTTTGCTTTAAATCTTTTGCTTTTTGTACTAGACATCTGTCCTAAATATTTTGTAATAATTTCTAGCTAACTCTGAGTCTAATATAACCATTTCTGAATATAATTTCCCTGAGGCTCCTACAGCCTAATGTGTTCCATTAAAAGTAACTAGTTTTTGAGTCCAGATATTAATTACAAGCATCTAAAGGTTCACATTACTATTTATTTTCCTGATATATAGAATCCTATTTGCATTCGTATCTCTTTCTGTAAATTCTGTTTTATATAGTTTCTTAATTGTATATTAAATAAATATTACTATTCACTTAGTTGAATGAACGTATAGCTCATTCAGTTAAGACATTTGGCCGCGTAGACCCAGGTTCACATCCCGCTGTTTCACATATATTTCTTCTCTTTTTACTCTTTCTGATATCATTTACCTTTAGAGAGATCTCTCGTTCTTTATAATAAAGTATTTAACTGTTTATCACACATCCTCTTTATACTTTTTAAAAAGAAAGGCATACTGTTTATCTGTTCATTGAGAGTCCAACTTAACGGGATTTTACTGTATATATATGTATATATTTATATATATATGAATATATATATATATATATATATATATATATATATATATATATATATATATATATATATATATATATATATATATATATATATATATACATATATATACAGTAAAATCCCGTTAATGTATATATATATATATATATATATATATATATATATATATATATATATATATATATATATATATATATATATATATATATATATATATATATAAAAGGTATATTTGTATAAACATTTGAAGAATCATTTGACAACATTTTTTTATAATTTTATTATTTATTATTTAAACTGTTAACAGTTAATATCTTAAATATATCGTAACATAAAATCTTTTGCGTCTTTTTCGTAACTGCACATTCCGGAATGCTCCTTCCGTAATGAACTATTTCGTAAGTATTCTTACGAAATGATTTGTTTCGCAAGTCTTCTTTCGTAATGCGTTATTACGGAATTTTATTTATTTATATTTTCGTATAGAGCGTTACGGAATGTGCATTTTCGCATGTGCAACTTCCGCAATAACAATTCTATTACGGAAGATAAAAATGCGAAATTTTCGTATGTTTTGTTTTTCGGCGAACAACCCTAGATTTAAACCATCATTTTTAACACAATTTGTTAAACACAATAATTATATGCGTAGAAAATAAATTATTAACAAACTTTTTGAAAATGCTATATAGCATTTTCAGAAATGAGAATGCTATGTAGTATTCTCATTTTAGCTATAGCTATAGCCAAAATGTGTTTTTTCATTAGGAGTGCTAAGGTTGCTCATAAGTAATGAGAAGATAAAAGATTCTTCTATATGAAATTATAAAAATTTTTAAGTTTTAACGCTCAAAAAGAAAGAAAAGGCTTTTACATTTATAAACAAATCAAATATATATATATTTTTTAATCAGTCTGCACCAATCTAAAAAATTATTTTCTTTTTATTTTACTCACTTTCTAACAAAATTAAGTTACAGAAACACTACTAAGAATTCAATCAACTGGTTATCTTTGTAGACAATGCTAAACGTTAAGAAAATTTGGTATTCATCTAAAAATTAACTTTGTAGCGAAAGCCCGTAGCCATTTTAAAACTCTAAATTCTGTTCTATAATTTTTATAACCAAACTGCGCTTGCGTACAATAACTTGTCGCTTTTTAGATGAGTTTAAACGACCGTGGATTCTAGTATAAATAATAAAAATATATTGAAAAAATTAAATTTTTGAAAAAAGTTACTATAAAGGCTTGTGCACTCACTTTTTTCGCCAGAGCTATTTTTTATTTTGTTAGCAATAAAGAAACTTTTTTGAAATATAGAATTAATTTTGAAAATCTGATAAACCAAAAAATTGAAAATCTAAGCAGTTTATTATACTATGATACAAGAGTAGATAAAAGGAGCTTGACTTGTATTAACCAAAATAGTATACAGAAACACGAAATTTTCTTTATTTAAATTGAATTCCTGAATTTACAATACTTTTAATAACTTCATTTTGTTATAAGCTCATAAAAACATGTTGTACATTAGAAGTTTAACTAAAAAGTAAAACTATTTGCAACAAATATTTTTGGTTTTCCAAATATACCAAGATTATGATACCAAGCTATTGGTTTGAATAAATTATCTTTGTATAAATTTATCATAAATGCGAATTATATGTGAAAGTCATCAACGTGGTATGAGATTTTAACTAAAGTTTATTAATAAAAATCAATTTTGAAAAATCAAAATATAGTGTAGTTAACAAAAAAAACCTAATTTAAACAACAAAACATTGCAAATATGTTTATGAAATTAATGGAAGTATGTTTCAAATCCAAAAACTAGATTTTTAAAACAAAGTTCAGAATACAAATACAATAGAATATAAAAATTCTTAACAAATTGCGAAGACATCTAAATCTTTATAATCTTTTCAAGAATCATATGAAACTTTAATGGTCATAAAAGCGTTGTAAATATTTTCAAGAATCAAAAACAAAATTTTGACAGTTTTGCATATTTAAAATTCCCTATTAAATAAAAGCATATATTCACTTCGAATAATTTAGTTACTTAATTAAAATTTAACTATTCCAAATAAACATTCATCAATACAAAACAAAACTATTAAGTTTTAAAATAATTCAAGTACATTAAAACTATAGTTTTAATTCACTTTAACCATTAATAACTTGAACTTAATAATTTTGTTTTACACATTTGTGTATACACAAATTAAACGATTTAAAAGAATGAATTTGAAATCAAATATCACATTTTCAAACTTTTACCCAGTAACACCGCTGCGCGGAGTAACTAAGTTTATTTAGCAAAAAATGTTGTAATAAAAAGCTTTTTAATTAAGTAGCCTTTTCTTTAATATTTTTACTATAAGTAAATTTTTACTATAAGTAATATTATTTAGCAAAAAATGTTGTAATAAAAAGCTTTTTAATTAAGTAGCCTTTTCTTTAATATTTTTACTATAAGTAATTAACTTAATATAATATAAAAAAGAGGAGAATGTAAATTAAAATAAAAAGTATTAATAAAGACTCTAATTTCTCTAAGAGAGTTTTACAGACAAACAAGTATATTCTTTGGTTTTCTTTAAAAAAAAGAATATTTCAAATTCTAAGTGTTCAAAATAAATAATTGTATTTAATTGTACTGCAATTAACCAAAATAAGCTTTGCGAGATTTTTTGCTTGCATAAAGTTCGATAACTGCATCAAAGTCTAGTTTCCTTGCAAGTGGCGCCTCAATCGCTAGTCTTCCCAAATTAGAAAGTCGATCTTGACACATCGTAGAAAGTAAAACATTTTTAACAGTTGCAAGTGTGCTGAAAGAGCGTTCTGCTTGTGCAATGGTAACTGGAAGTGTTCAAAAATTCGAAGAACAACTAAAATGTTTGGGAAAAGAGAATCAAGCTTCAACTCATGGAGTTTGTTTAATAACTGAAACGGCGATAATTGTATTATGCCAAGATTTGATGCGTGAATTGCCTTTAAATGTTCTAACTCGTCTATTAAATCGAGAAAAACATCAATGCTGTATTTAACGCAAACAGATGAAGCTTTCTCACGCAGCAGATCTTTATCTAATGTCATGTATTTCCATACAACACCAAATGTTTCCTCACGATCTTTGACTGCCTCAAAACGCCGATTCATATTACCAATGACACAGCCTAAAAGAACATAAAAAACATCGCGCTTGAAACAAAATTCTACACTGGTGTTGCCTAATTTATTATTCTGTTCCTCATCTGAAAATCTAGCTTTTCGGCTGCGTTTTTTCTCCGGGAATATGTCATTGGAAACCATACCCAGATTTTCGGCAACAAGTTTACATTCATTTAAAATTGAATCCCAGTTGTTTCTCAATAATAAGAGGTCATCAATTAAGCTTTTTAAATTTAAAACCTCCACATCTAAAGTTGCATCTCTGGCTTGCAGAACTGTGTTTCTGTGATTGATGCTTGTTAGAACTTTAAACCAAGTGCTTGCGAGTATAATGCACTCAAATAAACCCAAGTATTTCTCAATACGTTTGATATCTGATCGAGTCTCGGCAGTAAGATTTAGTATCTTTAGTCTTAGATAGCACTCTTTAAACCAGGAATATGTTCTGCAAAAGGTTTAACACTTTCAATCCTGGCTGACCAACGTGTATCTGACATGCTATGCAAAGAGCATCCAATGTTTTCTTTTAAAATTTGCCATTTTTGCGGGCTAGAGCTGAACAAGTTATAAGTCTTTTGCACAACACTGAAGAGTTTATAACCTCTGCACAGCACTCTGCGGCATGGACAACACACAGATTTAAGCTATAACAAGCACATGGAGAATTAATTACCAATTGGTTCTCTTTAATTATCTCTGCTTGTGCTCCTTTATATTGACCGTTTATGTTGCTACCGTTGTCATAACCTTGACCACGACAGTCTATCATTGGTATACTGTTTTTTTTAATAACACGGCAAATAAATTCAGCAATATCTTTCCCCGTTTTCTGATTGCAGTCAACAAACTCTAGAAATCGCTCTTGAAATTCGTAGAGACTATTTTCTTCCTTTAAATAAACATAACGCAATATAAATACAGTTTGTTCCATGTGTGCTGAATCAGGGGTTGCATCAACAAGTATTGAGTAATATTTTGCTGCTTCTCGTTCACTTAGAATAAAGTTTAATACTTTTTTGGCACAACACTCTATAAACTCATTTTGTATTTCCGGTGAAAGGTAATTTGCTTGTTGTCTTTTCATCAATTTCTGCGACTTCATCACTTTGTTCAGATGGTCTTTCAAGACAGAATCAAAATGACTCAAGTGCTCTAAAATGCCCAAAAAATTTCTATTTGATGCAACTCCAACTAAATCACTTGTTTCTCTAAATCCCAAACCTCATTCGGCTAGAAACAATGTGACATCTAAAATTCGGCGAAGAACCTGTTTCCACTGTGATGCTTGATTCTTAATGGTCTGCAGCAGCATAATATCGACAGTGGAATTAGAGTCAATACTTTTTTCCAATAGCCGCCATTTAATATAACAATATTTATGGTTGCTGCTGTTTTGATGCTCTGGAATTTTGTCATGTAATTTTTCCATTTTCTTTGAAAACAATACCCAGATATAGTTGTTAAACGTGAGCGACTTGCTGTTGGTAGTTTGCTAAAAAGGCGACAAAGAAAACAAAATATCGATTGTTTAACGTTGCTCCAAACAAGCCAATCACTGGGAACATATTCTCAATTTTTCATACTTGTATGTAGTATACAAACAGGAAATGAATGTCCGTTCACATTTTTTGGAAATTGAGATGGGATCTTTTCTGGACCCCTTCAAACTGCTTCGTCAATTTCAGAAGCATTTGGTCTTTTATTTTTTAGACTACCAACATCAAAGTCAAGCAGTTTTGTTTTAACAATTTTATTATCAGTTGTATTTGATTTATAATTCTCAGAGATTTTGTTGATAGGAACTAAAAGGTTGCCAGGCTCCACGTCATCTTTATTTTCTATGTTATCAGGATCTAAATATGCAGCTTGTTTAACAACGTTGTCGTTATTGTTAAAACTAGCATCTACATTATGATATTCATTTTCTAATTCTTTCTCTTTCAAAGACACTGAAAATCCATAACTTTGAAGAAGAGTTTGTTTTTCATTTACATTTTTCAATCTCGACAATTTTTCTTTCCTTTTTTGAGATCCAGATTTGTGATGGTAGTTCATTTTTTATTTGACTACTAAATAAGATTTTATATAAATTGACATTAATTATCATTCCGGTAAATAAAACATTCTCTATATGATATAATATACCATATTAAAGATATGTCATTGATATATCGATGGTATGTATTATAAAGCAATATATGCAACAAACACTCCTAAATATAAGCGTAGTGAGGGGAGAACAAAGCGGAAATGGCCCTTGTCGCAAAAGCTTTAAGAGGCCCAAAAAATTGAGGAGCAAAAAAAAAATGAAACCAATTTTAACATAAAAAGTAATAATTTTTTAATTTCATTGTTTGAAAGCGCATTTATTTCATTTTTTCCCCGGTCGCAAAAATATTCGCTAGGTCACTGATCTTAAGCGTCTTGAACAGAGTCGGGCCCCAGGACAATATACCCCCTGACCCCCCTCTCTACGGCCATATATATATATCTATATATATATATATATATATATATATATATATATATATATATATATATATATATAAATATATATATATATATATATATATATATATATATATATATATATATATATATATATATATATATATATATATAATATAAATATATATATATATATATATATATATATATATATATATATATATATATATATATATATATATATATATATATATATATTTATATATATATATATATATATATATATATATATATATATATATATATATATATATATATATATATATATATATGTATATCTATATGTATTTTCTTTTAGCAAAAATAGTTGAGAATAGAAAAACAAAAAAAAATTTCTTCTGGAATTTGTCAAAAGTGTGTTGTGTTATGCTTCATTTTAAGGTATCTAAATATGTATTTATTTTTAATTTTTTTAGAACAAGTTAGAACTAAATTGACTGGTTAAATAGTTGTTTCAGCACATTTTTTCTTTTTTAAGAAAACTGTTTCAGTTTGGTCTTTAGTCTTTTTAAAACATTTTAAGCAGTATTTGTTTTATTTTTTAGTGCAGGTAAGAGGAGCTGATCGCTTTTTTTAGTAAATTCAAGTTATTTTCTCATACATAAATTAAGATTTTTGATTTATTTCAGCCTATTTTATATTTCTCTATATCTATATATATATATATATATATATATATATATATATATATATATATATATATATATATATATATATATATATATATATATATATATATATATATATATATATATATATATATATAGATATAGATATAGAGATATATATATATATATATGTATATATATATATATATATATATATATATATATATATATATATATATATATATATATATATATATATAGATATAGATATATATATATATATATATATATATATATATATATATATATATATATATATATATATATATATATATATATATATATATATATATATATATATATTCTCTAAGGATAAATAATTAGGAATAGAAAAATTAAGAAAATTTCATCTGCAATTTGTCAAAAGAGTGTTTTTCTCTGCTTCATTTTAAGGTATCTAAATGTGTATTTATTAGATATTTTTAGTTTTGTTTTTAAATGGTTTCTTCTTTTACATTGCTTTAGATCAATATATACTGACTAATATAACTTCATTTTTATAAACAATGTTGTGCATTGTATCTGCATTTTTTGTTACATTAAAAATAATTGAAGCTAATAAATATTGTTTTATAGTTGTTAAAAGTTTGCATATATGTTTATATTATGCTCGAAGTTAAAAAAGTTTTTGATAAATACGTGTGTTTGGTGATATATGTTATATAGTTGTTTATATAAATGTGTTTTTATAATGATACGAAATGTGTTTTATCTAATGTGTATATGATTGTTAAATAAGGTGATATATGTTATATAGTTGTTTATTTAAATGTGTTTTTATAATAGTATAAAATGTATTTTATCTAATGTGTATAAGATTGTTAAATGAGGTGTTTTTATATGTTATATAACATTAAAAAAATATATTGTGTTTTATAGTTAGTATATATGTTTATTTAATGTTGTTTCCATGATTTCAAAGTGGTGTGACTTGGCAAACGTGTAGAGAGAGATTTTTCTTTTTAACCTGTCAAGCATTGCTTCAGGTCTAAATGTTGTCTAGCCTTTTATATAATTTTTTGAAAATAGACAACGTTATCTTTGATAATTTTTTGCGTAATGTTGTTATCTTTGGCTTATCTTTATGGTGGTAACTGTTGTTTAAAAAATGATTAATAGGTAGTTTCATTCACGAGTTCAAAATGTTTAATTATAGGTAATATGTAATCTTTTTAAAATTTTATTAGGTAACTAATTTATTGTAATCTTTTTTTAAATTGTACTTTTAAATTTAAAGGTTCGTGTTATAGATGTTAATATTGAAAATATAGATAGATTACTATAATTCTTAAATGGTGTCTAGCGTTAAAAGATATTTATGGAGAGTTTCATGCTTTCACATGCTTTAAATAATTGGGATAAAAGCCATGACAACATTTTGTTATAAACAAAATTTATCTTAGTTTAATTTTTATTGAAAACTTTGATATAATTAAATTTGTCTATAGTATTATTAATACCTTTGCTCTTTAAAAAAATGTTTTTGGCCTTTCTATAAATGTATAATAATTTCTCTTGCATGAATGAATTTGGTTTAGGGTATAATTGTGGTATTACATGTTTGTTTTTCTATATTTATTATAGCATTAATCAATTTCATACATTTTTATTTAAGTTTATTTGTTTATAATTTATTAAGATTTAGACTATTAGAAAACTCATCTTTACAGAGTTAATGTTGTTATTAATCATAATTGAGTTGTTGTACCAAGGAAATATATAGATAGATTACTATAATTCTTAAATGGTGTCTAGCGTTAAAAGATATTTATGGAGAGTTTCATGCTTTCACATGCTTTTAATAATCGGGATAAAAGCCATGACAACATTTTGTTATATATATATATATATATATATATATATATATATATATATATATATATATATATATATATATATATATATATATATATATATATATATATATATATATATATATATATATATATAGGCAGTGTCAAAGTTTGTGTGTTTGGGGATAATTTACAATCCCGCGTTTATAACCTGTTTTGTATTGTACCCAGATAACACATTGACGTCCAGCCGACGTCATTTAGACGTCTTTGTTATGGTTGGCCCAACGTCGGCAAAAGACGTCGGATTGCCTGCGATTTGATCACCGGTTCCACGTCGGCCCTATCTAACCGGCCCAACGTACAGAAATTACTTGATTGCCGACGTTGATGTTGGGCATCATTGTGAAGTTGGAAAAGAGCAGTTTTATCCAACTTTGTGTGAAAACGTCGCTGGCACAACGATTTCATTATCGGTACTACGTTAGCACAATATTAATATTGTTGTACCAATTAGACAAATATCTGATGGAAAAGCAAGATTTTTCGGACACAGAAAGAGACCACTCAAAAATTTACTAAAAACATGACTAATGAAAATATTTTGTTAATTATTAAATGTTAATTAGTCATGAATGATTGCTTGCTTATCAACTGATTGATATATCAACAGTTGACATTTACAGTTGACAACTGTTTAAAATTACTTTATTAATAAACAATAAATTTATTAATAAATAAATTGTTTAAATGACTTATTAATAATGATTTTATCTATTAGTCACAAAAGTATAACTAAAAAAACAACAACTAAAAAATAAAAAAGATTTATTTATATATATTATAAAGGCTTTATATAATAGTTAATGTAGACATAAACGATTGGCACGACGTTGTCTTCCTCCATCTCGATCACTTGCATGTTTAAACCAGTCCCGACAAACAACTCCAATCTCGTTATCTGTTGCTTGACTTGTTGCTGGATTTCTTCTTACTGCATCTTAAAATACAAAGTATATATGAATACGTGTGTATATATATATATATATATATATATATATATATATATATATATATATATTTCATCTATAGTCTGTTTCACCAGGTTCATCAATAACCTAGTGAAGGTGACTTTTACCAGAAAATATATTTTACAAGGCCGTAGATAACTTTTTTTTATGTCTGAGCTAAGCAACTTTAAAACATGAAGAAAACTCCATATTTAAGTATGTTCATATATATGAAGAATGAGGATGCTGTGCAAAAAATTGCGGTGATTGGAGACTGGGAACAACAAAACCCCAAAACGTTAGCCCCCCCCAGCCCCAAATTGGAGGGCAATGAGTCAAACTTTTTATTTTTATTTTATTCTCAAATTTAATTTTTATTCATCGACAAATTTCAAATTTTATTCATTAATCTTTTGTTCTGCTTTTACAATATTTTAAAGTTTACATCCCCTCAAACTGAGGGGGCTGTAAACTTTATGAGGTCATAAAGGCGATCATAAAAATATTATTGAATCAAATTTGCAATTACAAACAATTAATACAAACTAAGTTTAAAATTAAAATAAAGATAACAAATTTGACTCATTGCCCTCCAATTTGAGGCTGAGGGAAGGGACTAACGTTTTGGAGTTTTTATTGTTCCCAATCTCTAATCACCTCAATTTTTTGCATAGCATCCTCATTCCTCATATATATAAACATACTTAAAAATGGAGTTTTCTATAAGTCTCAAAGTTGCTTAACTGAAATATCAAAAAAAATTGTCTACGAGCTTGTTTTATATATCACAAATATAAAATAAGTAATTTTACCACAAACAATTCCAACAAGGTACATTTTGCTAAATGCAATCTTATTTCCTTTTCCCTTCCAATTACATGACTTTGCTACATCTGTGATCAGTAAACGACTTAGCACTGCTCTGGTAGTTGACTTTACATTGAGCCCGCCAACCAATCCAAGAAATCTTGTCTATATAAAGTAGTATAAGGTAATAAGGATGTAAAAGATATAGGGTAAAGTTTATCATAATACTTGAAAAAACAAGTTTCACTAAGCTAAAATTTTTGATTAATGATTGAATATTACTTTAAAAGTAATTTATGTTATACAAAAAATACAATTTTATATTAAAAAATATTGAATTAGGTTTGCATATACATATCTTTTATGATTTGATTTAATGTTTTATTGTTAACTTATTTAGTATTATTAAAATAATTAATAATTTCATGAATATGTAATTTATTTATTTGATAAATAATTTATGTATTAACAATTAAGTTTAAATAGAGCTTTACCAGTCTTCCTTTAATGTCGCTTTCTTTAGCTTGATCGTTAATAAGGTTTAACTCTTCAACAGTTGTTGCTGGTAATTGGAAAGGTAATCCTCTTATTAAACTCTCTCCGTCATTTGTTTTTGGAAGGTGCTGTAACAGGTTTATAGCTTTTTCTCCTTGTTCCTTAAGCTCGTCTCCTTGCGCTTTAATTTCTTCAAGAAGAAGAATTAGTTTCTGTTCTACAGCTAAAAAATATTAGAACTAGTGAGCTAAATAATTTAATATTGGCAAAGAAATACTATAATTATAAATATTATTTAAAATAAATTCAATATAATTTTTAAAATGATGTAAAACATAAATTAAAAATTAAAACAAAATAACCATTGACATTCTGTAATCTATATATATAATCTATAATGTGATATATATGTAATCTATTATTCTGATGAAATAAAAATTAGCAGTTAATAATTTAATATATACGTGTTGCAACTGAATACAGCCATCCATCTGAAGAGCATAATGGAAATTCTTTTAAAAGTGGCTTTCCATGAGGTTTAGAAAATGATGACAGAATGCTAGGCAGGCTACTTGATCTGCTTGTCACATGTTCTGGAGTGTTAAAATTTAAGTGAGAATTTGAAAAAACAGGTGGCTCAGGAAGATCTTCGTACTCTATACTTAACTTTTTATGGCTTTTTTGTGCCAGACTTTTGCTCAGATTTTTTTTCGGTTTAGCTAGTTGCGAGTTGCCTTTTTGCAAACAAAAATTTATTTCTGGACTACTGCATATATCAGTGTCTGATAAAGGCAAGTATGAATTCCTAAAAATAAGCTTTTATCAATACACAAAATTTAAAAGATATTTCAGCAAAATTTCAGAACTGAAACAATTTTTGTTGAACCACAAATAATTGTGATAAATCATTAAACTTAATTTAGTTTTACATACCTTGCTCGTTTTTGTTTACATTGCATTGTTCCATCGTCTACGTCTAAAACATCAGTCACCAAATCAGATTTTTCTTTTGCTTTTGTAATATCTTTTACTGCACTTTCATATGAATCTAAACCCGTTTAAATGAAGTTCTATATTATATTTTAACTGATATGTCAGTTATGAGATACTACAAACAATAAGTATTTATTTCATAAGTATGACAGCACATGATTTATTTGTATAATTGCTCATAAGCTATCAAACTTATGTAAAACATTTTTATAAATATTAGAACTGTTATAAACTTTTTTCAACAATTGCAGCATTAAAAGATGCAAAACAATACCATAATTTTTCAAAATTCTTGCTTTGTAACTCTTCCATTTATCAGTTTCAACATCAACGCATGTCTAAACAGCTTTTAAAATTTTTTGCTGAGATTTAAATAGTGGCCAATAACATTCAAGATGTTCATCAACATCAGTACATTTAATCCAGGTTTTAGGAGCAATTTCCACTTCATCAGTGTCCAGAAAGTGAACAATACAATATAATCTAAATATATTAGCAAAACTCTATAGATTAAAGGCTTTAATAAACAAAAAAACTTTTTAACCGATTCAGTTATATAATTAAAAACAACATGTCAGTTAAATATTTTTTTCACAAAAAAGATATAATGAGGTGTTCACTTTCATTTATAGGTAAACACACACATTTTGAAACTACATCATTTATGCTATATATAGAAACTTTATCTTCAACTTGAGACACTTTAAATGTATTTAACAATTTTGAGTCTAAAGGATATTCATAAAATGAGTCTGTGTTGCAAAATAATTTTACAACTATATATACATCTAAATCTTTCTTAATGATGTTTTGAAGAATTCCAACTTTTGAAGTATTCAAAAATACACAGTTTTTATTTTTTGTTAATGAAAACATATATGATTGAAGTTTAATACTCTTATATTGAATGATATTAAACAACTCAGGACATATTGGACCATTGTTATGCTCATATTTACACATAGGATAATCATTTTTTGTATCTTTATTAGAAACAGAGATAAGCATTTTTTCTGAAACTCGTTTTATAACTTGTTCAAGTGGTAATGATGGTTTTGGTATAAGTTTTTTAACACTTTGTAAGTAATTCTCAAAAGGAAAGGCGCTTATTTCATCTAATGCACCAAACCTACTAACATCATCTGGTAAATGAACCAGGCAGTGAACATTGTAAGTAATAAATTCTGGTCCATATAACTTCTGTGAATGCTGGACAAAAATTGTCAACAATTTTTGAGCAAAGTTGCACATATTTTGACAAAGCTTACTGCTAACAAGACATGAAATGGCTACATGAAAAAGCAAAAAATGTTTGAACAAAATAGGATGCAAATTGTATTTAAGAACTAATGGACCAGTATACAACAAAAACAAACGAAATTCTGTTGCCTTCCAACGATCTAATTCAGTGAGGGAACGCGGTTTACGCATAAATTCATTTGGTATTGAACTACGTAACAACTTCTGGTGTTCACTTATTTTCATGACTTGTTGTGTAGATAATCTAGTTTTTAAAGGACCCTTGACCCAAAACTGTAATAACTTTCTCATGACACCTAAACAGACAAGATGCATGTAATCTAACACAAAGTCAGTTACCATGCCAATAGACAACTGTGTTAGAGGTGATTTAATATTGTTTTTATGATGATCTTCATACAACATATCATTAAATGCTTCATTCGTTCGAAGAGGGCTATTTACTTCTGGAAATGTCATTCTTCCTATATATTTTCCCGATTGAATGCAACGATCACAGCTATAATATCCACTATATAGCTTTGTATTTTTTAAAAATGACCGTGCAGGAGCATCGCACACAAAACTATGAATGCGAAATTGATAAAGTTTGTCTTTTAGTATTATTCCATTTTTTTCTAATTGAGTTGTTTCAACTACAAATGAGTTTAAAAATTCAATAAGATTAGAAGGTTTGTTATATCCAGCATACAATCCAATTAGAAAAGGTTACTTGTGTAACTTGGTTGTTTTAATAAACCAAGAATTGGCCACAGCTGTAAACCAATGCTTTTAAATATAGGCAAACCATCAATATTGCATTGCATTGACAATTGAGAACAGCCTGATAGATTTACAAAACTTTGTTCATTTTTAAACAATTTTTGCAAGCATGAAGCAATTCCAAAATGATGATATATACCACCACTATTTAATTTTTCATAACTCACATACCTTGGTGTTGACAATAAAGTCCTGGGGTCAAGAGGCAAAAAAGAATGATGTGGTTGAAGTATATGTAAGAGAGATTTTAATGATTTGTGAGAAATATTTTCTTCAACAGCCCATTGAGCAAGATCATTAACAAGCAGTCCTTCATTACCATAATTGTCACTTTCATCAGTATCTGTAAAAATCTCAGATTCAGATTCCCATTTCATGTTATCACTGTCACTCATTTGGAGATATACATTGTCATCCGATTCAGATGGGTGATTATTATATATTTCATTATTATCTAAAACTTGATTATCATCAAACACATCTGCAATTTTACTAGGTTTATCAAGATCACTTTCTTTTTCAAAATAGACCTTCTTATTTACATCTGCATGAAATGTAAAAGTGAGTTTACTGTTACATTGATCAACTGATAAATAATTATGTATGAGGCCATTATCTTTATTTTTGGCACTTGAACTTTGAATGTCTTCCAAGTGTGCTTGAACTCTGGCACGAATACGACGCCTTATGGAAGAATATGACTTGGATCTAATAAAATTTAACAATTTAACTTTAATAAATTAGTGAATTTTTTATGCAACTATTTTATTTGATAAATATGACAGTACTGATAAGTTTATTTCAATAATATTGTCAAAAAACTTTAATTATATTGAAATATTATTAATAATCTATGTGGTCTATATTAATCTGTCATCTGTTACAAAAATCAATATAATTACATCGGTTTTCACAACAAATGACATTTGTATTACAAATGTTAATATTATTATTATACTAGTTACAAATTGTAACCAATATAATTATATTCATTTTTATAATAAACACTTTATAAATATTTAGCAACAAAACTTTTAAACTTTATTGATTTAATCAATAATTAAATTTTGTAATATATTTTAATGTAATGTTTAAGTAACTTACTTGCTAGTCATCATTTTTTTGAAGAATATTTGCGTTTACAGGTTCTTTTTCTTTCAGATTATCTTTTTTAGCTACAAATGGATCTAAGTACAAACAGTAAGTACAAAGCATTAATGCTTTTTAATATATAAAAGCATTAATGCTTTGCACTGACATCCGCATTACGCATCCTATAGATGTAGGCACGAGGTAAAAATAATACGGTCGGCCCGACGTTATCGTACCGAAGTAAAAAAGACGTTTTTTTAAATGGTTGGCCCAACATAAAGATATAGACGTAGGCAGGACGTCCTTTTGAGTTCGGTGGCCCATATACTATATTCCGACGTCGGGCCAACATTTGGTGTTATCTGGTTACATAACGCGTTAATAAGTTTTATTATGCGTTTTGTTCAATGTTTTCTCCCAACACATGAACTAAGACGCTGACCGCCTTTCCAAGGATATGTATATATGTGTGTGTATGTATGTATAAAAGCATATGTATATATGTATACATATATATATATATATATGTATATATATATATATATATATATATATATATATATATATATATATATATATATATATATATATATATATATATATATATACATATACATATATATATATATATATATATATATAAATATACATATAGATATATATATATATACATATATATACATGTAGATTATAGCGACGTCTATCACCCCCTTCAAGAGTTGCTGATGTGTTTGTTGGTGAAGATGGTGCTCCCCCAACCTCGAGGGAGGTTGTTATTCATTAATTCATTGATATGATATTTTTTAACTGTTCCTATTTTACTTATACTTTTATTAAAATAAAATTTTTTACATTTAATCTTTTTTAATTAACCCTTTTTTTTTAATGCTTAAGCATCGGATTATATTTATATTAAATGAAAACGCAAGTTTTTATAATTTTTAATAAAGATGACATATTAACTGTTCCTGTTTTACTTAGATTTTTACTAAAATAAAACTTTTTGAAGCATCGTCTTCAGTTACGATTAAAAATGGTGAGGTTATGCTTTATATTTTGATTAAATAAAATTCCAAGTATTTATAACTTTAATTATATTCTTCTATTTATTATTCTAGATCAATTGACATACGACATATATAAACAATATCGCTCCCAACACCCAGGGCCTCTCTGAGAGAGGTCCTTCAAAAAGTGGTGTTCTAATGGCGGTATGGATGAGTCCTCCTTCAAATGGAGGGCTCATCCATACCGGGGTGTTGGGAGACACCAAAAATCAAACAGCAATAAAAAAGTTATAAATAACTTCTATCAGTTATGATAAAAATTGTTTATAACTTTTTGTTGCTGCCTTTTCTTAGGTTATTTAATTTTTTTTTTTTTTAATTGTAATTTTGTTTTTAATTGTAATTTTTTTGTTTAAGTTTTTTGTTTTTTTTGTTTTTAATTTGTATATTTTTTTCAAATATATTCTGTTGCATATTCCTTTGTTTTCTTCTTTTTTAATTAAAATGAAAACTGAGTTAAACTTAAAATACAATTAAATTGATTCATTCAATTATCATAGTATAATGATGCTACATTCAATTGTTAAAAATAATATTGCAGTTGCTACTTTTAAAATTTACTATAAGCCAAGATTATTTAGCTATATAAATGCAATTAATTTATATCTCAATTTGATTTTTTGTCTTAAATGTTTATAGTTTAGCCCCTTAACGCATTTTATTTTGCTCTTAACTTAAATATTTTAAATATATTGTGATGTCTTCTAAATTAAACTAAAGCTTACTGAAAGCCAACATTAAATAGCGTCATTAAACAACACCGACAAAAACTGTTGCATCATGACAGAAACTGAAGTACAATAACAGGTTACCAAAAGCAGGTAAATTGTTTTCCAGTCATTTTTTCTTTCTTTTTTGTCTACTTTTTTTTGTTTGTTTTTATGCCTACTTATCTGTATACTTATATTTTCAATTTTAGGTTTGTCGTATGACGCAATATAAAAGATCAAAGCTAACATTTTTTAAAAAATTTGTTATACACATGTTTGATTGTAAATTACTTAATTTTTTTTAAACGTTTTTATACTCAATTGCTTAGATATTTATAATAAATTTAGATAATGTTAATAAATTTATTTAGTTAAGTGCATTAAACGTTGTTAAGATAACATTTTCTTTTCCAAAGAAAAATTTAACCTGAGAGGGGATACCAAAAGTTAATAACTCCTGTATAATATAATATAAGTTAACTTCATGATAATCTTAATAAATAATTAAGGTTTATGTTATAAAAAGTATTACAAGAATTTAGTTGATATTTAAAAAGAATGGCGAAGTGTTATTATTTTGTGTTGAACTTAAATGTCGATAAAAATGGTTATGCCTTACACTGATATGACCTATGCCATTTGTAAATTGCTATAATTTGTTAAATAATATTTAGTAATTTAATTTGCCTCCTCATCCTTATTATGTTAATTTTACCGAGAGATAAATTTGTTCAATTTAAAGGCACTATTCTAAAAGGGTATTAGTTAAGAATTTGCAACTTTGTGGAAAACAGCCACTATAAATTAATTATGTAACAGACCGACCATAACCCGTATTACGGGTTACTTTTTGCTAAGTTGACTTCATTGTAATCTCTATAATGAATAGCCGAATGAATATTATTATTATTATTACTAATAGTGCGCATAGTTACGAGTATTATTTTATAGTTACAGTACGGTTCTGTATCTGTAAAATACACTTTTTAAGTAGTTTCTAGACTTTTCTTTACCGCGTGCTTTCTTAAAGATTTCCTTTCAACCTTTCATGGTACGAGTTCAAAATGTTGTTATTAACGAGTTCAAAAGTTGATATTAAGTAGATAATGTTTAGTAGCTTAAAATTATAGGTAATCTAAAATTTTTTTAAATTTAAAAGTAATTAATTTATTGTAATCTTTTTTAAATTGTAATTTTAAATTTAAAGTAATCTTCGTGTTATAGATTACTTTAATTCTTAGATTGTGTCTAGCGTTAAAATATATTTATGGGTAGTTTCATGCTTTCACATAGTTTTGGTTATTGGGATAAAAGCCATGACAACATTTTGTTATAAATTAATCTTTATTTAATTTTTATTGAAAGTTTTGATATAAATAAAATTTATCTTTAATATTGTTAATACTTTTGCTCTTTGAAAAAAAATATGTTTCTGGCTCTTCAATAAATATAAAATAATTTGTCTTGCATGAATAAATTTTGGCTTAGGATTTAATGTTGTTATTTATGTTTGTCTATCTGTAATTTATTTAGGTTATTAGAAAATTCATGTTTACAGAGTTGTTATTAATCATATTTGAGTTGTTAAACCAAGGAAATTGTGGAGGTTTATTTATCGTATATACTATATATATTATATAATTATATTGGAGGGAGTAAGTTTAAAAGCATTTTTAAGTTTTTAAAAAGAAATAAAAATACTTTTCAATATATATCTGTTTTCTTTGAGGTAGAATAAAAGTTTCAGCTTTTTAAAATTTAAATTTAAAGTTTCAAGTTTTCAAAATCGTAATCTTTTCAAAATGTCTAAGTAGTAAAGCTTCGTGTTATACATGTGAATTTTGAAAATATAGATTACTATAATTTTTAGATGGTGTCTACCATTAAAAGACATTTATGGGTAGTTTCATGCTTTCAAATGCTTTTAATAATTGGGATAAAAGCCATGACAACATTTTGTTATAAATAAAATTTATCTATAGTATTGTTAATACTTTGGCTCTTTAAAAAAAAATATGTTTTTTTTTCTTTTCAAAAAGTTTAATAATTTGCCTTGCATGATTGAATATTGGTTTAGGATATAATTGTGTTATTATATGTTTGTTTTTCTATTTATATCTAATTTATAAAGATTAAATTTATAGTTAAGATATATATAATTTACTTAATTTAAAATTAAGATATAAAATGAAATATCTAATTTATAAAGATTTAGCTCATTAAAAAATTTATATTTACAGAGTTGTTATTAATCATAATCAAGTTGTTGAACCAAAAAAATTGTAGAGGTTTATTTATCAAATATACTATATATGTTATATAAAAAATTTTGGTTTTCATATGTTTTCGCTAATAAATAGTTATATATATATATATATATATATATATATATATATATATATATATATATATATATATATATATATATATATATATATATATATATATATGTGTGTGTGTGTGTTCTATATAAATATAACTATGTATATCCTTGGAGTTGCGGCAGCGTAATAGTGTGTTGGGGGAAAAAAATTTATAAACCTGCGTTAATAACCCGTTTTCTATTGTACATAACGCGTTAATAAGTTTTATTACACGTTTTGTTCAATGTTTTCTCCCAACGCATGCCTTATGACGCTGTCTGCGAAGATATGTTGTTTGTTTCTAAATTTTTTTTTCTTTATTAGAATTAGAATAAATTTAAACTTTTTGTATTAAGTTTTTGCTAATATGTTTGCAGGATTTTCTTAACTTTTATTAAATAAACATAAGTAACCTGTATTACTTTTGATGATGGCAAAATAATTTTGTTTTGCATTAGTTTGGATTCTTTATATATTAGTTTTGAGAATTTTTTTTTTAATATTTTGAGTAAGATTTTTTTAGTTATTTATTAGGTTTTTTTATTTTATTTTTAATTTTAGAGTAGTAAAAAAAAGAAATAATTTGTGTTACTTTGAAAAATATGTTTAATCAATTAGTTTATAGTTTATAATTAGTAATATGTTTAATCAATTAGTTTATACTTATGTTTTTAGCTTTAGTTATAACAATTGTTAGATATGTATATATTTATATGTTAACATTATTTTATCGATTATTAGGTATTTATTAAAGTATATATTTGTCTTTAGTGTATGGTGAAAGTATAGCTGGTAGGGCTGTGTTTTATATTTTATATGTTTTGTATGGAGAAATATGTGCAATAGGTGGTAAAATTAATTAATAAATATGACACTTTTAAACTGGTTGCATTATTGCCCTATATATTTATTAAAATACAAAATGTTGCATGTTTAACCCTTAATAATTTGCTCTTCTTTTTTTTTTCTTTAGCATCTTCTGTTTCGAATGAAAATGGTGAGGTTATGCTAATTTTTTTTTTTTTAATAATTGCAAATGTATAATTTTTATTATATTCTTCTATTTGTAACTTTAGATTCCTTATCATTCGAAGAATACAAAAATTACCGCTCCCAACACCCGAAACCTCTCTCAGAGAGGTCCTTCAATAAATGAAAACGTAATGGCGGAATGGATGAGCCCTCCTTTAAATGGAGGGCTCATCCATACCGGGGTGTTGGGAGACACCGAAGAAAAAACAGCAACCAAAAGGTTGTAAGTGTCTTCTATCAGTAGAGATAATTATGACTTTTTAGTTGCTGCTTTTTCTTCGGGTTTTTTTTTTTTTTTTAATTTTGTAATTTTTTGTTTCGGTGTTTTTTTTTTAAATTTTTAAATTTTTTTTAAATATATATTACGTTTTTAGTTTTAATTGTTTTCTCACCAATTAAACCTGACTTCAAATTTAAAGTCCTCTTAAATACCCCTCCCTAAAGTCGAAAGTTGAATTGATTCATTATCCAATTATCATAATATATTGATGCTGCATTCTTTTGTTAAAAACAAATATTTGGTATGTTTCATTTATTGAACTTACTGCTTTTAAAATTTACCAAAACCCAAGGCAATATATTTAGCTATATAAACACAATTTATTTATCACGATTCCATTCTTCATCTTTTATGTTTATAGTTTGGCTCCTTGACACATTTTATGTTTTGCTTTTTTTATTATGAGTATTTTAAATCCGTTGTGAAGTCTTTTAAATTAAACTAAAGTTTACTAAAAGCCAACATAAAAATTACGTTTTTGAACAACAGCAAAAAGAACAGCTGCATCCCTACAGCAACTGCTGCAGTATCACAATAGGTTACCAAAAGCAGGTTTACTGTTTTCCAGTTGTTGTTTTTTTCCATATATATCTACTTATCTATATAATACTATAGTACGATTGTTTATATCTCATTCATTTTCGTTTTCTTTATATTTAAGTGTTAATAATTTTATTCTTTGAATGAGATTAGTTAAACAAGTTCACTTTTCATTAAAGATATTGATTTCAAATTTGAACACCATTGGCAAAATGCTTACAAAAATAGGTAGTCTTTAAAAATCTGTTTTCTATTTAATACACTTTTTTTTAAATATACTTTTTTAATATACTTTTCTATAACAATCCTACTAATATGGAATCACGTAGCTTTTGAAATATGTTTAAATGTCGTCCCTATCGGTAATAAATATTTTAAATTATTTGATATGGTTTTCTTTACAATAGGCTATGCTTGGCTCCTCGGTGCTGTAAATGGTGGCTTCAACTTTGTTTTTTTAAGAAAAATGTGTTTTATATATGCCTCTGTTTTAAAATATTTTTGTTACATATTTAACTATATATCATTGTAAATAAATTTCTTTTAAAGATATGTAAACTTGATACTTGCTTTTTTACGGATTTTCAAAAAGTGAACAAAGGTTTAAATATATTTTTTAATTGTCTTATATGATTTTGTCAATTTTATTATAGCTGAATAATTACTTCAAAAATATTGAGTAAAATCCAATTGCTTTTATTATTAACCTGATCTATACAAAAATTAATGTAATAAAATTAATAATTTAACGCCAAGTTAAGGCAAAACGTATTCCGGACATATTATAAAATTAGTATAAATATGGATTGGATGTATGCTGAAATAAATATGTTGATAACGTTTAACGTTAGCTGTTAAAGTAAATTCATATATTCCTTTATTTTTATTTTATAAACAAGTTTCTGCTGGATTACTAATTAAAAAAAAGGTTGGTTTAATAATAATCTTTATTATAATAATATAGGATCCGTATGCAGGGCTAAAAGGGCCCTTTTCGGAATTGCGATATAGTTTTCAACTTATAGTTTTTTTGGATATCCAACTTCTATGCCTACAAGTTTGGGTGTAATATTTTAGATGTTTTAAAAATATTTAAAAAGTATATTAATAACACTAAAAAGTTTAGGTGCGATAGTGACATATTTTTAAGCTCTTCACTCAGTAAAATAAAAAGTTAAAAAAAAAAAAAAACGATTCAGCTTAAAGAAAAATTAAGAGTAGAATATATTCCCAATATTTACCTAAACAACTTTACGGAATTTGAAAATTTGACATCGATATTCTGTGCATATAATTCAAATTATTTTTAACTACTAAATGGTTGTGATTTGCGCATTCAATGTCTGAACATTGCAAAAGAATCCCAGACAGCCTCCCGCTAGCGGCCCAATGCTGGCCCAGTTCCGCTTGCGACTACGGCGCGATGACGGCCGTCGATCACGGGCCTGCATCAAAACGGCCATTGGGCCAGCACTGGCCCGCTAGCCATGGGCCAGTATTGGCCCGCAATCGTTCGCCAGCACTGGCCTGCGATTATTTGCCAGCACTGGCCCGCGATCGCTTGCCAGCATCTGTTGACAGTACTGATCCGTGATCATTTTCCAACAATCTTTCGTGTTTGCGTGTCAGCTCTAAAGCGTTACTTTTTACTAGATACTTTTACTACATACACTAGCACGTTATTATTAGCCGTTTCCGTGAAAATGTGTTATTCCATAAAATTCAAACAAATAAGTATATTTGAAATTTATTGTAAACCAAAAGTGTTTTAATTAATAATGAAATAATAAAAACAAAAACGTTGAATGAATCAAATATTTATTTTTGCAACGAATTTTTAAGATCTTCCCGAGCTTTACGGCCGCCATTTCGATCACCGGAAAGTTGAAAGTATCTTTTTATCCAACGTTCAACCTCTTCAGACACTGCTCCTGAAGTCGAACGATTTATTTTAACAGCATCTAAACAGTGTGACTACATTGTATATATGGAATATATTTATGTATACATTAGTAAATAATTAAACATATATATATACATATATATATATATATATATATATATATACATATATATATATACATATATATATATATATATATATATATATATATATATATATATATATATATATATATATATATATATATATATATATATATATATATATAAAATAGTTGATATATATATATATATATATATATATAAATGTATATATATATATATATATATAAATGTATATATATATATATATATATATATATATATATATATATATATATATATATATATATATATATATATTACTATACATATAAACATATTTGTGTAAATTATCGTGATTCAAAAACGACTTTTTTTTAAATAGTCCACTGTTCAACCTAATATGTGTTCTCTATAATAAAATTTTATTATAGAGAACACATTTAAGGTTGAACAGTGGACTATTTAAAAAAAAGTCGCTTTTGAATCACGATAATTTATGGCATTAATAACGCTAAATTTGAAGTTTTTTAAACAAAAAATATTTTTAGGGGTTGCAAAAGTACCGAGTTCCTAATATTATTGGGAAAAAAATCAAAATGTCAGCCCAGTACTCAAAAGATGCACAACTAAATGTTAAAAATAATTATAATCAACACAAGATAAAATAAATATATAATAAAACACAAGATTTAAAAATAATTAACATTTACTTTATCTTGTAAGTTAAAAAAAAACATTTTTTTTTTAACTTTATGTGCAGTAAATTTTGAAAAAATAATTTGCATATAGAATGATTAATATTTGTTTTCCAGCACCAAAATTTTAAATCTTGTTTTTTATTATATAAAATACATTTACGTTTGAGGAACGGACTATATAAAAAAAAAGTTGTTTTTTGAATCAGCATAATATATATATTTATACAAATGTTATACATAGAATGAAATTTCTTCTTACCCAATAAAACTTTTTTTAAAGGCATTGTTTTCAAAGCAAGCTTATTGTTAGCTCCTGACCAATTTATTTTTTTTTCTATATTGGTGCCAATCACCATTGGAATTAAATTCCAAACAGTCCTCTTAATTGTTGAGCCACCATGGGATGCCAATTTCATGCTCTAAAATTTACATACACATTATACATGATAACCATCTTTGTCTTTCATCGACAATTTTATTTAACTTTGTAAAATACTTATTTAATACTAAACTGTAAATTCAAAATAAAAATACTTTTAAAATGTTTTGTATAAAGAAATAAAAAAACAACGAATAAATGTATGGCTCACACTTACCAGTGCATTCATAACTTTCTTATCTGATTCGATGTTTTCGTTTAATTTGAGTAAGCTTGACTCATCATTTACTGGAATTTCGAAAGGTTCATCAACCAAAATTGCTTCCCTGTTTTGTTTAAGCATTCCAATAAGTTGACTTATTAAGGCATTATTTGTATCTAACTTTTTGTTCAGGTTCTCTACTGAAATAAGAAGCTCTTTTTCAACTGCTGTAAAAATATTTAATATTAGGCTACACCATCTCAACGATTATGAAAAATTTTAAAACTATATAAAATAATAAAATCTTAATCAAACGGAATTAAGCGCTACAGATCAAATCTAAAGGAATTGTTGCCGCAATGCATTTTTCAAGTGAAAGTAAAACTAAAAAACTTGATATATTTTTTAGTTTTACATAATTTGAAGAAAGTTAAATATTTGCGTAAGTTAGATAATAGCATACACTATCGGTGACTTTTCATATATAAAAAAGTGCTACTACTCTTTCTCGCTATTACCTCGGTTGCAATCGCTGCCAAGAGTATCGTGTCAAACACTCTCCAATGAGCATTGACATCGCTATTATATAATGTGATAAAATATAAATCTTAAAATTTATAAAAAAAAACAAACAAAATGAGCATTATAAAAATAACTCTCAGTATCTCAATTATATGCATACGACTAACCAGTGCAATGAAGTGTTCCTTCGCTCACTTCGGCGAGAATCCATCTCACAGTTGAACATCCACTTGATGTCAACGAAGATCCTAAAAACTAGAATTAAAAAAAAATAATTAATTGAACAGTTTAATTCAATTTACTAATAGGTTCTTTTCTTTTTTTTTTGTAATTCACCTCCCCAAGGCCGAGAAGGCCACTACAGAGAAGGAGACTATGGTTATAACCCTCTCTTAACTCTATAACTCTGAAACACGAACCTTGACAAACAAGGCCGCTGCGCGGAGAAACAAGTTAAGCGCAGTACTACCAGGACGCGGTGGGAATCGAACTTAAATGCATATATGTAAATATATATATATATATATATATATATATATATATATATATATATATATATATATATATATATATATATATATATATACATACATAGTCAATATACTAATGAATATAGCAAATTACCACAGAATTGGGTGCAGACAACGGATTGCTTTCGCATAAAGTACTTTTATCAACTACACTTGGTAAATTTGGATGCATGTTTGTGTCCTATTTACAAAAGCCAACTATAAGATTACTTGAGAACATTATGGAATTCAGTTACATTTTAATTGAAAAATATTTAAATGAAAATAGTATTAAAAGTACCTTCTCTTCTAACACTTCCAAAACAGAACCTTGCCTTTTATTTGACTTTAAATGATCTGAAAGAGTTAAATTTTCAGTACTAAATAAAGTTAAAGGATGAATTGGAGGAGCTGGAGCAAGTGTCTTTTTTTTTTTATTCATAACTTTCTTTTGTTTTTTTAATAACTGTTGAGTGTCACTTTCTGAACTTGAATAGTCAAAGTTATGATACGATACATCTCTGTAAAATAATGAAAGAAAATCAACATCATGATATGATGATCATCATCTAAATTACATATAATCACATAATGATCATCATGAGAAAGACCATCACCTGGTAGGGCGAAGACTCTTCTGAATTCTATTTTCTTCTGAATTAATTGAATCTTCACCCTCGTTATTTGAGAAAAAATCTGATGAAACTTCTGCCATAGGTAGTTTTTCTCTCGCTTTTTCATATGATACTAAAAAAAATTGGGGTTTAAAAATCAAAATAGTGAAAAATTGTTTCAAAAAGAAAAACAATTTAAAAAAACATAAACTTTTTAAAATTTTTGTGAAATTACTAACCAGAGTTATACATGATACTTATGTCATATTCAGTCCAATCATCTCCAGGAACTTCACATTTTTTAATGGCTCTGTTAAGGCGTTCGGTCTTATATGAGCAGGGCCATAGACAAATACCATTTGTTACCCATTTAGCGGGAACAACAGCCACTGAATCTTTTTCATCAATAAATTTAACAATATGATACAATTTATCCATTGTTCTTTTAGAAGAAAATTATAGACTAAATATGGTAGTATTATTGACATATTATAGTTAGTAATTAAGTGTTGGTTGATAATTAAAAATAACTTAAATTTGAGAAATTTAAAAATAGAGAACAGCAAAAAACACAAAAAGCAATTAAAAAATAAAAAGGAAATAAAATTTGAAAACAAATACAAAATACACATCACGTAACATTTAAATTATTAACTATCAAACGTATCATTATAAACAATATTAATATAATATTGTTATTATTAGAAAATAGACACTTATTAAATAATAAAACAATTTATTTTTTTTATCAATAATAAAAATATATAAACAAATTCCAACAAATTTAATTATAACAAGTGAAGCAAGGGTGACACGACAAAACCATTGTCAACTTGTAACAAGACACACTTGAGAAATTTGTCATCTAAAATTGCAATACGATCCACTTTATCTAAATGTGATACTAGAAATATTCCTAACACACTTGAATCACAAGGATAAGTAAAAAAATTTGATTTTGTCAAAAATGACCAGTATACAATATAGGTAATATCATCAAAAACACAAATATTTTTCACTAAACAAATTTCATTTTCTATTTTAACACAGTTATTGCCACATGTTGTTTTAAGACAAAAATTTGGTAAATAAACTTCATTATATTGTAGTGAAAATCTTAAAAAATCAGGGCATGGTCCTTTGTTATGTTGCTTTCTATATTTAATTTTTTGATCAGGTAAAAAGTCATTTATTACAGCATCACATTCCGACTGTCTACGAATAATTTGAGCTAAAGGATGTTGTGGTTTTCTTATCATTTTTTTAAAATGCTGCAAGTAATTTTCATATGGAAATCCAGATATTTTATCTAAAGTCCCATGCTGTTGAACATCATCAGCCAAATGGATTAAACTATGAACATTGTAAACGATCATTTCCTGGCCATACAATAGTCCAAAATGGTTAACAAAATTAATTAATAAAGTTTTAGAATAACTACATCTAGATACACAATAAGTTGGACTTGCTAAAAGAAATGTGGCTACATATAACAGCATAAAATTATTATACAACTCAATTGGAAGCACATTATGTAAAACAACAGCACCTGTATACAACAAAAATTGGCGAAATTCGGTTGCCTTCCATCGTGAAACTTCTTTGAGTGAACGAGGTTTTCGCGCAAATTCAGTGGGAAGCCATTTGCCTAAAAAAATTAAAGCATTTGATATGCTTTCAACAGAAGATGAGCGTAATCGACAAAACAATGGTCCCGACAACCACAACTTAATCATTTTCTTTTGAACTCCCAAACAAACTAAATGCATATAATCATGCGGAAATTGAGTGACCATTCCAATATCAATATCCAAAAATGGACTTCGAATGAAATTTTCCCCAATTTTCAAATGATGATCATCATTGTGCATTAATCTAAAACTTTCATCAGTTCGCACAGGTGCATCTACCAATGGGTAGGTCATTCGTTTAGCTTTATACTTACCAATTTGGTTACATTTATCACAACCATAATATGCATTGTGACCTTTTACAGCTTTAACAAATGCTCTAGCAGGAGCATCACAAATTATACTACAAGTTTTGATAGAAATTTCTTTTTCACGAAATAAAAATCCTTTTCCAATTTTATTTAACTCTGTTACAAGGTCGCCAAAATAATCTATCAAATTGTTTGGTTTAGCTACTCCACAAAAAAGACCAACTAAAACAGGTTTTTTAATATTAAAACCTTGCAGAAGACACAAAATAGGCCAAAATGAAATATTGCTGCTTTTAAACAAAGGTAAACCATCGACATTTAGCTGCACATAAAGCGTTGAAAAATTAGCAATTTTATCATAAAAGTGATTTAATATAATCGTTAAACTATTAATCAAGCCAAAATAGAAGTAATCACCACCTGCTCGAAGCTCAATTTTAAAATTGCGTTTAGTTTTTAAAATAGTTCTTGCATCTTTTGGCAAACTAGGATGAAACAGACGGAGAATACACAGTAGAGATGATAAAGCAGTCAACGTAATACTAAACTGGACAGCCCAATCAGCTAATAATGTAGTTAAATCAGGGGACAATGTTTCATAATCATCATCGTCATCTTCATCATCATCAATATAAGGATTTCGAATATGATCAAATTCATTTTCAAAATTATCATTGTTATGCGAAAATATATTTCCTACAGTTCCAAAATTTGATTTGTTATCTACTATGTTTTCACTTATAGCAGGAAAAATGTCTTCTGTTGATATATTAGATGTAGAGGGGAAATTATTTAACTCTCCATGCATCTTTGAATTAACAATTTCACAATTGGTATCTTCTTCAAATATCTGTTGCAATCGTTTAGAAACAACCCTAACGGATATTTTGCGCAGTTTAGAACTCATGACTAATTATTTATCTTTATTACTTTGTTTCTTTAAAATATATATCATTATATATATACATATATATATATATATATATATATATATATATATATATATATAATATATATTTATATATATACATATACATATATACATATATATATATATATATATATATATATATATATATATATATATATATATATATATATATATATATATATA
>NC_061162.1:21996850-22008559 GCF_022113875.1 Hydra vulgaris | reverse complement strand
AGGTATATGTATATATCAACATATATATATATATATATATATGTAATAAATATATATATATATATATATATATATATATATATATATATATATATATATCAAAATATACTATAATAATTAAGTTTTAACCACATTTAGGTATATCTAACCTTGTAAAAAACTTATATTAATATATATATATATTATATATATATATATATATATATATATATATATATATATATATATACATACATACATACATACATACATATATATACCCTAACCCTAACCCTATACACACACATACATACGTACCTACATATATATATATATATATATATATATATATATATATATATATATATATATATATATATATATATGAATATTATATATATATATATAATAATATATATAAATGACATATATTATATATATATATATATATATATATATATATATATATATATATATATATATATATATATATATATATATATCAAAATATACTATAATAATTAATACATAGTTTTAACCACATTTAAATATATCTAACCTTGTAAAAAACTTTCACTTTTTACCAATTGTGTTTTATTATCAAATGCATCATTTGCATATCAACAAAACATTTATACAAAACTAAATTTTAATAGTTTTATATGAAAGTTATGTTGAGAAGTATAATGATTATAGCATAATGAGTGCTAACTTAAATGAAATTAAGGATGTCATCAAGTCGACAAGTTATTAAGTTGTTTTGGAACTTACTTTAATATAATATAAGCAATGGAAAAGTTTTCTATTTACTAGACTAATTAGAATTGTAATTGATACACCCTATCTTTTAACAGTAGAACTACTGAAAAAAAGATAGGATGTATCAATTACAGTTTTAATTGGTCTAGTTATCAGAACAGTCTAACTTTTACATTTTACAACACTAACTTTTACAAAACAATTTCATTATAATAGTATTTACTATAGTAATAACTTTTACAAAAAAAATAATATATATTTTTTTAATAACAAAATATATCTTGTAAACTTTTAGTTCCGCTTTTAAAGTACCATCATAAAAAAAAAAAAAAAACATTTAAATAATGGCAATTATGGCAAAACGACTTTCGGCTCTGTATCCAATGCAATCGGGCCAGTGCTGGCCCAAAATCAAATGCCGTCGTAATGGCTCACGACTAGTCGCCAGAGTTCTGGCATTTCGTCGCACGCCGCTGCGACTTCTTACGATGATTTACCGTACATAAAAAGTTGCTTGAGTCACTTGCCAGAATCGCGCCAGTAATGGCCCGTTACTAATATAGTCGCAATGGCGTGCGATGATTCGCCAGAGTTCTGGCCCGGAGTCGTGTGCTGTCTGGGATATATATATATATATATATATATATATATATATATATATATATATATATATATATATATATATATATATATATATATATATATATATATATATATATATATATATATATATATATATATATATATATATATATATATATATATATATATATATGTATATGTATATCTATATGTATTTTCTTTTAGCAAAAATAGTTGAGAATAAAATAAAAATTTAAATAATTGTAAGTTTGTTATGTATATATATATATATATATATATATATATATATATATATATATATATATATATATATATATATATATATATATATATATATATATATATATATATATATATATATATATATATATATATATATATATATATATATATATATATATATACTCTTGCATGGTAGTTAAAAAGAGTTTCCCATAAACTGTAGTTTTAAAGAACGCGTTAATAAACTAGACCAGAAAAAGTTTAAAAACTTATATTTTTTTTTTTTTTCAAATGATAGACTGCCTGCCGAAACCAAACCCTCAGTCGATGTAGCAGCACTCTCTTGCGAGTCAGGCTTATTGTCAGTCGTTGTAGCAGCACTCTCTTGCGAGTCAGGCTATTTGTCAGTCGATGTAGCAGCACTCCCTTGCGAGTCAGGCTATTTGTCAGTCGATGTAGCAGCACTCCCTTGGGAGTCAATTAAAGATTTATAATACAAATTAAAAACAATTTTATTGTAACAACAATGGCACAAGACATAAATTAAAACATGAGTTCAGTGACGCAACACTGAAAAAAGGGTTTTTTTTTTCAGCATGTTTTCAAACAGAATTTTCTCTGAAACTTTACTTCTTGCTAGACTATTTAGATTTTGTTGTTGTAATTTATTTATTTAGCAATAAGCCAGTCATAAAAAAAGCCATAAACAACGAAGTTTTTATATCGATTTATTTTACAGAAAAAAACTATCAGTTCAGTGACGCAACCTTTAGTGACGAAACAAAAAATGGAACTAAAATCATGTTTAAAAAGTTATGTTATTTTGTAATAAATTTTAATTATGTTCAGGTGAAAATAGCATGGGAACAACGTTATTATTCTGAATATAAAAATAATGTGACTTAGATATATCTTTGGTTTTTTTTGAATAACTTAAAATTGAACTGAATCCAAGTTCATTTTTTTGTTGTCTTGTGTCGCTTTCTGACATGAATTACAGATATTTGCAAATCTTTTAATGTTAAAGCAAAATCAGCTGCTGACTTGATCTCGCATTGACTAGATTTAATTCTCAGCGCTGCGATTCGCTTAACAGTAGCTCCAATCCCGTCAACCACTCCTTTCCCGTGCATTGCTGCAAAGAAATGCCAGAAGAATTTTTTATTGAAATGTTTTTCAAACACAACCATTGCTGCCATAATGCTTTTGATTTTTAAACTGAGAAGTGGCATTGTCGCTGAACATGTGTACTTCTTTGACTCGATTAGAAATAAAGTGAAGGATTTTGTCAATGTACGGTATAGCTGAAGACTTTGTATGATCAGTAGAATAAGAAACTATAGCAAATGTTTTTAACTTAACGTTCCAGACTGCAAAGGTCATGATAGAAACTTGGTTTTGGCCAAAATGAGCCGTTTGCGGTTCATTTTGATAGAAACACCTAACGTTCTCAGCCCAGTCAACTTGAATTACCGTAATTTTAGAATTAATATTTATCGAAACTTCCTTCAGTTTCTTAAAAATTGTTGATTGGTTTTTCTTTATAAATGCGTGTTTAACAAACTTATCACGCATCGCTGATATGTATTGGATAAGTTCTATTACAGAAGACTTCTTTGAAATTTTTTCAATGTTTGCATACGTTTTAGTTTCAGGCTTTCTCCACTCGTCCCAGGATATTTCGAAATCAAATGTATCATCAGTTTGCAAATGTTTATCAAACTCTTTCATACCTTTGCATGCAACACAATTGTCATAGGCGCAATCGCTTGTGAACGGTTCACGAACGAAGTTATTTATCATTTCAGATCCAACTTTGTTTGAAGGCGCTTGAATTGATTTTGTTAATGCATCTAAGGCAAATCGCATATTTTTATGCAAACTACAATCACAAACATTATGTGAAAATTTTGTGACAGATTTCACATTGCGTGGACGAAGTTCGCAAAATTTTCTGAGTCCAATTTTGATGTGCTGATGCTTTTCCTTAAATAGCTCGAAAGCTTCTTTTAGCGTATAATATAAATGACGTATTGGAATATTGTTTGTTTTTCCGTCAGATAATTGAATTCGAGTGACATCTTTTTTGTTTGGTGATATTTGGGAAACTTCATCTTCATTATAAAAGTTTACAACTGCTAAAACATCACTTTCAGAAAGACCATATAGCTTTGAATATGATGGAGGTAGACCCGGATTTTCTTTACATGCAGAGCTGCTTGAAAGAATAGAAAGAATTTCAGCTTGTTTTTTCTTTGAGTTTGGTAGTGCTTTTAAAACCTTTTTCAATGCTTTTCCTCTTTGTTGAACGTTTTTAAAAGATGAGCTTAGTCTTTGAGATTGATTTATAAGTTTTCTTTTTAAAGCGCAACTTTTTATAACTCTGAGTTTTGCTTTAGCAGAATAAGCTACTTTTTTATTAGGGTCGGCTTTCAATTTTTCTCGATATCTCTTAGATCTTTCTCTGGACATTTGTTTCTTTTTATCAGGATTCTGAGAAACATAATTAGCTTGGTACTCTGCATAATGTTTTTTTTTTACTTCTAATTTTGATTCCATTTCTTAAAAGTGTATAACTTTATAAGAAAATGCCAACATAAATAAATAATTTACAAATATTTAACAAGAGCCCATCACAAAATTAAAATGCAAAATTTAATCGACCAAACCCACAACGAAATCTAAATTTTTAGATGGTACTTTGACTTCCTTACCGCGTTTTTTTTTAAACGTTAATTATCCCGTTGATGGGTTCAGTGACGCAACAGTTTTTAAACATTAAATATAAGTTAATATATTGCTTTTTAACCAATTTTTTTTTAACAGTGATAAAAAGTTCACACTCTAATAAAGAATATCCAAAATAACCTCGCCCTAAAACCTCATTTCATAGTGATAAATAAACTTTTTTATCTTTAAGTTCAGTGACGTAATTATTGCAGATGTGTATGTAGTAAAAAAACACTTGAATTATTTTCAAAGTTTAAAAGTGTGTAAACTCAATTCATTCATATAATCTCAAAGAATCTTTTTAAATAAAAATATGGATATATTTTGCATAGAATGTTGCAATAACTTGCCCTTAAATTTTACTAACTTTTTCAATTAATAAAAAGAGAAAACAACTGCTAGCATACATCAAATTTATCGACTCGGTTCAAATATTTGCTATTCAAAATGTATTTTAACAACAATTTTAAGGTGTTTAAATTACAATTAAAGAAAAAAAGTATTTAAAAAAAAGAAACTTTTAAACACGAAATTTATCCCTTCCATCGTGGAATTAGCCACCTGCATATTCAAGAAGAAAGTCTTCTTTTGTAAATTTTTTCAAAGCAAATACCCCAAAACAAAAATTTAATTTTTTATTCAGTTAAAACTTATAATTTAAGCCTATTAACTTATAACTTAAGCCTATCAAGTAGCCTTGTAAAAACAATTGTCAAAATAAATAGTTTATTTTATATAATTTATTAGTCTATTAGTATTTAGAATATTATAAAATATATAGGTATAAATATAATACATAGGTTATTGTAGACTATTAAAGCTATAATAGTCTATATTAGACTTCGTAGTTACTATAATAATCTACCAAAAAGTTAGTTAAATACTAAACTTTAATTTCTCTTTTTGTTATAAACTTCTATTATAGAACTTCTATTATAGAATCTATATAATGTATACAGTATAACATATATTATAAAACTAATAAAATAAACGTTCAAGTTAGTTTCAAATTAACTCATCAGTAGGTTAGTATAATAAACTCACCTACTGATGAATTAATTGAAGCTACTTCGAACCCTTCTTGATCTCTGCCATGGCCACAAAACTCTTCTTCAACAATAAAATTTATTTTTGATCGAAGCAAATACTTTGGTTCTGCCATAATTTTTTAAATAGTTCAATATATTGCCAATAATATTTTTAACTTATTTTTATAATTTAATCAAGCAAGATAAAAAGGGCTTCGAGCAATAGCGAATAGCACAATTTGTATATATTTTTTTTTTGTATATTTACTTATAACTTCAGTTAAGTTTCGATATGGTCGTATATTCTTAGTTTAAAATAAAGAGAAAACCTATATTATTAACAAGGAACAAAATAAACCATGATATATGCCTCTCATTTATGCAAATATATAGTTGATTAGTAAATTCGACCTAAGTTGGAATTGCACACCATCTGTCGGCTTAAGGAAATTTAAAGGAATATATAAGCGCAAAATCAAAACTGTTTTTTGTCTTCGTTTACACATTAACTACTTATTTTCTTTGTAAATTAAATAGTCCTTTAAAAATAAGACAAAATGGTACTTTATTCGCTATGACTGGATTATTTTATCCGTATGCAAATTAGGATGAAAGGTTAAGACAACACGAAGACTGCCGACTTAAGGAAATTGTTGACTTATAGTAGGTTTTACAACTACAGTTTGTCGCCTTAGGGTTGATCCAGACTTATATATTAATTACTTAATGTTAGTATCTATTAATTATATATTAATTACTTATTGTTAGTATCTATCCCAGAAAGCAAGCTTACATTGACCCAACGTAAGTTTTAACATTGGCAAGTTTATTCCGTTGGGCAAACATATAGCCAATGTTTTTTTTAGACGTATCATTTTCAATTCTGCAAATTGGTTTTTTGCAAATATCGTACTGTATTGGGCCAACATTTAACAAATGTTTTTTTTTTGGCGTAATGTTGTAATTCTAAAAATCGTTTTTTTGCAATTATCGTACTACGTTGGGCCAACATTTGGCCAATGTAGTTTAGGCTTAATATTTTGCTGTTCTTACATTTATGCTGTAGCCAATATTCGGCCAATGTAGTTGCGGATTAGTATATATTTTTCCAAACATTTTTAAAAAAAGGTTTTGATATTATCTTTCTATTTTTTTTAATTATAAAAATAAAATAAAAAGAAACTATATTTATGAATCTTTTAAGAATCTTGAAAAATTCCATATAAGAAATAAATTTCAATAGATTCTCGTGACTTAATGTTTTGTTTTTTTTAAATAATGAAATATTTGTTAATATTTAAATAATATGCTTAAAACATTTTTTACTACAATCTAAATTATTAATGTAATAATAAAAGCAATAATTAAATTATTTTTGTGTAAGATCTTAAAGTTATTTTTTTATACTTATTGCTGTATTGGCATTTCAAATATTCGATTTATTTAATAAAGAAGACATTTTAAATTTTTCTTTATTAAATATATCAAACATTTGAAATGTCATACAGTATAGGTATTAAAAAATAAAATTTTTTTCATAATATATTTATAATGGTTTAGATTATATAACTATTTAAAAATATATTAATAAAGGTATCAATAATATATGTGGCATTGAAGTTGTTAGAAGCTGATATTTTACGTTTTAAGTATGTCTTTTTTGTTTGATTTTTTCTGTGCTTGATTATGAAACCCCATATACTAACATATTAAAACAGTGTACAAAAAGTAAAGTTAAAAAAGCAGAAAAGGTTGTTGTAGATTTTTTCCATTGCGAAGATTGTATTTGTTTATGGCTTTTACATTATAAAGGTTTATAAATACATCAGGAGATAAATGATTTTTACATTTAAACATGAAACATAAAATGTAATAAACACTTAGTTCGTATACATTTAAGGCTTTTAATTCTCTCAGAAGTAGTTTTGAGTTTGAAAAACAATTTTCAAAACTAACTAAGCGAGCTGCGTGTTTCTGATGCTGATAAAGAGATTTAAGTTTAGTTTTGTGCGCACTTCCCCATGCAATCTTTGCATAATTTAAATGGCAGTGGATAAACAAATAATCTAGTTGTTTTAATTTTTGTTTACTTAAAATATAGTGAACTTTATATATAATTCCAATACTTTTAGCAACTTTCAAGGAGACATTATCGATTTGTTGTTTCCAGGATAAGTTTTCGTCTACAAGAACTCCGAGAGGTTTTGTAACTTTTTCCCTTTTTAGTATTGTATTGTCAATGAAGAGGTTGGGCAGTTTATTTAATAAACATTTTTTTCTGGATGTTGGGTAAAAAAGTGTCAACTTTATTTTACCAATATTAAGGGACAATTTGTTTTTCTTAAACCAATATGAGATTTTATTTAATTCTTGTGTCATATTATCAAAAAGTGTATTTATGTTTTCATGAGACTCATATAGGTTTGTGCCATCAGCAAAAATTATAGTGGTTAAGTTAGAGGCTTTGTTGAGGTCATTTATATATATTAAAAATAAAAGGGGCCCAACTATGGATCACTGTAGGACACAACATGCTACATTCATTAATAAAGGCAGAGAAGAGTCTTGGATATTAACAAACTGCTTATGATTACTTATATAGCTTTTAAACCAGCTTAGGGATTTATCTTTAATTCCATAGACTTCTAACTTTTTTAATAGAATGTCATGATCGACAGTATCAAAAGCTTTAGAAAAATCGGTGAATACTCCAAGGGTATAATGAGAATTTTTAAAAGAATCAGAAATGCTGCGTGTTAGTTGAAGTATGGCATGAAGTATGTTCGGAAGAATAGTTTCTCTGTAAACCGAATTGATTGTTATATAAAAGTTTAGTTTGAACAAAATAATTGTAGACTCTATTATACATTATTTTTTCTAGTATTTTAGAGAAAATATATACATTATATATACATATATATATATATATATATATATATATATATATATATATATATATATATATATATATATATATATATATATATATATTTATATATATATATATATATATATATATATATATATATATATATATATATATATATGTATATATATATATATATATATATATATATATATATATATATATATATATATATACATATATACTTATATAAATATATATATGTATACATACATATTATATATATATATATATATATATATATATATATATATATATATATATATATATATATATATATATATATATATATATATATATATATACCCAAACAGCAAGCTTACATAGGACCATCATTGGACCAATGCATGATGATGCATTGGCCCAACGTTGAAAGTCGATGTTGGCTTTATGCAGGTTTGATCATTAATTAGGTATTGGTCCAATGTTGTACAACGTTTACCCAACATTAGAACAACGTTGTATGTAACGTTAGGCCAATATTGTAAACAACATTGGCCCAACGAAATTGGCCCAACAAAATTGGCCTAACGCTGTATTCAACATTGGCCCAATATCATATGTTATACGATTATTATTTTTATATCAGCCTAACGTTTTATGCAACATTAGATCGTTGTTATAAATAAGAAGATTTGCGTCGCTGCATTGAAAAATTATAGAGAAAAAAATGAGTGTATGATACGAGTATAAAAATTTATTTGTTTAACATAATTTCTTGGTTAAATATATATATTACAAACACCAAACTTAAACCTAAAACTGACACATTGAGTTTTGAATGAAAAAATTCACTATAAAATTTATAGAGTAGTTTTGATATTAGATGAGCTACTTGTTATTGAATCGTGTTTAACTTATGATATTTATTCCCCATAATTATTATTTTTCCTTCCACTATCTCTATCACATGTCTGCATAAGCCATGCTTATTTGAATTCACAGTTTCTGCAAAAAAAATAGTTGTTTGTTTAATTATGCACCAAAGAAACATAATAAATTAAAAGTAATTCTGTAATGCAAATTTGAAACTGAAAAAATAAACTTTTCTAAACCACTTACCAATAGCAACATATGCAATCAACATTTTTCCTATTCCAATTTTTTGTCCTCTCCCTGCATAGTTTAATTTTACAGCTAGGCCATTTTAAAAAACTATTCTTAGTAAATAACATATCTAATCTCCTTCGTCTTTAACTCCAATTTGTGCCAAATAATTACCCTGCAAAAATACACAACCTGGCAATAATTAAAGAAACTTTTGTTTAGACTTAAATTAATATAAAATGTCATTTACAAGAAATCTTCAAAGAGTATTTTATTTAAAGTATATAAATTGTACTAAGATATTATACAAAATGCATAAACAGATCATAAAAAAATATTTATCAACTATTTAAGTGTTTTCTTGCCTTTTTTCTTCTAGAGTACTTGAATTCTTCACTGCTTTTAATGGCAATGACACTCTTTCAGGCAATACAATAATTAACATACCTTTGTTACTCAAATTTTTATAACTTAATTTGATGTATTTTGTAGTTCACCAAGTTGCACTTCAATGCTTGCCCATTGTGCCAATAAAACCAGCATATTTTTCATAGATACAACTTTATCTTAAAACAATAAAGTTATTTATATTATTTAGAAACTATACAACTAATTGAATATTATATTTAGAATTTATGAAAATAAATACAACAATCACTAATAAAACAGAAAAAATTAAAGACAGAGGGGTAAATTTTTAATGATAAAAATATAGACTTCCTAATGGATTCATAATATTTTTATGAATTATGAAATTTGCAGGTGTGCATTCAATTTCTGGGACTGAAACAAAACAATTCTCGTTTATATTTGAGATACAAATTGCACGGTAAAACAAAAAAATTTATATTAATACAATTTTTTTCCAACAGGGTTCGCAGCCAGCTATTTATATAAAATTCATTAACTTTTTTGTAAAATCAGATAAATTTCCCTGACCATTTTTAATAATGGTTTTTACAAAATGCTTAAATTACTATCTAATGTAATGGAAATGCTAAGATTATACATGCTTTGAATGACAAAACTTATAAAACTTAGCTATTAGTTAAGTTGGATATTACTATGGATCTTATTATACATGTTAGTATGGATCTTATTATAAAGGATGACTAAGAATGATAAAAATGGGTAGCACCAAAAAAAACATAATAGCTTAATTGAGCGCTGTATTTTGAAAATGTGGCAAGTCACTAAGTTAAAATTTTACAGTAAAGTAAAAAACTTTTTTCCTTTAAAAAAAATTTATCTTTATTTTATTTAAAAAATTTTGATTTTATCTTATAATTTTATCTTTTCCTAAAAAAAAATTATCTTTTCAAATAACCTCACTTTTAAAAAAAATTTGACTCTTCACGTTTTTAAAATACAGCGTTCAATTGTGAAACGAGTAACTTCTTAACTAGAAATACTGACTTTTCTAGGTTTTCCACAACTTTGGCTAATTTTAACATATTTTCCATATTTTTAAGGTGCAGTACACAATTTAAATTAGGAAAAGGAAATTAAATATTATTATTTATTTGTCCGAAATCAATCAAGGGGAAATAGTTATTGATGGAGCTTATAACTATGATTACATAGGTAAAACTGGGTTTTATTTTCCTCAGCCTAATGACGCTTTCCCCAAAGCAGTCTTTTTATTATAGATAAGTCTATTTATTATAAATAAAAGGTAAAATAAAATAATTTTAATTTTCGATTTTTTTTTTCAGTCCAATAGCTTATAACTACAACCAAGATTACTAAATATACAGAATGTGATATAATGGAAATTATAACTTGAATGAAATCATAAATGTATTTTTCTATCCGTAAAATTTGCATCTACATTAAAAACATTTTGTGCCATGCTTTTTTGTACCTTTGGCAAGCCATTAATGATACGCTTATGGTCCGGCATTGGCTAGCCAGTTCTGGTTTGCCAGTTAAGGCCCTTAACTGAATTACATGTGTTTTGCCGGATCTGACTCGCCAGCTCTGGCCCATTAATATACTGCTGATTGAGTATATATATATATATATATATATATATATATATATATATATATATATATATATATATATATATATATATATATATATATATATATATATATATATATATATACTCAATCAGCAGTATATTAATGGGCCAGAGCTGGCGAGTCAGATCCGGCAAAACATATGAGCTATATAAGTAAATATATGAGCTTGGAGAATAGATTAGGTTGCAATGCTTTTTGTATAAAGTTAAATAAAACTTTCATACAATATTTTGTTTGAATTTTTTTTTTATTTAAAGAGGGGGCGGGATGCTTTGTTATCCCATCACACACTTAGTAAGTTGTAGTTGTATATTACTATGTGTTACTATCTACATTTAAAAAATAAGTGCTTTAAAAGGTTACAAACTAACGTAATTTATGAGTTGAT
>NC_061162.1:21989350-21994350 GCF_022113875.1 Hydra vulgaris | reverse complement strand
TTTTTAAAATGACGTCTTTTTAAAGTTTAAAAAGACGTTTAAAAGACGCTTAATAAATAGTCTAAAAGACGCATTAAAAGACGTCTAGATCAAGGCTAAAAGACGTCTTTTCTGAGACCTGTTTATAAATATGTCATTATGACTTCTTTTTGACGGCTTTGTCATTACGCGTTAAGTAGATGTCGTATATTTAAAGTAAAAACATAGTTTTTATTATTTTCAATAATTTGTTCAAATTTTAAGTGTAAATTACTTTAAATTAAATTACTTTTTTACACAATTGCTAAAATTGTTGTCACAGGAATCACTAAAATAATTGCTATAATATTAATATATCTTTTTTTTATTAATAATTATTTTGCTTTTTTAATAGACAGTTGATTGATCATGATAATAAGTGAAAATGGCAAGAATAATATATAAAATAAATATCAGTATTTTTAGTTTTTATACACCCACAAGCCATATAATAAGTCAAGTATGCGGTCAAAATTTAGCTAGCGATATGTATGTTAAATTTTATAATAAGTTAAGGTAAGTTATAAAGATTAAATACTGTTTTGATGTTTAATTGTTATTGTTATTTATTATTTTCATCTTTGCAGCATCAACCGTTGGTGGTGATAGCTATATATATTCTTTAGATTGCTGGTTCCTATGTATATTTTGTATATACAAAATTATAACAATTTATGACGTATAAACACAATAAATATATACCACATACTACGCGAAAATGTTACGTCATGTACTTAAATTTATCTTAAAATAAACGTATAAAATACGTCTAAAACGCGTTTTTATAAAGACGTCTTTATTTGGACGTCTTTTAGCCTTATGATCTAGACGTCTACAAGTGCGCTTTTTAGACCTCCTTAAAGACATCATTAAAACGTCTTTTAAACGTCTTTGTGCTTACTGGGGGGATTACATTTCACTAGCAGTTCTTACTAAGCAGACAGACCTTATAGTTTTTTATAATCGCTTTTATTATGAGTTTTAATCTGTGAAAAAAAATTTTAATTTTTTTTTTATAACCATTATTTTTTTATTTTTTGATTGAAAATTTTTAATATTTTTTCAATAATTAATAAGAACTACGTTAAATAAATAACATTGCTCAGTTAAAAAGATTATGTCAACTTAATTATAACTTTAAAGTAAGTTCATGATAGAAATATGTTATCTTTATACATTGCTCAATTATGTTAAAACATCTAGTTTAAATATGACTAAAACTAGAGTAGAATATAGTTGCATTATTATATTATGCTATGTTTTATTTGCTTACACTGTACTTTTGATAAGTTTAAGAAAGAAAACTTGAAGTTTAATCTAAAAATAAAAGTTCAACTTTTATTATTTTAGGCATCATTTTTACACACTCTTTTAATGCTTAACTAAGTCAGATAATTTAAGGGTAATTGTTAGATATTCTTAAAATGAAAGAAACCCGGTTAGGCGAGCTGAGATAAATTGTCGTAAAAATCAAAAAAAAGCAGGTCAGGCAAAAACTTAATAGGTATAATATGCATTACATAGCAAAGTTAGTTGTTATTTTATTTCTTTAGTTCTACTCTGGTTCTGTAATAACTATCATGTTTACTTTGTCTACTGATAAAATACGGTTTTAACTTGGAAAACTTTACACATTTAAAGTTTTTTAAGTTGATCATTAGCTAATAATTTAAAAAGAAATTAGTTGTCGTTACCGAAGTAAAAATAATTTTATTTTATGATTAAATTGCAAAACTTGTTTTCACCGATAGTTATTGTGTTTTTGTTATTTTGTGTAATAACTAATTGTCTTTGCAAATAATTTATTTTCTTAAAGATTTTAACTTTTTTCTACAATGCACGAGAAAAAGCATCAGCAACAGGTAAATTGGTTTGTAGTTTTTTTTACAATGCTTTTACAATGCTTTTACAGCTTATTGCAGATCAAATAGATGACACACATCTCATAAGGCACATAAGGTGTAAGCTTGAATTAAAAGCCAAAGTTCCGCCCCTCCCCTTTTTTTTTTTTTAATTTACAGTGATGATCCTGTAAAAAGTAAAGTATGAGGAGAGAGAGTGGTGGGAAAAAAAATACTCTGCAGCTATAATTAGTATTTTTGTAGTTAGTTTTTCTACCAATTAGTAATTGTTAAATTTTTTTTGTAAATAAATACTTTTATTTATTTATTTCATTTTGTTATTTTGTATAAAAAAAATTGATTTCCAGTTCATAGATGTGGCGTATTTTTTCTTTTTTTGATTCAATTACTTTTTTTTAAATAACCAGATGACTTGATTGTTTAATATACATATTTTATTAAAAACTAATAAATATTGTTATGCTTTGTTAATTTCCTTATTAATGTGTAAATAAAATACCTTTAATTCTACAAAGTTATTAGCCATTTTTTTGAAACCACAATTCGTCATAATTCGTATTTTATCTGTGTGAACAAACGTCTATGCAAATATTTAACGTGAAAATCAAATTATATACAGGGTGACAACCATAAGGTGAAACACATTTTCGAACCCCAATCATTTATTAACCCCGTACCATATGACTTTCCCCTTGTTTACAGTTTGTTTTGACATTTGTTTACAAAAAGTTTTAAAAATTTGAGGAAGAAAAAATGAGGGATTGTATGAAAAATACAGATCTAAATCCTATCAGGGAGCTGATAATTTCATTACACAAAAAAAATTTAAGTCAAGCTGATGTTTGGAGACGCCTAAATGATATAAAAGTCAGCAAATCATTGATTAGTCGAACAATTTCTCGTTACAAAACTACTGGGCAAACAATTCCAGTTAAAACTAGAAAAAGAAAGCCCGTCAAGTGCACTCCAGCAATCATCAAAGTGGTAAGAGAACGTTTACGAAGAAATCCTGCTCGCTCAGGTCGGCAGCTAGCTAAAGAGCTTAACATGTCATATACCTCTATACAAAAGGTTATAAAACAAGATTTAAGACTTAAGTGCTACCGTAAACAAAAAATTGCCGGCCTCACTGACAAAAACAAGGTGGAAAGAGTCAAGCGTTGCAAATTGCTATTGAAGTGGCACGGTGGTGCAGATATTGTTTTTTCGGACGAGAAAATGTTTACTTTGGAGCGCCCGTTGAACAGACAAAATGACAGAGTTTATGCTGTAAAGCTCTCTGATGTTCCTTTAAACGTTAGAACTGTCCCTCGTTATCAGAACGCTTCGGCGGTCATGGTATTCGGGGCCATCTCGAAAAAGGGGATATTTCCTCTGAAATTTATCGATAGAGGGGTGAAAATCAACAAAGAATACTACTTACAGAATGTAATCAAAGATTTGATTTAACCTAAGACGAAAGAAATGTATGGTGATACTCCATAGGTGTTCCAGCAAGATTCTGCCCCTGCACACAAGGCTATTGTTGTTCAAGATTACTGCAAGCAAAATGTCCCAGATTTTATTGATACCAATGAATGGCCTGCTTTGAGTCCTGACCTCAATTCCCTTGATACAGAGCACTGCGGATAAGCATTTAATTTGAAGTTCACGCCTCCTTCCTAACTTTTGTAATAAAACTTGCCCAGCGGTGGGGTGTGTGAACCACGGAGCCTTTGTTTCTGAGGCAAGTGCGCTACCACTGCGCCACGGCTGCTCATTAAGCTGTGTTCAAAGATAACTTTATAGCATGCCGAAATTGTTGAAGAGCTTCGCGTGGATTTATATCCTTTTGTTTTTACAATTAATTTTATTTTAATTTTTTCCAATTTTCTAGAATAAAAAGTAAAAAAAAGTCCTATAGATATGATATGCATATCATTTATTAAGATATTATTTTCTATAACAAACACAACAGACACATTTTTTTAAAAAGCTTTTTAAAACTTCTTAAAACATGAAAACACCGTTAGAAATTTGTTGCGCATATGTCATGGTAGAGTTAAAGGTTTCAATATGCTTAAAAATAGATTAAGTGTACGCATTAAAAAGAAAACTTTCTTTTTCAAAGAAAAAAGGTTTTACAAAGAAACTTAAACTTTTTTAAAAGTAGCAGGTCAAGAATCCTATTAACGGGGATTTTCTTTTCCTATATATTTTTCAACTTTTTGCTTTTCCGGACAGCTAAAACGTTTTCCATACAAAAATAAGTCCAGGAATACATTTTTGTAGTTTATTTGTTTTTTAAGCTTTATCACTCGTCACTCATACTAAAACTAAAAGAAATCAGAAATAACCTAGACAGCACACGACTCCGAGCCAGTACTCGGGCGAATTATCGCACGCCGTTGCGACTATATTTGTAACGGGCCATTACTGGCGCGAGTCTGGCAAGCAAGTCAAGCAACTTTTTATGTACAGTAAATCATTACAAGAAGTTACATCGGTGTGCAACGAAATGCTAGAACTCTGGCAAAAAGTCGTACGCTACTATGACGGCATTTGAGTTCGGGCCAGCACTGACCTGATTGTGGTGGATACAGAGTTTTGCCGAATGTCTTTTGCAATAATTGCCATTATTTAAATATTTTTTTCGTTATCCATGATAGTACTATAAAAGCAAAACTAAACGTTTACAAGATATGTTTTGTTATTACAACTAAATGTTATTATATTTTGGTTGGTATAAATGTTTGTATAAATGTTTGGTTGTTATACTTTAGTTTGTATAAGTTTTATGCTGATATCATATCAGCATAACTTTTATGCAAAAGATATGCAAAAGATGCTTAATTAATAAAATAAGTCAGTTGGGAATAAAGTTAGATATATCTAACTTTATAAAAAACATTCATTTTTTACGTAAAAAATAAAAGTTTTTTATAAGGTTAGATATATCTAACTTTGACAAACACTTTTTTATTTATTATAATATATCAACATTTTAATCTCAAGAACTGCAATTTCATCGACTAAATAAAGAATTTAATTTAATTATATATATATATATATATATATATATATATATATATATATATATATATATATATATATATATATATATATATATATATATATATA
>NC_061162.1:21961850-21984350 GCF_022113875.1 Hydra vulgaris | reverse complement strand
TCATTGATTTTTTTTTTCATCAATAAATTTAACAATATGATAAAACTTATTTATCGTTTTCATAGAAATAAAATATATAATAATTGTAGTAATAAATTATATAAAAAATTGGAATTAGAGACATTAAGTGTAAATACAATTGATTATTTTGTTATATATGATAATCGAAGAAAATAATTAAATTTGAAAAATTTTAAAATATAGAGCAATAAAAAATACTAAAAGTATTTCAGAAAACAAAACGCAAATAAATGATGAAAAAAGAGTTTTAAAAATACATTAAATGACAATCATCGAAAGAAATTTTGATGATGTCATTTATATGATCAATGTCATTTTTTTAAATTATGATCTATGGAATGTATTATTACAAACAATATTAATTTAATATTGTTATTATTAAAAGAAAACACTTGAGACACAACATAATAAATAATAAATTAAATAATATGCACTTTTGTTATCAAGAACAAAAGTAAACTATGTACAAACTTTAACAAATATAACAAGTGCAGCAAAACACACTGGAGAAAATTGTCATTTAAAATTGCAACATGTTAAGGGTTGCCATATGGTAATCACTAAAAAAGAGGAGATTTTACACAGTGGCGGGTTTTAGAGGGGGGAGGAGGGAGGCATAGGGTAGTAGCCCCCTTTCCCTTTTAAGACTTTGTTTTTTAATTCTTTTTTAAATTGAATATTATACAGAATTGGACTACTGACGAATGAAATTGACTATTATACGTAATTATGCGTATATGAACTTGATTATTACACTAAAGTCTAAAAGATTAAAAAAAAAAAGTTACTTAAAAATGAAAATATGCGGATTTTTTTTTTTTTAAAACCTTTTTAGCTTCCTTCTTCGCGAGTGATAAAACCAGCCCCTAATTTTACAATACATGTTAAATGAATGAGAATGTTTATTATTTAGCCAGGCATTGCCAGATTGGACCTCTTTTATGAGAGTTAAATAAACAATAACTTTTTTTTTTAAATGTCATTTTTTTTTTTTTTAACACAAATTGCTGGTTTTGCAATTGAAATTAACCTAGTTTTAATTGCAAAATGTTCTCATTCAATTGTATTGCTGTCTTATAATTATTAATTCTTGATGAATTAAGTCTTATTAGTTATTCTATATTAATATAGCATACTATATAAATGTAAGCCAATAATTATTCCTCCATTAATTAACTTGTCTCTATTGTCATCTTGTAACCATTATTCATTTGTATCTAATTAATCACTAGAATCCGTTATCAATTTCACTGTTATCAACTAATCATTTGTTGGAACATAGCAAGAACTATGAACGGGGGAAGATGAACCAACTATACTTTTTTGTTGAACTTAATTTTTTTTAATAAGTCTTAGTTTAATAACAAAATTTATTGAACTTATAAGTTTAAAATTTGGTCATGGCTCAATGATTTATTAATATTAAAAAGGGGGTTTTTTGTTTACAAGTCTTCAACTTGATCCCAAATAAAGGTTCTGTCAAGTTTCATCCAACTTAAAGCTTTTAACTGTTGTTATTGACAATAATAACAGGTCAAAGCTTACATAACTTACATATTCTTGGCTTAATTGTGATTGTAAGATAAATAAGATTAATAAAATTAACGTAAGGTAATTTGTTTATCTTTGGCAAAAACATAAATAAATGATCCAGCTGGGCAATTTTTGAATTTGGCATCACACTCATTGCTCTCTTTCTTAAACTAAAAAAACATTTTTTTTAGACAAAGTTATTGAGAGTGCAGCAAAACTTTTACTTTAAAATTTTAAATTAAAGAAACTATCTCTTGTGTAGCCAAAATACTTTATTACATTTACGTATTTTATTGGTCACGACTTTCGTTTTCGCAAGTTTAGATGCGCGCGCATTTTTCAATAATGTGTAATCAAGAGAATAGAACACGTGCTGTGTGAGCATTTTCAATAAATTGTTAGAATGACTAAAAACTTTTTGCATTTAATATTTTTTAAATTTTTAGTTCTATACATAAAAGTATTAAATTTTAAGTATTAAATATCGAATTTTTATAAAAATTAAATAAAAACCTCCAAAAAGAGGAGGTTTTATGTTTTTTTCTGAAATCCCCCTGAGTATTTTTTTTGCCTTAAAATCCGGATATCTCCGGGCAAATCCGGAGATATGGGAACCCTAAACAAGTTCAACTTTTTCCAAATTTAATGCTAAATATTCATAACAGACTTGAATCATATGGATAAGTAAAAAAAATGAATTTTGTCAAGAATTACAAGTACACAATATAGGTAGTCTCGTCAAAAATACAAATACTTTTCACTACAAAAATTTTGTTGTCTAACACAAATATAGCCATGTGTTGCATTAAGATAAAGATTTGGTAAGTAGATACCATTATATGATATATACTATACACATACACATGTGTATGATATACACTATACACATACACATATACATTATTCACATACACTTATACATATAATGTGTTGAATATTGTATAAATATTACAGTAATATTTTTGTGAAGGGACAATGTAAATATAGTACGAGACTAATTAAAACCAGAGACCTTTTATAAAAATAAAACAAAAGTAAAAACAATACATATATATATATATATATATATATATATATATATATATATATACATATATATATATATATATATATATATATATATATATATATATATATATATATATATATATATATATATATAAAGAAAATAGAATTTAATGAAAACTTAATTCTGAATAATATTGAATACATTGTTTCGCCAATCAAAGTTCAACGCTGAATCAACGTTAATACATCATTGAAACAACGTAAAATACAGCGTTTTGCAAACTAAAAATAAAACGTTGGGCCAACGTATAAAATAAAACGTTAAATTAACGTAGAAAATATAACCATTTTCCGACTTTAATTAAATGTTTCATCAACATTGGTTTTTAGTTGTTGGCCACGTCGCATTTGTAATCATAATGATATAAAAACAACGTTGGCAGCCGATGTTGGGCCAACGAAACGCGCGACATTGTTCTAATGTTTTAACAAAGCATGTGTGCTAGCTGGGATGTCCCATCATTTAAATTTTAGTTTTTTCCTAAATCAAATTATAATACTAGTGTATATACACACTTTGTATGCAAAATTTTCACAAAATTATTAGAGTAAAGTTGTAAAAAAAAAAAAGAAGCAACAAATGCGAAAAATTTAGACGGCCTGAAAGTCCGACGACAAACAACTTATTCAAGTCGTTAAAAAAAACGTTGAAAAAACATTATTTAAAAGTTTTTTATGGACGAAATTTATTTGTCTTTTTAAGCCGTACTTTGAACATTTTCTAAACGAACTTATTTTGTTTTGGACAATTAAATCTTATAAAGACGTCCAAAAAACTTTTAAAAGATATACCGCACCCATTTTAGTATTAGAAGAGCAATTATAGGAGATTTTTCCTACGACATAAACGAAATTGAAAATGATTAAATTTTTTTTCAATCGCTTTAAAAACATGATAACAACCGTATAGAAGAAGGTGTTTTAAATTTAATTTTTTGCATTCCTGCTCTTCTTTTGTTAACTCTTTAATATCGTATAGTTCATTGAATAACTTTTTAAGAGAATTATATTTTCATTCCTCTTGATTGTTTATACGACTTTATAATTTCTTTTTAATTCTCTTAAAGACATCTGTTTTATCATAAGCCAAAATTCAAAAAAATAAAAAAAATTCATTTAGTATTACACCTAACAATCCTGGTATTCCTATAAATATATTTGTAGCAATAAAAACGGATGTTATATTAAAAATACGTGACAAAAAGTGCATAACTGCTTCAAAATTATTATGTATTTAAAATCAACAGGAGCATGAATAATTGAATATATTTTTCGTTTTAAAATAGAATAAAAAGATTTAATAAAAAAATGTTTTTTTTTGAAAAGTTTATATTTTTAGCTTTCTCTTACCCTACGAGAGTTCAAAATAGATGCTTTTTGTACATTTCTCTCATGCACTATTGTTTTCACAACTGTTGTTGAGATTTTTTTTTCCAAATTGTTAAGGTGGCCTAATTTTTGCTTCCATACTTTTTAACTAAGGCATTAATTTCGTCTGCTCGTTCCTATCTTTTAATAAAAAACGTATTATTTTTTTAATAATACGTTGACTAATTACGAAATATATATATATATATATATATATCACTACTAAACAACACCTTTTTTATGTGCCACTACTAAACATCACCTTTTTTTCTTCTTGTTTTCTTTGGTGCCCCAAAAGAATTTTTTTTTCCAGCCCGGGACAACACCCTCCTTAGTTACTGGAATCATAATTTTACAATAAAACAACATTCAAAAATTAGTTTTCAGTATTTGTGACGTTTAGTTTGTGACACGTTATTAATATTTATATTGTGGCCGAACTAATGAGAAGTATTAAAAGTTCAGTCAAAGTTGATGTTTTTATTTTAAATAAAATGTTGAGTACTAGTTTTTATTTTTCATTTTTTTATTTTTACAATATCGATTATCAATATAATTTCAGGAAAAAAAGTTGAAAGTTTTTTATTTAGCGTGATAAATATAAGTTCAAAGCTTCAGTGACCGAACTTAGGCGAGTTTACGGTATATATCTAAAAAAGAAAATTATGCTCTTATATTTTTTAAGTTTTCCACTGCTCACATTTAAAATTGTTATAGTTTATAACTTTGCGAAAAAAACAATTTATAAATAAAACAGAATTATACTTCGCATTAAAAACCAAGAAAAGGCGATTGGACAATTTCTTATTTTAAAAAAAAAATGTTAAAAAAAATATTAACATAAATATAATATTTCTTAAAAATTAATTGTATAGGGAAATTTCCGTAGGAAACGGGTTAACATTTTTTTATTTAGAAACAAACTGAAAATTTCTATTTACGATTTCTATTATTATTTTAACCGACATGACGGATGATAAGCGGCCGACGCTTAAGTTCGGAAGAAGGAAGAACAAAAGTTTCAGAAGCGTCAATCATCATACAAGATGATGTCAATCATTATACAAGTTGATAAACAAAACTGTTGCATTTGTGACCAGAAGCTGTATTTGCACATCCTTTCTTTTAAAAAGGAAGAGCTAATTTTCTAAGTATATTTATATTATGTGTTATACAATTATACAATTTTACATTATGCTAACAATATTTATGTTAAACATATATTAAACATGCACAACAAAAAGGCTTTTTTAACAAATAAAAAACGAAATATTTTATTCTAATAAACCACGTTAAAAGACATGATCAGCTGAAGATGAAATATATGTGTCCTCGTGAATATATATTTTAACCGAATATTACCGATGATAAAAGTGATGTTTTAAATGATGTGAAGGACTACGACCACTATTTTTTTATCCGCAATATTTTTCAGGAGACGCTTACATTGGTGTGTATAGTTAGACACTTAAAGGATAATAGGGGTTTAAACTTGTCAACTAAATATTTTTTGTTATTTTTTAGGTTAAAGCGTAGTCCATATAAAATTGATCAGTTATATAAATGTAATTCTTTCTATGATACTAGAGAGCTTACGATTAGAAAATTGCAACGACAACTTCTACAATATATGATAAATGTTTGACATTAGGCATGCGCAATGGACCGGATTCCATGAAAAGCCGTTTTTAAATTTTTTACACAACGTCAAAACGTTGAAATTCATGTTTTCTGGAAACGGCTTAAAAATGGATCAAAGTAGCTCTTGCTCCAAAAGCGTAGCAAAATAATTATTTTATTTCTAATACAAATTTAGGATATATATATATGATTATAAATACATGAATACTTAAGTTAAATAAGTTTGGTTAATAAGGCTGCGTATAATTTTTTTTTTAATGTATTTAAAAAAAAAAGTTTATACGCAGCATATATATTTATACATATATACATACATATGTATAAACATATAAATATATATATATATATATATATATATATATATATATATATATATATATATATATATATATATATATATATATATATATAAAAACAAACACTGCATTTAAAATATTTATTTATTTTACTGTTACTATTAAGTAAGGTACACCAAATTTAACTTTAATATTTTTTAGCACTAGAAACCTTTCAAAAAATTATCAAAAATGCTATATATATATATCAAAATATTATTTTATTTTCTTGTTTTTAAACAAAAAATGATAATTATCTGTAGTTTAATCTTTATAACAATTAAAGTTAATTTTTTATTTGATTAAAAGTGTCATGTTTTTGTTTGTGGAGATGTTTTTAATAGGAAATTAAATTTTTTTTATTTTTTAGTTTTACAAAAACAAAAGGTTGGAAGTAAGGTTCTATAATTGTATTGTGTGTACGTTGGCAAAAATAAACATGATTATCAAATCTATTTGTTGATTTTCCGGTTTGCCAACAAGAAATATATCCATTTGTACGAAGTCTTAAATTATTAGTTTTTCTGGTATTTGTAGTTTTCATATTGCAAGGTAAACATTTTAAATAATGGGTACTGATTTTGCTCCAGACTACGCATGTCTCACAGTTGGATTTTAGAAAAAAAAAGACTTTTTTCTAAAATCTTTCCTAAGTACTTTTCTGATCAAGATGTTAAAGATATAAAATAATTTTAATATAGATAAATTGATGACGGTTTCATAATCTGGCCCAAATAATTGGATATAGTAAAGTTTATGAATTCTCCAACTGAAACAGGTAGTTCCATTTTACAAAAGACCAAGGCAAAAAATTTATAAAGATGGTAACACTTACAGAATGATTAATTTTTTAGACATATATATTAGTCTTGAAAATAGCAATAAAATAAAACAGACATATATTATAAAGAAACCAATTCTCATGGTTACCTAAATTATAAAAGTCATCACCCTTATCACATAAAAAAGGATATCTCTTTTAATCTAGCTAAAAGAATAATTTTTTTAACATGTAGTTACGAAAAGAAAAAACAACGGTTAGCAGAACTAAAAACATGGCTAAAAAAGTGTGAGTATCCTTATAATACTATACAAAAAAATTTTCAAAATACAAAATTCCAAGGACCAGTTTCCCAAAATCAACCTAAAGAAATCTTTACCTTAATTAAAACTTTTTATAGCAACTTGAATTACCAACCTTTTTTACCCGAAACCAACCTTCTACTTAATCTATCTTTAAAAGAGTGAAGGAAGTTTTTTCAAATATCCAGCCAGTAACTGCATTTAAACAACCACTAAGTCTGTTTAGAATAATGACCTCTGCAAAGTTCCATTTAATTGAAAAAGAAATAGAATTTTTTAAATGTAAAGATAATCGTTGTAATATATGCAAATTCTACCTTAAAGAAGTTAAAACATTTACAACATCAAACAGTTCCATATGGAACATTAAGAGTCATATATCTTGCAATAGTAAAAATCTAACATACTATTTAAAATGTCTATCTTGCAATATGAAAACTTCATACACGGGAAAAACTAATAAGACTTCGTACAAATAGATATATTTCTAGTAGTAGAAATGGGCAATAAACAGATAGATTCGATAACAATGTTTATAGTTGCCAACGTGCACACAATATAACTATAGAACTTTTCTTTTAACTTTTTATTTTTTTGAAACCCAAAATTGAAAAAAATTTAATTTTCTGTAAAGAACATCTCCACAAATAAAAACATGTCACTTTTAATTGATATTTTCTGTTTAAAATAGAATAAAAAATTGGCTATAATAGTTATAAAGATTAAACTATGGATAAATTTTATTTTCCTGTTTAAAAACAGGAAAATAAAATATTATTTTGATAATATAAATAGCATTTCTGATAATTTTTTGGAAGCCCAAAACATATTAAACTTAAATTTTGTGTATCTTACTTAATAGAAACAACAAAAGAAACGAATACTTTATATGCAGTGTTTATTTGTTCGACCACTATTTTGATTATATTGGTTGTTAACACATTTCATTATATATATAAATATATATATATATATATATATATATATATATATATATATATATATATATATATATATATATATATATATATATATATATATATATATATATATATATATATATATATATATATATATAATGACGAAGCGATATATGTTACTACGTAGAAATCTAAATTCACTTTTGCATTCATCATCAGAAATGATTTCTAAACAAAATTGCTTATAACTCGAAAACGGTAAATTTGGATTCTTAGACAAATTTAATTTGTACAGAAATTTCTCGTCCTCTATGATATTTGATTTTAATGCAAGTAATAAACTATTTCTAAAATTTCTTAAAGGAGCCATTTTTAAATTTTTTTTTGCTTATTTCAAAATGTTTACTTTTTTTTTGAAGCGGATATTAGTAACTAATTTTATCTATATACCGCAACTGCAAGTCGCAACCGCTTGAACCAGACCTTTGTCATCTCCGTTGCCGTTGCAGTTTCCACATCGTAAGCTCTGTATTATTGATGCTAACAGTGCAGTAGCTTTGCAATTTGTTTTAAAATAATTTTGAAAAAATATATTTGAAGTATGTGAAAGCAATAACTGTCACGAATATAAAGAAAAAAAGTTTATTTCTAAAATAGAAAATTGTTTAATACCAGTTTTCAGTCTACCAATTCTGATAAAAAACAGGCGTCACCGTTCATGTTCTATTTTTATAAACCTATAAATTAATAACATTATATTTACAGAGAGAATTAATTTTTAAACTGCCTATGTATAAATAAAGCCATTATATCTCCGTAAAATCGTAGAAGTAATAGCGTTATTAGGTAGGTAACATTTATAGATAACATTTATGGTAAAGATGTTTCGACTACTTTTAAACAAAAATTTCATAATATATGAAAATATTTATATTATTTTAGTAGAAAATTTTTCTATTATATAGCTTCTTTTTCACATTATACTACGAGACTATGTTTTAATTATGTAATATATTATATTACAAGATTATTAAGTTCTTTAATGTTTACAATATACGGCAGATAGCATAAAATGTCTTATTTAAAACAGACAATATTATTACCATATGTATTTTAATAGACTTAAATATGCAAAGAAGAAACGTAGTCATATTTTGACCTGACCTCAAAGTAATGTTTCAAGTAAACAAACTTTGCAGCGTCATATCCAGATACTAGAAATACTAAAACACAAGTGTATAAAAAACAACTAATTTGTCAAAAACCTCATTTCAAACATTTCCTCATTTTTCATAATATGGCAAAATGACATTATTCTAGCGTTACATCATTCATCATTTTTAATCTTTCTAGTTCACTGTCAGCTGATAGCGTTTTTGTAACGTCGTTTGGCTTTTTGAAAAAAGTTTTTTTTTCATTTACTGCTACTGTTGACCACATTTTGTTAGCTTCTTTTTTAGTTGTATGTAAATTAAAATGCCTTAAAATGCAACTTAAAATGCCGAATCAAGCAAAATATCATGAAAATACAAACTATTAGCTTATTGTGCTTAAAAATATAAAGTGCTTACTAATAGTTTCCTTGCCACCATTGAGATAGATACAAAAAACAAAGCCTAATTTTATCCAAGCAAAACACCCCTAATCAAATCAATCTAATCTAATCCAATCAATCTAATCAATTAAATAGGCAAAACCACTGGTCTTCATTGTAGCAAAGTCTCAAATTTATTGTAGATAATGCAGAGACTTAGCGATATCTCGTTCGATAGTCAATATAAGACTGTTTAAACCTACTTAAGTAACAGAGTCATTAAAAAATATTTGATTAACTTCAACATAAAAAGACTTTTTACCAAATACACCAGAAATATAAATTGTCAAAACTATACGAAGAGATAAGAGATATTTTAAGTATTCAACAATAAACGAATTATAAATAAAATATAAAGCACCAACGTAAAATTCCGCACAACATTTCATCGTTAACTCTAAATAATTATATTGTCAATAATGAGGTAATTATAAAGTCAATATTGTCAATAATAATATAAAATAATTATTATTTTAAATTGACGGTATTGTCAATAATAATATAAAGTTAATATTAATGAGGTAATAATAATAAAGTCAACATTGTCAAAAATTGTGAAAAAATCCAAAGAGACGTGACAGTGACGTTTCACTTGTTTAAATTGTATAGTTAACGTTTTTTTACCTAAATGACATCATCTTCAATCTGTTTTTACTTTCACATCTCCCAGCTCTACGTAACTGGACGGCTCCGTTGATTACTTTTTGCGATCATTGTGTCGCATAAGCAAAAATTTATTCTTTGTGGCTGGTGAGCCCCGACTTTTTCCAATGTACGTCACAACGACAAAACGGACATTAGGCTGTCCCGCTGGATGTGGTTACGGCGCTCAATAACCTAATGACTACGCTGACACTCACGCACACGTTCAATCGGAAGCTCCACAATGCACGTCGGATCAGCGCTCGCTGACTATGTGCTCGGATCTGAAATCTCACTCCATAGCACATCATTCCACACCAGCACGGGGCAGTAGCTCTTTTGGCTAAGAGTGATGGCTTGTGGCCTACGGTGACTAATGCGTGCATTCGATCAATTGAAATCCATTCTGTAGGTCTCACGTCTGGCTCTGATGTGCTAGCCCATAAGCGCAAGGAGTGAGTGTGTTTAGCTTTCTATTCACCCGATTTGAAAGTGAACGAAGACATAACGAGACCATACTAGACGACCAAACGGCACATACTAATGCACTACACCATCACACCTGTAGACATGAACGGCCTCTAAAACCAGTATATCAAATATTTGTTCTTTATTATATACTTTTGTTCATAATCTTATTTTACCCTATCCTTGTATATTTATTCAGATTTGTGTTATGTGTGAATGAGGCCGTATATTTGTGAGAAGTATAACAGCGCGAAAATTTTACACAAAAGTACGTATTAGCGTATTTTTTATAACAAATGTATTCTTGGTTGGAATATACTGAACAATTTCATTAGATAAGTTTAGACTAATCACGATTTCGTTAGGGTTTTTTGTTTCTATCTAATTTTCTCGATTTGACGTCGCTAAGTTAGTTTGTTGTGGTTTGCACGATATACAGTCTTCACTAACGTTCCTTTGGTCGTTGTGTCAACAATATTGTTTTTTAACTTTACATTTTTTAGTGGTTTTAAGCTATTAGTTTAAAATCGCATATATTGGCTTATCTTTTTATTTCCTCATTATTTTCTGCCTACTGATTTGATGTTTGTATATTTTTTTATCTCTGGCTAATCGTTATTTAATTGCTCTGAGTCTGTTTTGTGTGATAGCTATTGTCTCTACTTACCAGGCAAGATTTATATTAGAACATACTATTTAGAGTTATATATTTTTTTATCATACTTTCGTTTAACTACTTTCGTACTAACCACAAAACATCCTATCTTAGTATCAATGCTTATGAGTGGTATTTACTTATTATATTTATAATACATATTTCAGCCATAAAAGAAACGGTAAGTTACTATTAATTATTAATTACTATTTTCTATTCGCTTTTTGTTATTTCTACACATTATAATTGTTTATTTACACACGCGCATACGTACATGTGTACAAGTTTGTTTCTTCTAATGTAAGGGTACCTTATATTTATATGTGTTTACATATCTATTTATGGTCACACCACGCGCATTCCTCACCACCCTCACGAGATCTCTAAGAATGTTGGAGCTGTTTTCAAAAACTGGGATAGGGATTGGTTTTTTGGCTTTTGTAGTGTAGTCCTATTATATTGCAATATTGATTAGCATGACGTAGAGTGCAGGCGGTGAGATCTGTTGCAAGGACACGCCCCTGACGAGTGGCGTTAGTGCAGGTCTCGGGCTCTCCGAAACGTCATTGGTGATCGCAGTGCATTCCTGAGAAGGGGGATCACCATTTATCCACTACTTAATTCTAATTGGTTATTATGGCACCAACATTTTTTTACCTCTTAAACCAATGTATTTTTGCGCTTTATCAGCTTTTTATTATGAATTTGTTACATTTACGACATTTATATATTTTTTATGTTACACAGGTGATTATCAGTTATCAATTTTTTATCTAGAGTTTAGAACATATATAGTACCACATTTATTAGACACTTGTATGGTGCGATTATTTTAGTTATGAATACCATTATAAACCAGCGGATTTTTATTGACTTGTTTACTCATAGATCATTAATTCATCATTTATTAAAAGATGACTAGAGTGTGAGTTTTTATTCCCCTTTTCCTGAGTTGGTTACTTTTACTCTTCCAACTAAATAGTCTTTGCATTAATTTATGTTTTTTTACCTAAATGACATCATCTTCAATCTGTTTTTACTTTCATATCTCCCAGGTCTACGTAACTGGACGGCTCCGTTGGTCACTTTTTGCGATCATAGTGTCGCATAAGCAAAAATTTCCTGTTTAAAAACAGGAAAATAAAATATTATTTTGATAATATAAATAGCATTTCTGATAATTTTTTGAGAGCCCAAAACATATTAAACTTAAATTTTGTGTATCTTACTTAATAGAAACAACAAAAGAAACAAATACTTTTATGCAGTGTTTATTTGTTTGACCACTATTTTAAATATATTGGTTGATAACACATTTCATATTGTATATATATACATATATATTTATATATATATATATATATATATATATATATATATATATATATATATATATATATATATATATATATATACATATATACTATATATATATATATATATATATATATATATATATATATATATATATATATATATATATATATATATATATATATATATATATATATATATATATATATATATATATATATATATATATATATATATATATATATATATATATATATATATATATATATATATATATATATATATAATGGACTTTTTATTAGTTTATTAGTTATAACAGGTTTTGAGTTTATTAGATTATTCAGGTTCCTAATTTTTTTATTTCTTAGTTTAAAGAGATAGGAATAGAAGAGCATAACCTTTTCTTTTCACTTAAATGTTTCATTTGAAAACCATAAAATTGAAACAAAAGATAAAGAAAAATCATCTGATATTGACCAAGTAGATTCAGAGGTGGGTATAGCTGTTGCTGATATAAAAGAAATATTCAAAGAGGCTTACAAAACATGCAAAATTACTCAAAGAATTTAACGATCAAAGTAAAGCTACTGAAATTCAAAAACGTAGTATGGAAACTTTATCAGAAACAACGGAAAGAAATGAGCAAAAACAAATCAAGCGTTCAAAAAATACTGGTTTTGAAACTATGGTATAATTACGAGAGAAAGTAGAAAGAAATGGAGCTTTAAAAAAGAGAAGCTAGAATTAAAAAAACAAAGTCTGCAGAACCAATCCAAAAATGTTGAAACTCTCTCACCAACAACAAACATTTATGCAAGAACTAGTGCAACAACAATTGCAGCAGCAATATCAATATTAGAATCAATAAAATAACTTACCCAAAAATAAATGAAATTCTTTTGAAAGTAACTGATGTTTTCTTAAAACAAAAAAATATTTATAAACTGTTCACTTAAAAATTTCAAACATTAAATAAACTACTTTTTTATAATTGAATTTTATTTTTATACAAAAAACTCCTCAAGTGTAGGTGGATTTATACCAAAATAGTTAAATGTCTGCGAACCATTTGAAGAACATCAAGCGTTATTTAGTAAGACACAAACTATGTACATTTTTTCCACAGCATTTGGTCCACTTTTTAAGTTTTTTTTAAAGTCTAAAAATTTAAAGTAGTTCAAAATATCTCCAAATAATCTTTTAACTGACACTCTGACATCGCTCATTCTTTTGTTTAAAGTTTTCTGTTGTGATGAAAACATTTCACCTTTAAAGCCTGTTTGTAAATGCACTTCAAGAGGATATGCTGTATCATCATAAATACATAAGAGATTACCTGCAGTATCAAGTGAACGCTGTTTTAATAAATTTCACAAACTTGAGTCAGATAACATTCCATATTATGTTTCTTTCTCTCAACTGGTCGAAATAAGTTAGGTATAAAACTACTTGGAGCAACTACAGATTGAAATTTTAGATTAGGTATTTTTTTATGTCCATTGTAATTGGAGAAAGTCAGTTTTGATTAAGTATTGTAAATAAACGAATTCAACGTTCCTAGATAAAGTTCATAACTTGATCTGCAATCATGCTTAATTGTGGAACAGGTTGTCCAAAACGAGGTTTCATATCAAGTTTTCCTTTTTTTAAACGGTTTTCCTACCCATGTAGACTTATATGGGTAGGAAAACTGTTTTAAAAATACACATTGTGCTCCCAATGGGGTTACTTTTACTCCGTTATAACATACAAAGTCTAGAGGTAGTTTAAGTATATTGACGAAGCGATATATGTTACTACGTAGAAATCTAAATTCACTTTTGCATTCATCATCAGAAATGATTTCTAAACAAAATTGCTTATAACTCGAAAACGGTAAATTTGGATTCTTAGACAAATTTAATTTGTACAGAAATTTCTCGTCCTCTATGATATTTGATTTTAATGCAAGTAATAAACTATTTCTAAAATTTCTTAAAGGAGCCATTTTTAAATTTTTTTTTGCTTATTTCAAAATGTTTACTTTTTTTTTGAAGCGGATATTAGTAACTAATTTTATCTATATACCGCAACTGCAAGTCGCAACCGCTTGAACCAGACCTTTGTCATCTCCGTTGCCGTTGCAGTTTCCACATCGTAAGCTCTGTATTATTGATGCTAACAGTGCAGTAGCTTTGCAATTTGTTTTAAAATAATTTTGAAAAAATATATTTGAAGTATGTGAAAGCAATAACTGTCACGAATATAAAGAAAAAAAGTTTATTTCTAAAATAGAAAATTGTTTAATACCAGTTTTCAGTCTATTAATTCTGATAAAAAACAGGCGTCACCGTTCATGTTCTATTTTTATAAACCTATAAATTAATAACATTATATTTACAGAGAGAATTAATTTTTAAACTGCCTATGTATAAATAAAGCCATTATATCTCCGTAAAATCGTAGAAGTAATAGCGTTATTAGGTAGGTAACATTTATAGATAACATTTATGGTAAAGATGTTTCGACTACTTTTAAACAAAAATTTCATAATATATGAAAATATTTATATTATTTTAGTAGAAAATTTTTCTATTATATAGCTTCTTTTTCACATTATACTACGAGACTATGTTTTAATTATGTAATATATTATATTACAAGATTATTAAGTTCTTTAATGTTTACAATATACGGCAGATAGCATAAAATGTCTTATTTAAAACAGACAATATTATTACCATATGTATTTTAATAGACTTAAATATGCAAAGAAGAAACGTAGTCATATTTTGACCTGACCTCAAAGTAATGTTTCAAGTAAACAAACTTTGCAGCGTCATATCCAGATACTAGAAATACTAAAACACAAGTGTATAAAAAACAACTAATTTGTCAAAAACCTCATTTCAAACATTTCCTCATTTTTCATAATATGGCAAAATGACATTATTCTAGCGTTACATCATTCATCATTTTTAATCTTTCTAGTTCACTGTCAGCTGATAGCGTTTTTGTAACGTCGTTTGGCTTTTTGAAAAAAGTTTTTTTTTCATTTACTGCTACTGTTGACCACATTTTGTTAGCTTCTTTTTTAGTTGTATGTAAATTAAAATGCCTTAAAATGCAACTTAAAATGCCGAATCAAGCAAAATATCATGAAAATACAAACTATTAGCTTATTGTGCTTAAAAATATAAAGTGCTTACTAATAGTTTCCTTGCCACCATTGAGATAGATACAAAAAACAAAGCCTAATTTTATCCAAGCAAAACACCCCTAATCAAATCAATCTAATCTAATCCAATCAATCTAATCAATTAAATAGGCAAAACCACTGGTCTTCATTGTAGCAAAGTCTCAAATTTATTGTAGATAATGCAGAGACTTAGCGATATCTCGTTCGATAGTCAATATAAGACTGTTTAAACCTACTTAAGTAACAGAGTCATTAAAAAATATTTGATTAACTTCAACATAAAAAGACTTTTTACCAAATACACCAGAAATATAAATTGTCAAAACTATACGAAGAGATAAGAGATATTTTAAGTATTCAACAATAAACGAATTATAAATAAAATATAAAGCACCAACGTAAAATTCCGCACAACATTTCATCGTTAACTCTAAATAATTATATTGTCAATAATGAGGTAATTATAAAGTCAATATTGTCAATAATAATATAAAATAATTATTATTTTAAATTGACGGTATTGTCAATAATAATATAAAGTTAATATTAATGAGGTAATAATAATAAAGTCAACATTGTCAAAAATTGTGAAAAAATCCAAAGAGACGTGACAGTGACGTTTCACTTGTTTAAATTGTATAGTTAACGTTTTTTTACCTAAATGACATCATCTTCAATCTGTTTTTACTTTCACATCTCCCAGCTCTACGTAACTGGACGGCTCCGTTGATTACTTTTTGCGATCATTGTGTCGCATAAGCAAAAATTTATTCTTTGTGGCTGGTGAGCCCCGACTTTTTCCAATGTACGTCACAACGACAAAACGGACATTAGGCTGTCCCGCTGGATGTGGTTACGGCGCTCAATAACCTAATGACTACGCTGACACTCACGCACACGTTCAATCGGAAGCTCCACAATGCACGTCGGATCAGCGCTCGCTGACTATGTGCTCGGATCTGAAATCTCACTCCATAGCACATCATTCCACACCAGCACGGGGCAGTAGCTCTTTTGGCTAAGAGTGATGGCTTGTGGCCTACGGTGACTAATGCGTGCATTCGATCAATTGAAATCCATTCTGTAGGTCTCACGTCTGGCTCTGATGTGCTAGCCCATAAGCGCAAGGAGTGAGTGTGTTTAGCTTTCTATTCACCCGATTTGAAAGTGAACGAAGACATAACGAGACCATACTAGACGACCAAACGGCACATACTAATGCACTACACCATCACACCTGTAGACATGAACGGCCTCTAAAACCAGTATATCAAATATTTGTTCTTTATTATATACTTTTGTTCATAATCTTATTTTACCCTATCCTTGTATATTTATTCAGATTTGTGTTATGTGTGAATGAGGCCGTATATTTGTGAGAAGTATAACAGCGCGAAAATTTTACACAAAAGTACGTATTAGCGTATTTTTTATAACAAATGTATTCTTGGTTGGAATATACTGAACAATTTCATTAGATAAGTTTAGACTAATCACGATTTCGTTAGGGTTTTTTGTTTCTATCTAATTTTCTCGATTTGACGTCGCTAAGTTAGTTTGTTGTGGTTTGCACGATATACAGTCTTCACTAACGTTCCTTTGGTCGTTGTGTCAACAATATTGTTTTTTAACTTTACATTTTTTAGTGGTTTTAAGCTATTAGTTTAAAATCGCATATATTGGCTTATCTTTTTATTTCCTCATTATTTTCTGCCTACTGATTTGATGTTTGTATATTTTTTTATCTCTGGCTAATCGTTATTTAATTGCTCTGAGTCTGTTTTGTGTGATAGCTATTGTCTCTACTTACCAGGCAAGATTTATATTAGAACATACTATTTAGAGTTATATATTTTTTTATCATACTTTCGTTTAACTACTTTCGTACTAACCACAAAACATCCTATCTTAGTATCAATGCTTATGAGTGGTATTTACTTATTATATTTATAATACATATTTCAGCCATAAAAGAAACGGTAAGTTACTATTAATTATTAATTACTATTTTCTATTCGCTTTTTGTTATTTCTACACATTATAATTGTTTATTTACACACGCGCATACGTACATGTGTACAAGTTTGTTTCTTCTAATGTAAGGGTACCTTATATTTATATGTGTTTACATATCTATTTATGGTCACACCACGCGCATTCCTCACCACCCTCACGAGATCTCTAAGAATGTTGGAGCTGTTTTCAAAAACTGGGATAGGGATTGGTTTTTTGGCTTTTGTAGTGTAGTCCTATTATATTGCAATATTGATTAGCATGACGTAGAGTGCAGGCGGTGAGATCTGTTGCAAGGACACGCCCCTGACGAGTGGCGTTAGTGCAGGTCTCGGGCTCTCCGAAACGTCATTGGTGATCGCAGTGCATTCCTGAGAAGGGGGATCACCATTTATCCACTACTTAATTCTAATTGGTTATTATGGCACCAACATTTTTTTACCTCTTAAACCAATGTATTTTTGCGCTTTATCAGCTTTTTATTATGAATTTGTTACATTTACGACATTTATATATTTTTTATGTTACACAGGTGATTATCAGTTATCAATTTTTTATCTAGAGTTTAGAACATATATAGTACCACATTTATTAGACACTTGTATGGTGCGATTATTTTAGTTATGAATACCATTATAAACCAGCGGATTTTTATTGACTTGTTTACTCATAGATCATTAATTCATCATTTATTAAAAGATGACTAGAGTGTGAGTTTTTATTCCCCTTTTCCTGAGTTGGTTACTTTTACTCTTCCAACTAAATAGTCTTTGCATTAATTTATGTTTTTTTACCTAAATGACATCATCTTCAATCTGTTTTTACTTTCATATCTCCCAGGTCTACGTAACTGGACGGCTCCGTTGGTCACTTTTTGCGATCATAGTGTCGCATAAGCAAAAATTTCCTGTTTAAAAACAGGAAAATAAAATATTATTTTGATAATATAAATAGCATTTCTGATAATTTTTTGAGAGCCCAAAACATATTAAACTTAAATTTTGTGTATCTTACTTAATAGAAACAACAAAAGAAACAAATACTTTTATGCAGTGTTTATTTGTTTGACCACTATTTTAAATATATTGGTTGATAACACATTTCATATTGTATATATATACATATATATTTATATATATATATATATATATATATATATATATATATATATATATATATATATATATATATATATACATATATACATATATATATATATATATATATATATATATATATATATATATATATATATATATATATATATATATATATATATATATATATATATATATATATATATATATATATATATATATATATATATATATATATATATATATATATATATATATATATATATATATATATATATATATATATATATATATATATATATATATAATGGACTTTTTATTAGTTTATTAGTTATAACAGGTTTTGAGTTTATTAGATTATTCAGGTTCCTAATTTTTTTATTTCTTAGTTTAAAGAGATAGGAATAGAAGAGCATAACCTTTTCTTTTCACTTAAATGTTTCATTTGAAAACCATAAAATTGAAACAAAAGATAAAGAAAAATCATCTGATATTGACCAAGTAGATTCAGAGGTGGGTATAGCTGTTGCTGATATAAAAGAAATATTCAAAGAGGCTTACAAAACATGCAAAATTACTCAAAGAATTTAACGATCAAAGTAAAGCTACTGAAATTCAAAAACGTAGTATGGAAACTTTATCAGAAACAACGGAAAGAAATGAGCAAAAACAAATCAAGCGTTCAAAAAATACTGGTTTTGAAACTATGGTATAATTACGAGAGAAAGTAGAAAGAAATGGAGCTTTAAAAAAGAGAAGCTAGAATTAAAAAAACAAAGTCTGCAGAACCAATCCAAAAATGTTGAAACTCTCTCACCAACAACAAACATTTATGCAAGAACTAGTGCAACAACAATTGCAGCAGCAATATCAATATTAGAATCAATAAAATAACTTACCCAAAAATAAATGAAATTCTTTTGAAAGTAACTGATGTTTTCTTAAAACAAAAAAATATTTATAAACTGTTCACTTAAAAATTTCAAACATTAAATAAACTACTTTTTTATAATTGAATTTTATTTTTATACAAAAAACTCCTCAAGTGTAGGTGGATTTATACCAAAATAGTTAAATGTCTGCGAACCATTTGAAGAACATCAAGCGTTATTTAGTAAGACACAAACTATGTACATTTTTTCCACAGCATTTGGTCCACTTTTTAAGTTTTTTTTAAAGTCTAAAAATTTAAAGTAGTTCAAAATATCTCCAAATAATCTTTTAACTGACACTCTGACATCGCTCATTCTTTTGTTTAAAGTTTTCTGTTGTGATGAAAACATTTCACCTTTAAAGCCTGTTTGTAAATGCACTTCAAGAGGATATGCTGTATCATCATAAATACATAAGAGATTACCTGCAGTATCAAGTGAACGCTGTTTTAATAAATTTCACAAACTTGAGTCAGATAACATTCCATATTATGTTTCTTTCTCTCAACTGGTCGAAATAAGTTAGGTATAAAACTACTTGGAGCAACTACAGATTGAAATTTTAGATTAGGTATTTTTTTATGTCCATTGTAATTGGAGAAAGTCAGTTTTGATTAAGTATTGTAAATAAACGAATTCAACGTTCCTAGATAAAGTTCATAACTTGATCTGCAATCATGCTTAATTGTGGAACAGGTTGTCCAAAACGAGGTTTCATATCAAGTTTTCCTTTTTTTAAACGGTTTTCCTACCCATGTAGACTTATATGGGTAGGAAAACTGTTTTAAAAATACACATTGTGCTCCCAATGGGGTTACTTTTACTCCGTTATAACATACAAAGTCTAGAGGTAGTTTAAGTATATTGACGAAGCGATATATGTTACTACGTAGAAATCTAAATTCACTTTTGCATTCATCATCAGAAATGATTTCTAAACAAAATTGCTTATAACTCGAAAACGGTAAATTTGGATTCTTAGACAAATTTAATTTGTACAGAAATTTCTCGTCCTCTATGATATTTGATTTTAATGCAAGTAATAAACTATTTCTAAAATTTCTTAAAGGAGCCATTTTTAAATTTTTTTTTGCTTATTTCAAAATGTTTACTTTTTTTTTGAAGCGGATATTAGTAACTAATTTTATCTATATACCGCAACTGCAAGTCGCAACCGCTTGAACCAGACCTTTGTCATCTCCGTTGCCGTTGCAGTTTCCACATCGTAAGCTCTGTATTATTGATGCTAACAGTGCAGTAGCTTTGCAATTTGTTTTAAAATAATTTTGAAAAAATATATTTGAAGTATGTGAAAGCAATAACTGTCACGAATATAAAGAAAAAAAGTTTATTTCTAAAATAGAAAATTGTTTAATACCAGTTTTCAGTCTACCAATTCTGATAAAAAACAGGCGTCACCGTTCATGTTCTATTTTTATAAACCTATAAATTAATAACATTATATTTACAGAGAGAATTAATTTTTAAACTGCCTATGTATAAATAAAGCCATTATATCTCCGTAAAATCGTAGAAGTAATAGCGTTATTAGGTAGGTAACATTTATAGATAACATTTATGGTAAAGATGTTTCGACTACTTTTAAACAAAAATTTCATAATATATGAAAATATTTATATTATTTTAGTAGAAAATTTTTCTATTATATAGCTTCTTTTTCACATTATACTACGAGACTATGTTTTAATTATGTAATATATTATATTACAAGATTATTAAGTTCTTTAATGTTTACAATATACGGCAGATAGCATAAAATGTCTTATTTAAAACAGACAATATTATTACCATATGTATTTTAATAGACTTAAATATGCAAAGAAGAAACGTAGTCATATTTTGACCTGACCTCAAAGTAATGTTTCAAGTAAACAAACTTTGCAGCGTCATATCCAGATACTAGAAATACTAAAACACAAGTGTATAAAAAACAACTAATTTGTCAAAAACCTCATTTCAAACATTTCCTCATTTTTCATAATATGGCAAAATGACATTATTCTAGCGTTACATCATTCATCATTTTTAATCTTTCTAGTTCACTGTCAGCTGATAGCGTTTTTGTAACGTCGTTTGGCTTTTTGAAAAAAGTTTTTTTTTCATTTACTGCTACTGTTGACCACATTTTGTTAGCTTCTTTTTTAGTTGTATGTAAATTAAAATGCCTTAAAATGCAACTTAAAATGCCGAATCAAGCAAAATATCATGAAAATACAAACTATTAGCTTATTGTGCTTAAAAATATAAAGTGCTTACTAATAGTTTCCTTGCCACCATTGAGATAGATACAAAAAACAAAGCCTAATTTTATCCAAGCAAAACACCCCTAATCAAATCAATCTAATCTAATCCAATCAATCTAATCAATTAAATAGGCAAAACCACTGGTCTTCATTGTAGCAAAGTCTCAAATTTATTGTAGATAATGCAGAGACTTAGCGATATCTCGTTCGATAGTCAATATAAGACTGTTTAAACCTACTTAAGTAACAGAGTCATTAAAAAATATTTGATTAACTTCAACATAAAAAGACTTTTTACCAAATACACCAGAAATATAAATTGTCAAAACTATACGAAGAGATAAGAGATATTTTAAGTATTCAACAATAAACGA
>NC_061162.1:21906085-21960850 GCF_022113875.1 Hydra vulgaris | reverse complement strand
GACAAAACTGTTTGATCTAATAAAATATTGAAATTTTCCAGCCAATATTGTTTTTTTTTTTACTTAGCAATTATTTATCTAAGCATTTATAAATCAGTTTTTTACAGGCTTTCTTTCTTCTCGTGCTTATTGGAGCTGGGAATGTGCTTTTATCTAGTTTTATTTATAATTCTTTAAGAAATTTTTTAAATGAAGTTTGAGTATATACAAATATGTTTTCTTTTTAGTTTTTAACAAATTTGATTGAATATGGATCATCAAGTCATTTAAATGAAAAAAATTCGACAGCATGAAAAGTTTTGCATCCAAGTTTGATCCAATTTCATAAGAATTTGCGCACACCTTCACGTATACCTTTAAAACAGGCATACTTTTAAATTCTACAAAGCATCTCAGTCCTAAAATTCAAAAATAAAATAAAAGTCATTTGATCACAAAAGTTAAGAAACTTAAAATGAACATCTTATGTTTTTGTAATTTTAATGTCATTCTATGAGTGAACTAAATAATATTATTTAGTTTACCCATATAATATTATATTTTTAAATAATTTTCCTAAGCAATAATGCGACTGATACCAGCTTATTTGATCATATTTTTATAGTCATACGTTGGGTTAAACTCTGTTATATGTTAAATTCAATGTTAGATTCGTATGTTAGATTTAAACTTTGAAAATTGACTCTTTTCTTGAATTTTCCGATGTCACAAACATATCTGTTGAAGAGTAAACAGAATGGGTAAGTGATTGACTGACTACACAAGGTTTAAATTTAGAATAGAGAGAATAAATATCATGGCATTTAAGTTGAAAAACTTTGTCTTACAAGGTTACCTTTTTGAATAAATGCAGTCAGTGCTGTAAAAAAACTGGTATACTAACATTTTTAAAGTGTTTAAAATAATTTGCCATTTAAGTCAAAAGAACACCGTGAGGTACGACGCATAGATCTTCGGATTGCAATTGGAATGTTTGGATTCATTATTTTCATAGTATTTAAAAAAGATTACTTTGTGCAATTAACAAAAACTCTATTGAGCTCCAGTTGAAACAAATAGAACTTTCTGGTGCAATTATTTTATCTAAATGTTTCATATCAAACTTCAACTTAATTGTTATTCATGGGGGAGGATAATTTTAAATTCGAAAGCATTAGCAAGAAACTGATACATTACCAACACTTTTGCAAACATTCAAAAAAAAGCCAGAATAACTTACAATGACTTAGAGGACAAGAAGATTAGAGGGTTCAAGGTGACAAACTCTTATTCAAAACGTACGTTTTTTCTCGTATTATTGACACAGCAATAAATCGATTGCAGTCATGTTTTCAGGACCACAAACAGCTAACTGGTTTGTTCGAATTTTTACATCCTATTATCACAAAAGTTTATTGCATACTAAAACGCAACCAAAGTCGTACCCTAATGATGTGAATGACAATCTTGTTCAAGAACTGCAAAGTGGAGATCGTTCAAGAATGCAAAGTTGAGATCGTTAAAGAAGTTTTGCAATATTTAATCAAAGTGAAATTAATTGCTTAGATGCCACAATTATCAATTGCATGTGTTTTCATTTCAACTTTAGTTATTGAACTTAATACGAGAAACAATAGTTATTGCTTCTCGTGTAAAGGCTCATTTTAAAAATTTAAGATCATAGTTTCTGGAAAGAAACACTGAGTAGGCACGAATTTCATAAGTGCAAACAGGCATAAGTGTGATTAGCGTAAGTGCGAACTGGCATAAGTGCGCTAAAAGATTTTGCAAACATTGACATTAGTGCAAACTAGAAAAGTACGAAGTACTTATAAACACTGGCACAAGTGCCAACTGGCATAAGTACGCAAATAAGTTTACAAACATTGGCACAAGCGCGTATTGGTAAAAGTGCGAAGCAGTTACAAAAACTGTTCAAACTGACAAAAGTCCGAATCAGCATAAGTGCGAAATACCAATGGCACTTATGCTAATATTTTAAACTTTATTCGGCGCACTTATGCCAATTTGCACATATGTTAGTTCCCACTTACGCCAGTTTTTGCAACGCTTCGCACTAATGCTAGTGCACACATATGCTAATTCGCGCTTATGCAGCCTCTCATTCTGGTTTTCTAGCTCATCGATTCTAGATTGGTTTTACAAGGAAAAAGTAAGAAAGATACAATTTTGGACAAAGAAAAAGCCATTTCAAAAAAAAAAATTATAAAGCATGCATGTTAACTCAAATATTAAAATATGAAACAATTTAAACTTATTGAAACACAACTTTTTGGCAAAATTTATAAAGTTTAGAATTTAACTAAATGCGTTTTTAAAACCTTGCGTTGTTTATTATATTGGAAACTTATATAGCCAATTAAAGAGCGTTTTTTTAAAAGGTGCTATTTCCATTTTTACTGAAATTAACATTTTTTAATTTTCTAACTAATAATTAATAAAGGAATTAGTCTAAATATTTCAACCAAAACATAAAGTTGTACATTAGTCTGCTGGATTAACTGAAAATTAGCCATAAAATAACTATAAAATACTATAAAGCTGAAACTTTGCACAAGTAAAAATAAACATAATATATTTCACCAAAAAAAAGCCCCATCGATTGGAGCATCGGAGGGTGTACTTTTAGTCCAATTTAAAAAAGGGCGTTAATTTCTATAGTCAAATTTTTTTTTTTTAATATACTTTTCAGATATCGTTGAAAAAAAATTTAATACTGATTTATATTCGCATCAGAACTATGAGTTGAAAATGAAAAATCATTAACATATGCTTGTTATTTAACGCAAATTTTTATAGATTTAATGAATTTTACAGTATCCATGGCCATTAAAACATCTGAAATTACATGTTAAGTTAATCATGCATGTTGTAAAGGTTTATATCTTTGATAAAGGAATTAGCAAATAAATTTAAATAGTAGATAAAAGTTATATGATGTTTTAGTATTTTGTTTTTATACAAGGTGTACGCCAATTTTTTTAAAGAAACGGTAAAAAACATTATTTAGTAATTTATTTTACTTATTTTGCATTTTTTTTTACTCTTAATGAAAATTTTTTTCTAGTAATGAATTAATTTTAAATCTTTAATGGTACATTTAATAATCTACTAGTTATAAAAATGGTTTAAGTTTACATGATCATTATGGTTATATATTTTTCTTCTGATAACGATTACTCCAAAGTTATATGATTGGTACTTTGCTTTTTTGTAGATGCAAGTTTACTGATTTATTTTTAAATAGCTCAAATCGCCGTTAAAAAAAAAGTGTTTATTATCTAATGAACCGTTTATTGTTGACGAAAGACTCAGTAAAAAGTCACATATCATTTTCAACATAAAGGCATTCAAAACACTAATAAAGTTCAGCAAAAAACTGAAAATGGAAGATTTAACTGAATAATTCAATTCTATGAAAAATCAGAAACCGATAGGAAGTATTCTAGTCTATCATAGCTGCAGAACAGTATTTGTAGATCATAGAACTCTGTACACAAAAAAACAATCAAAATTGTTACAGTCTTCGATATCATCTTCTATTCTTAGGAACTCTTTTGACTAAAAAAAAGACAGCATCTTCCTCAACAAGATCAATGCAACGACAAGATCGATGCTTTGACGCGGTGAAAAACAGTGATCGGTGTCCGATCACTGTTTTTCCCCACGCATCATTCCTTTCTAAACAACGCTTAATAGTTTTTTTAACGAATTGGTAAATTGGTTACTTTAATAAGAGGATTTCTTTTGTTTTCATCATTTTTTTCACAAAGAAAACATTTTTCTTTGTGAAAAAATTGCGTGGGAAAAAACAGTGATCGGACACCGATCGCGTCAATGCATCAATCTTGTCGTTGCATTTATCTCGTTGAGGACCCCTTAATCTATCTATGTCAGAATGATTTAAAAAAAGATTGTAATTGGTTAGAAGAGGACGGAGATAGTAAGTTGTGCGCATTGAAGGAGCTTTATGAGAAAATGTATCAATTTAACGGAAATAATGAAAATATATATTTAATCAAATGGTTTAAAAATAAACTAAAAGATCATTACGCTAAACATTTATGCGGCCGTGGCGCAGTGGTTAGAGCACTTTCTTTAGGCGCAGGCGAACCAATTTCGAAACGAGCTCATGACATATTTTCGCCTCACGGTAAGGAAGGAGGCGTGAACTTCCTGGATAAATTCACTTTTTTATACATACATATGCAATAAATTAAATAGCTAAAGCAAGAAGAATATACATAGTGTCTTATCACCGAGCACTATTTTTATAACATCGTAATTTACAAGTATTTTATTGATTGATTGTGTTTATTGAGTATTTTATTGATTGATTGTATTGATTAAGTACTTTATTTTTATAGATTAGGTGGATTTCATACCATAATAAGTTTCATTAGAAGCATCGTAAACTAATGGAAATATTTGTTTTGGAGGAGTTGTTTAATGAGATATAAGCAAAAAATAGTATTAAACACATGATGTTCGGAAAAACTATTGCACGGTCGCTCCGTGCGCACATTCTAGAAGAAAGTGCCCTTAATATTATACTGCTGATCAGCCAAAACACTTACGTTGTTAAAACATTAAGACAATGTTGTGCGTTTTGTTGGCCCAATATCGGCTGCCAACGTTGTTTTTTTATCAATATGGTTACAAATGCGACGTTGCCAACAACTAAAAACCAATGTTGACAAACGTTTATTTAAAGTCGGAAAATGTTTATATTTTCAACATTGATTCAACGTTTTATTTTATACGTTGGCTCAAAGTTGTATTTTACGTTGGCTTAAAGTTGTATTTACGTTGATTTATCGTTGAACTTTAATTGGCAATACGTTGTATTCAATATTATTCTGAATTAAATTTTCATTGTATTGCTATTTTCTTTACTTAATTTTATATAATAGGTATTGTGGTTTAACCTCCTCCAGCTAATTGCCATACAGAGGCCACATTACCAAGGCCCGCAAAGAGAAGTTTGGCTCCCTAAGGAGCGTCATAACCTGCTCTACGGACCAAAAGTAAAAGAATATGGGTAGAACAAAGATATGTTAGAATGAAAGACAGAGGTAGTCGAGTTGGAAAGAAAGCATAGAGAAAGCGAACATGATAATTATATATTATAAAATAAATAAGTTTGACAACGATTGATCATCCTTACAAAATTCATGTTTAAGTTGATTGTGGTTTGACATTTTGATAATCACGGAATATTTTATTTAAACTATATAATTTAGCAACTGCAATGCTTGGTCGCATATATTGGATCGACGTTGGGTTTAGTTTGTAAAAGTAATCAATTTTTTACGATGTTTTTACATACATTGGATCAACGTTGATTTATATACATTGAATCAATGTCAAAAAATATACAATAGATCAACGTTGGGTTTCCATTGTAAAAACAATCAGCATTTTGCGATGTTTTTACATACGTTGGAATACGTAGATTTATATACATTGAATCAATGTCGAGATATATAAATTGGATCGACGTTGGGTTTAGATCGTAAAAACAATCAACTTTTTGCGATGTTTTTACATACATAGGACTGATGTAACTTTGCAGGATGTTTATAGTTTCGTCGGTAATTATTTTATCATTAACCAAATGACATTAGATCTACGTTGGTTTTACATTGGAAAAAAGAGTCGACGTTCACGATAGTTTTAAATACGTTAGCCCAATGTAAGTTTGCTAGTTGGATGGACATATTTTAACCTACTTTTGAAAAAGCAATGAAAAGTACTTTAACAGAGGACGAATTTGAGAAGTTTGTTAAAACAGAACAATTTATCATCTTTTCGAGTAACTTCATCAAATCTCTGAAATCACAATCTAAAACAACAGAACTGTGGCTTCAATATATGGAGTATGTTGCAATTGCTAAAAACTTCATTATTGTAGAGAGAACATCAAATTGGTCCCTTTCCTTACATATAAAATAGCTTATGTTAAATTTATTTTTTGTAACTGGGCACATAAACTACGTCAAGAGTGCCAGAATTTATGTTCAAGAAATGGAACTCTGTCTTAAAAGTTCTTGGTTTAGTGACTGTTTTTATATTGGATCACATGCTGTAAGAAGAACCAGTCGTTTTTGGATGGGGCTTTGGTCTAATTTGGTAATAGAACAAACATTATTGCGTTCTGTAAAAAGTAGAGGTGGCTTAACTCAAGAACGTGGACTAACAGAAAGTGTTAGAACTCTTTGGGTACTTAGTTTAAACTCCAGTGCAGCTATACACGAAGCCATGACAAATCTAAAAGGATGTGAAATAGAAACAAGCAAATAACACAAAGAAATGGAGTTAGCAAAAAGTGTACGGTGTTTTTTAGACTGCAAATTATTTGTTAAGTGGTTAGGGAGACAAAATTCGCTTATAGATCAAGACTCAAACTTGCATTCCCTATCAACAGGTTTTATCTCCATCATTGGAAATGATGACATAAATTGTGAAAAATCTGAGGAAACAGGATTGATGATTCATAAAAAGTCAGACAACTAGTTAGACAAACCGTTATCACCGAAGTTAAAATCAGACGTCGAGACCAAAAAAAACCACTGGATGCATTGCATAATGTAATAAAACTAAAGAATGGCAACTCTATGCATGTTAACCCAACCATTCTGTTCCCAAGACTTGCTGCAATTGCTATAAGAGATGACAATATTGAACACTATTTTAGTTATGAGTTGACTACTACATCTCTTGCGTTATTCAAAAACGCACTAATAAGAAGACAAGATAAATCATCACTGCAAAAATTACTTTTACCTAAGGAATCTCAATACAAATTAGATGAAATATAAGCAAAATTTGTCAGGTTTGTATTCGATAGGGGAGCTTTGAGTAAGATGGTACATTGAGTAAGATGAGTGAAAAGATTAAATTTCGGCGATATATGTAAGTTGTTCTTTACATTCATCAAACGCAATTATGGTGTAGTAAGTGTCGTGTTTGATGAATATGAAACTTTTTCAACTAACTCAATTAAGCATGTTAGAAGACACAAAGTAAAAAATATTTATCTGGTCAATGTGCATGATGATAATACATTGAGTAATGCCATCGGCGTCGTCAAAGTATTCAAAATCGTTGTTACATCCTGCATTTTTAAAGTTTGTCTTTACTTTTTCCTATAATGTAGATTATGAAAGTTAATACTATTTAGTATATAGTATATGAACCTGAAGATGCATAAGAATGCTAACACTCTTGCAAATGTCGATAATAGAAAGCTAGAGGAAGTAGATTAACTTAACGAGATGAACCATTTATTTAAACTTAATGAAATGTTTTGTTCAACTTTTATGTTGGTATTCTAATATCTTGATTCTATTATCTAATATATTGTTAAGAGTGTTTGCTGTTATTTTATTATTCGTAAGATAAAACAACTAATCTTACGTAAGCTAAAATTTTTTGAAAATTTTTTTACCACTGTCTAGTAGATAAAAAAAAAGACTTTTCAAAATTATCATTTGTTTTATTCAGATAATGTTGTTTTATAAATATTGTTTTTTCTATATATATATATATATATATATATATATATATATATATATATATATATATATATATATATATATATATATATATATATATATATATATATATATATATATATATATATATATATATATATATATATATATATATATATATATATATATATATATATATATATATATATATATATATATATATATATATATATATATATATATATATTTATATATATATATATATATATATATATATATATATATATATATATATATATATATATTATTGCTAAACTTAAGAGTAGTATCAGTAGTGCCATTTTAAGCTAAACTTAATAGTAGTATTAGTAGTGCCATTCGACACTGAACCCTTGGCTGCCAAGACAATGTACCAGCGAGTAAATAGCGAGTAGAGCTTCTGAACGAAAATGCCGTGGTTTGAGCCTTACCATTGGTGACTCGTACTCTTTTACCACGTTTTCAATATTTACTGGAATGTCTCTGTTCACATTATATAAGGCCAATACGACTTGTCTGTTTTATGTCCTTTGTGTTTATAATTTTTGTTTCCAGAGTTGAGACGCTACTTTAGCAGTTTATGATTAGGCAATACTTACAGTGCATAACATAATAATTTAAAACAATTTATGAGTGATTGAATATGGCAACTTGTCACACAAATCAAAATCTGCAGAAAGATCAGTAGGTAGTAATGTGATTTCTTCCTCATCCTTTATCCTTATACATTTGCACAGTCATAATTTAACTTCAGACGTAAATTCAGGTGCAGGTAAGTTAAGGATAGCAAGTCAAAAAATGACGTCATAAAATTACTGTGTGCGGACATTGTTTCAACAATACCTATATGATTTAGTGTAATAATTTATTTTGACATTAAAGCAAAGAATTAAGGACATTGAAAGCTTTTTTTGGAAATAAGTTGTATTTATATCTATAAAAACCATTTCTTCGAAATAAATACAATTTATTTCCCCGAAATAAATTGTATTTATTTTTTTGTTTGTAATTATTTCCATTTTGTATGTTTTTATAATAATTTTTGATTTGCAGAAGCATTGAAAGAATTAAAAACATGGCTAATAGCACCCAAACAGTTTCTGGTATTTAAAGAAAAATTAACTAAAAAGTTACGATATATGATTTTTAGGGTTAAAATTCTTGGGTTTGGGGGCTAAAAATCTTCGAAGCGCTCTCACCTCCAATACTTGATGGTCTTGATCCGCCCCGGATTCAAAGGTATCTCATATTTCTTATTTATATGATTTATGTCAATTTTTAAATATCGAAATGTTAATCCTATTTACAATATCATTTTATTTTAGTTTATTTTTAATAAAAAATATTGTTTTAAATAAATTATTTGAAACAGTAAATAAAGAGCTTGCAAAAGTGAATGATTTATAGCAAACAAATTATCTATATATATATATATTTTTTAAAAAAACAACACTCTCTTTTATCGCTTTTATGGAAAAGAACTCATTCTTTTAAAACTTTCTAATCTTTTTGATAACAATTCTTGTATAATATAAGAGAGTTTATTCTTGTTTTTAGGTGATGTTTAATTAATACCGCCAAAAAAAAATCTAAAATGTTGGTTTTTTATGCAAAGCTCAGCAGTTGTTCAACTAAAATTGTTCGGAATATATATATATATATATATATATATATATATATATATATATATATATATATATATATATATATATATATATATATATATATATATATATATATATATATATATATATATATATATATATATGTATATATATATATATACTTTTGTTGTCTGGTGCAGCACTTTTATGAAAATAAATAAAAAAAAACTGCAAAGTAAACAAAAACATGCTTTAAGAGTAATTAAGAATAATTGCTAGTTAGCTATTTATTATATTTTTTATTCTCAGCGTATTGTAACTAAACCCTTATCACTCACAAATACAGGTTTAGGTATGAAATGATATGACAAGAGAAGTCTCAATGACTACTAATATTATGTTTTTAGGGTCTTGCTTTAAAAAATCCGATGTATTCTCAATATTTATATTTCAACCTGTTTATATTTCCCTTTTCTATTATTAACAACTATCTATATTGTAATGGATTACAATAAAATAGTAATTCTTATAAACAGTAATTATAGTTTGTACTTTCTTCTTATGCTCACTTTGTAAACTTAAATATGTAACAGAGTATATACTTATGTGTTTTAAATCCGCAATTGTCCGCAAAACGGAATTGATTCAGGTAACCAAAATTAAAAATAAAGTACTTAGATTGAAGTTGACTACTTTTAATCTTATATTTAGTAAAATAATTCTAGAATTCCATGCTCAGCTTAGCTAGAGGTTCATTGAAAGTAATCTGCAACATATTTTATCTCGAACGACATAGAGAAGACAACATGATGAACAGAGAAACATACCCTAGGATCAATCGGACTGTTTTTCTTTCAAACGCAGATAACTTACAAGAGAACCATGACAACCTATTGCAGGGTATCGAGAGCCTAAATCTGCATAAATGCAAATATTCTCTTTCATCAGGCATAAAACTGATCAACATATTGTTGGGAATTTCGGTATTATATATTAAAGTCCAATTTTTTACATTAATGTTTACATTACTTTTTACATTACTTGAACACATATGCATGTACTACTTAGTAAAAAGTAAACCAAGATTTCTAACCAAGTAATGATTTTGAGATGTAGGTTTTAAGCTTGGGGTGCACAAGAAAAGGATATCATGGTAGAACTTATGTAGGAAATATTTGGAACCACTGCTAATAGTTCGCGTGGTAAATCAAGGAAAGTTCAGAAAAAGTTTGAATGCCAAATATAAAGACGGCATTCAAGCATTTACGCAATCTTATGTGGTTATTCAAGAATACTGTTAGGAGGTAGGACATAGAATGTCCCTTTTTCCTTTTCTTAATAATGTCTTGGCTATGTACATTTTTTGGTATTTTGCTAAAACTTATACACAATACTTTTCTCATATAGATAATACTACAATAAACATTACAGTATCTTGAAAGTACATGCTATGACAGCACAATTAGAAGACTTTATCTCCAGATCAGACCGTTCTTTTGAAAGATATGCAGAGCAGACAACTGAAGCAGCTTATGCTAAAATGAAGCCTATCATCAACAGGTCAATGTTTTTCAAATTAGTAAATAACATTTGACAAGAATCAATAGTATTGCAGAGGTGTTTTGTGTTGTAAACATGAAATTAAAAAATCTTGTCAAAGTTATAATGTTTTGTTTAAAGATTATTGTCATTGATTTTTTAACTAAAAGGTTGTAGACTTAAAATGTGTAACATAAAATTGATTAGACATTATATTATTAACCATACTTTTGATTTGAATACTAACTAAATGTACAAAACATTTGAAAATCTGTAAAAAATATTATGAAACTTTTGCAAGTTTTAAAACTCAATTTTTTCAAAAAAGGCCAATCATTACGTTTTTTTAAAGTCAGATTTTAAAACATATGGTATTAGTGACCTAAATCCATTGAGTTATCTGGGGTCATATGATTATGCATGCACTTCGGCTGTCAAGATTCGACTGAAAAATTTTAATATAGGCTAAAACACATATACATCGGTCAGTTGCACAATAGAGAAACGTTTTTTGGACAGACATCCTCAAATTTGAAGTTTTTTGTTCTAAACGTCGTATTTTAATGCACACTTATGCAAGGGAAAGGTATTCAAAAAAATATTCACCAATAACAGTAAAACATGGAGGTGGGTTAGGGTTAGAGTTAGTGCCTGCATAAAGTGCCTGCAAACTCATCATTAAGACGTTTACACTTACATAAATTTGTACGTAACGCTATACAAATGAAATTAAGAAGATCTAAGAGCACTAAACCAAAGTCATAAAAAAAAATAATCCTTATGATTGAGAACTAAAAGAATAATTTTAAACGCTTATCTAAAAGTTAAGCCAAAATGATTTTGAGCGTTGTAATCAGTTTGTGGCAAAATAAACTTTTATGAGTCATATTTACTTTTGCATTTATCTTACATTTTTTTATTAGTTTTTATTATGTTGCATACAAACGCATTACAATATATAAAACTGGTACAGATATATCATTTTCACGGATAAGAGAATATTTATTACAACAGTAATAAATAAATAGTTTTTGGGGCCATCCATAAAAGTCGTCATCAATTTTTAGCCAATTTTTGACCCCCTGCCCCTCTTTGTCACCAGTTGTCCTTTTTCCCTATACCCCTTTAAAAAGAACGTCATAAAATTTGGTCTCTCCCCATCCTTCAATTCAAACCCTCCAAAAAACTATTTTATCTCGCAATGATGTTTGATTTTGCTGTTACACCTTTAAAAAAATAAAGTTAAAAATATTCTCATACATTATCTTCTTAAAAACACACATTTACACATTAAACTAAAATGAAAAATCTATAAAGTCACGTTCTTTACTGACAAACTCCCGCCTACCTTTGTTCTTCATTGTCCTTTTTATCTCGAACCCCCCCCCCTCCTTCTTTCTATTTGGTTGTCGTCCTTAATGGATGGCCCTTTTTGTTTTTATTAGAATATATCACATAAAAATGTATTCCATATATCTTTAATAGATAGAGTTTATATAAAAAAATGAAATAAAATCTTATTTTTATAACAATCATTTTTAAAGGTCTAAGAAGTAGATGAGATAACTTTAGAAATCAGAAACTATCGAGAGAGGAGCAAATCTAAAGTTAAAGTTTTAATTTTTCCACTTGGAATAGACAATATGTTCCGTGTTTTTTTAAATCTTTTCATTTTTTTTAAGTATGATAACATAATTAAAAAAAATCAAAACAAAACAGCTTGAGCAAAGAAGACTTGTAGTTATTAGAAAAGTTTACTTATGTTACGTAGATCCTGAATAAAACGTTATATAAGTGGGTTTTTTACATTTTATAAACAACATATATAAATAAATAGCATATATGTTTATATATACATTATTTATATAGAGATGGTTAAGCGCAACAAAGTATAAAAAAAATTTAGTTTATATCAAAATTAAAAAAATAGTTTATATAGAGTTTGTTTGCAAAAACCAACGCACTATAATAAAATTTTTAAGTGCTATAATAAAATATGGAATTACAATTACTATTTTTACTTAAATAAAAATTTTCACTATAATAAAATTTTTAAGCAATTATTTTTAATTTTATTGGTTTAGTGGTTTTTGTTAAAAGGTTTACAATTTTGCGTCAAATTATCTAATTTTAACAAATTTTTTGTACTATCCATACTGCAGCCATTTTTCAAAACGCCTTAAGGTAAAAAATACCATTTTTGACTTTTTTTTTAAAAATAAGCTAATTTATATGTCTACAAAGGTTATTGGTTATATGACTACAAACGTTATTGTTAAACGTTATAAAATTCAAAAAAAAAAGATTTTCATGATTGATCACCGTAAATAAAGAATAATAAAAAATATCTCTAATATAAACCATAACCATACTTCATTTCTTCTGATTGATTAGTATTTATGAAATCTTTTATGAACTCTTTGAATATGCTTTTTTCAATTTCCTTTCCATTGACATAACTCTTTGGTTGTTATTTGAAACACAGAACTTGTTTGCAAAAAATCCTGGAATACCTATGCTCTTTAAACCCTTTTGAGTTCCAGTTGAAATATCATTAAAATTTATAACTGCAGAAGCTACACCTAGCTCAACAGTGGTTTTACAAACGTAGATATATTTTTGAAACCGTTTCCAAATCATTCCATTTAGTGACTCATTTATTTATTAGTTATTTTGAGTTTTGACATAAAGATATTTTTTTATAAATTGTCATTACTTAAACTTAAAAATCAACAGGCTTTATTTCTTTAAGGAAAACAATTGGTAGTTCCTCCCTTATGTTTGTATGTTTCTATGCCATTTATTTTGTCAGCCTGATATTTACACCAACTGACAGGAGTACATGGGCACATTTGATGCCTTCTATATTCTTATAATATCTTTTGCTTAAGATCAATGGAAAAGCACTGTTCCAATTACTTTTTTTATCCACAGAGTTTTTCTAAACTGGTTTAACTTTTTCCAATTTCCCTCATAGCAATAACAAAACGAACATAAACCTCAAACAGGTCTACTACGACTGCTTTTGCATTTACATTCTTTACTTAAATGAAAGGTTGTACACCAACAACAACTTGAATATTGTAACAATAATGGTATAGACAAGCCTTGCTTTCTCAAGATGTTAAATGTTCAACTTATAGTCTTTTTGTCACATTCAGGGTATGTTACAACTAAATTAATAATTTCCATAAAAATGTCAATACAAAAAAGTATAAAAAATCGATAATATACAGGTGGGTTTGAAGAATTTACACAAGGAAACAAACAGATGTCATTGGTGAATGAAGATGATGCAAACTTTATTGGTCTGGCTTCATTAGTGATTTTAAAAGGTAATGTTGTATCTGATGATAAATATGACAGATTTATTTGTAGAAATAGGTAGGTTAGAAGGAGGAATCTCAGCTGGTTCTTCATGTGTTTTTTTTTGTGTGTGTGTTAGTTACCTTTGAATGTCCGTTTAGAAAATGCTTTTGAGTGGCCAGACTTTTTTTGTAACAAAGCTCGACTCTTTTTTTAATATTTATTATTATTACAACTAAAAAGATTAAAAAAATAATAATAACAAAAAAGTGTAACTAAGCTTAATTTTTTTTTTCATTGTTGTTGTTCTTTAATAATGAACATTATAATTAAATAACTTGAACAAAATAAGAAAATAATAACAAATAAAAAACCAATTAAGTTAACTATAACATAGCTAAAAAAAAAGATATAAAACCATGTAACTAAATCAAATAAACTATGATTAAAAACATAAACAAACATTATTTCACTTGCAGCTTTTCAACTTTTAAACAATTTAAACAATTTAAATTGTTTAAAAATTGTATTTAATTAGTGACTTTTTGCATGAAGTTTGTATTTCTGAAAAAAACAATTTAAAGCAAGGCAGCCAAGGGTTTTTACACATATTTTTAGAGGCTTTCAGTAAATCAAAATTGGTTGTTATGGGCGTTGCTACAAAAGTTGAGTTTGGAGTTTAAGATTGCCTTTTTTAAAATGGAAAGTTAGGTATCATCTGAATTATTTTAAATAAAACAAATTATATAGGCGTTTTCTGCAGAGCTCAGTTTACTTAAAAACATTCACTTTGAAATTTTCAAATTTTACTTTTTTTTCACCCAAGTACTACCTTAAATCAACGAAAAAAAAAAGAAAAAAAAAAGACGCAATTGATAGGAATCGAACCTCGGCTTACTTGATAAAAATCTCGGCGTCTTACCCACTCGCCCATACTGGCACACACTGCGAATATTTTTAAAACAATGTAATCATTTTTTTAAGGGAAAAAATGTTATCGATCAAAATTAAGTAGAGCTTGACGCAATGCAATTTTCAAGTGAAAATCATACTGTAAAACTTGATAAATGTTTCAGTGTGTTTTAACATATTTGTTAACATTACTTGATTTCAAATTTACGTACGTTAGATATTTGGATACGCTTTCGTTCACGTTTTCGTATAAAACAAACTCTTGATAAAGTTCGTGTTTGTCTTCAAAACCCTTGCATTTGACACCGTCAACTCTATGTTACATGTTAGAAAACAAGGTTGTGTAATACCTCATTTTAATTTAAAGAAGTTAAAAAAAAATCTGTTGGCTTTTATAACATAAAAAACCAGGTCGTTTGATCGTATGTTTATCTAAAGTTGTGAAACATTTATTACATGGTCTGTCTTTACACAAATATTATAAAGACAAGGTTGTATTTGTAAAGTTTCTAATTGTTATATTTTTCTTAATTTACATATTTATTTATATTTTTATGTTATTTACTATGTGTTTATAGGCGTTGAGGTTATATGGGTTTATACTTTGTAGATATTAAAAAAATATTATTAAAAGAATGTGTTTAAAAGAAATGTTAAAAAGATATAGTTTTTTAATACCTGTAATTTTTTTAATATTCATAACTATAAGTAAATTTTATTGAAAAGATATACTTCATTAAATATTTACATACCGTTACTTTTTAAGTAAAAATTGTTTGTTTTTTTTTGTTAAAGATTTGCATTTTGTTAATTTAAAAAAAAAATTGTTCCAAAGATAAATACTCTGATCTTCTTTGTTAACAATTTATGCTTTTGATGAAAAATAAATACATACATACATAAACACACACACACACATTTAAATTTTAAAAATAGTTCAAGAAATTTTAATATTTCTATGTTTCTTCGCTAGAAGCAAATAATTGTTTATAGAGCTTTTCTATAAACAAAATTTTTATATATAACACTTTATATATAAGTTTTATATATATCATTACTCAGATAAAAAAAAAAGATAAAAAGATAATATCAATTTATTCATAACTTTAATTTAAGTTCTTGAAAGAAATATGTTATCTTTACATATTGCTCAATTATTTTAAAACATCTTATTTAAATGACTAATACTAGAGTAGAATATAATTAGACTATTATGTTACTTTTGATTTATTATGCTACTATTTATTTGCCTACTAAGTAATTTAGATGAGTTTAAGAAAGGAAACTCAAAGTTTAATCTATAAAAAAAGTTCAACTACTATAATTTAAAGCATCATTTTTGCATACTCCTTTGATCCTTAGTAATGTCTGATAGTTTAAGAAGTGAAATAATAAGCCTTCAAAGATATCAAAAGAAGTAAAATAATAAGACTTTAAGATATCAAAATAAAAGAAAGCAGGTTAGGTAAGCTGCGATAAATTGTCGTCAAAATGAAAATAAGATTTTAATAGGTATAATATGCATCACATAGCAAATTTAGTTATTTTATTTCTTCAGTTGCTCTACTAATTATCATATGTTTACTTTGGGTACTGTTAAAATATGGTTTCAACTTAGTAAACTTCAGTTATTTAAAGTTTGCTAAGTTGATCATTAGCAAATTGTTTAAAAGATATTTAGTTATCGCAATCAAGGTAATAAAAGATTTATTTTCTAATCAAATTGAAACATTAGTTTGCACCAATAGCTATTATGTTTTTGTTATTTTGTGTGATTTCTATTTGTGTTTGCAATAAATAACTTTTTCTACAGATTTTGACTAATTTTAACAATGCTCTAGAAAAGCCATCAGCAACAGGTGTAATTTTCATTTTAATTTCAAATACATGTCTTAATTAGTTTATTTTTTTAATTTTATTTTAGACATCTTACAATACTTTTTCGGCTAATTGCATATCAAATAGAGGGCCCATTCTCATAAAACACATACGGGTTTAAATTTAGGGCGAAATCTCTGCCACTTCCTTTATTTTGTTTTTTTTAGAACGGGTTTAAATTTAGGGCGAAATCTCTGCCACTTCCTTTATTTTGTTTTTTTTAGAAGAAAGTAAAGTATGAGGAGAGAGGAAGGTGGGAAAAAAATACGCTGCAACGATAATTAGTATTTTTGTAGTAAGTTATTCTACCAATTCGTAATTGATAATGCAAATTTAGTTAAATTTTTTTGTAAATAAATATTTTTCTTTATAAACTCTGTTTTGTTATTATGTATAAACAATTTAATTTTCAGTTAATTCATGTAGTGTATTTTTTTCCTTATTTAATTTGAATACCTTTTTCAGATTAATCAAATGACGCGTATGTTGAATATATCATACAATTGAAAACTATTAAAAATTGTTTGTTTTTTTCAATTTGTTACTAAATGTGTAAATGAAATTATCTTTAATTTTACAAAAACTATTTAGCATTTCTTTGAAACCACAATCCGTCATGATTCGTATTTTATCTGGGTGAACAAAAGTCTATTACGTAAACTTCAAATTATGTAAATTAATAAAAACTATACTCAATTGTTACACGTTTACTTTTACATAAAAATTTTATTAGTGCAAAATTTTCTTAATTTAAATGAATTTTATATAAAGTATTTATATACCGTTTTATAAAGTTTAATAAGTCTTTAGTTTATTAAACAGTGTTAAAAGACGAATGACATTTTTAAATAACCTAGTTTAGCCGTCCTCATTTCGACGTCTAAAATACATGCTTTTACATGACTTTACTCAAACCAAAGACGTAAAAAAAGATGGACGTTCAACGCATTGTTTAAAAAAAAAGATATGCGTGTTAAGGAATTGTTTGGACAACAATGGAAAAACAACAGGGAGATTTGCAATATGTGGAAACATTTTTTATTAGATTCGACGTCAAAAAAAGTAGTTCCTGACTACCCAATAAAATATCTTAAAACTTTGTAGATGTATCTTTTTAAAGTATCTTTTTTAAACAGTTAAAGTATTTCTTTTTGAACAGTAAAGTGTCTTTTTTGAATAGTTAAACATAAAATGAATATGACAGATGACTTTGATATTAATCAAGAAGATTATTCTTTTTTGTTTGAAAATATTGATTCTGAAATTGAAAAAGTTGTGAAGGATTTTATCGAGCTAGACCTAATAATAACTAAATATACTTGTCTAAAATGTCACAACAAATATATTAGAGAATCTAATTTTAGAAAGCATGAAAAGAAATGTTACATTGGTACTAAAGGTGTGTTTATAATTGAGTATTTTTTTGTTTTGTACTCAATGAATTCTAGTAATGTCTAAACTGGTAAACTCATATTATGAGTTCTCATAATGTGAGTTTACCAGTTTATAGTGCTACTATATTCTTAGGATGACTTCAAAGTTATGAAAATATTGCAACAGTTTCTAATCTTGATTTTACAAACTACTCAAACTTATAAATTGTTGTAATGAACTGATGGACCTCCTATAGAAGATTATTTTATTAATTTTTTGTTACTTTTTTACAAATTATAAGAAAATGGGTAATGTTAGTAAGGCGGGTTAAAGGTTTGGTTTTATTGATTCAATTAAAGTTAAAATACTAGTTATATTATATCACAGTACTTTTGATTGGTCAATTATGCTTGTAATATCTCTTAATTTTAAATAATTTTTCACAATCTACAAAATAATAAATTGGGCATTAAACTTTTAAAACAAACACTAGAAAGACTAAAAACAAATTTTCTAGAAATTAAAACTAAGTTTTAAATAAAAGACAATATACCTATATAAATTATAACATCAACAATAGATTTGTTTTGTATAAAACAAATCGATTTTTGAAAATATAATTCTATTAAATTTATTAATATTATCAATATTAAATTTTTATTTTTAAACTTAATGTGGTTATATAGTATTTAAGTAGTTTAACTTCATAAATAGTTTTATTATAAAACCAACAAATGAATTTATTCGAGTTTAAATAAATAGTTTTTACTTTTACATATATATATATATATATATATATATATATATATATATATATATATATATATATATATATATATATATATATATATATATATATGTATATGTATATATATATATATATATATATATATATATATATATATATATATATATATATATATATATATATATAAGCCAACATGTTTATATGGAATACATTTGGGCCAGCCCGTTTAACTAATTTGATGAAATATAAATAGCCATATTCTTGTTCAAAATATAACTTGATTTATTAATTTGTGACAAGTTAAGCAAAAGTTATCTAAAATTGTATCAGTTAAATATGCAATACTAATATTTAACATAGTTTTGTTACATACAAAGCACACAAAAAGCAGTAGATTTTTTGCAATTTAGCTTTACTTGAATTTATCATATTGTTTTATGCAGTATAAGTTATTACTATTATTAAACTGTTGCAGTTTTATACATATATTGTTATTATATATCATGGTATATGATAATATAATATATTATCGTATACCATGATATATAATATACATGTATAATAATGTATCAATATATAAGAAATTAAATGTGAAACAATTGACATTTAGTTAATTTGATGATCAAATCATAGCATTAATAATAGTATTTTATTATATCTGTAGTAATCAAGCATATATATAGCATAATAATTATTATAAAAAGCACTGGTTATTATTTAAAAAGATAATTTATTTATGCTTTTACATTTATAAGTGTGACATGTATAAATGTAACTGAATAACATAAAAGTTTTCAAACTAAAAAAATCTTTTATCTTTTTTACAAAAACATAGCATAGTAATTCAATTAGTAAAATGATTTCTATGAAATGGTTTTACTGGTTAGCCATCAAGCTTTACCTAATTCTGAATGGTAAAAATTTAGTGTTGGACTTGAAGAAAAGCAGGTAATATTACCATTTTAGCATGCTATTTACTGCTATGTATCAAGTTATAATGTATTTGGTTTTAAGCATAATTATCATTACTCGAAAGATATTTTATTGTATTTTTTAGTAATTTCTAAAGAGCAAGAGAAAAACTATAGTTTTCAAAAAACTCATCTGATTTAAATATTATTGAAAAAAAAAAAAACTTACAAACGCAACAGGAAAAAGAAAGAGTTTTATAATAAAAAGTTTTTTGTAGTAATTAATTTTTAACTTATTTACAAATGTATGAATGGCAAAAGTAACTTTACTACTTATATTGAAGAATGATATGAAAAATTTGAAACTCAAATTGTTTTTTTTATGTATACATTCTATACTTTTGGATAATGCATATATATAAATTTCTTGAAGAACTTTGTATGCTTGAAATTATAGTAAATTTTATTAAGTTACTAAATATGTAAATGAGTTATTAATATAAAGGTACATTTATTTTATTTTAAAATTATAAAAAGTTATATAGCAGTGAAAGAGTTTAAAGTAAAGCTGAGAGGTTTTGACGAAAACCTTGTATGTTGAATGTTAAAAGGCATCATTATATAATATATTATATTATAAAATGTATTAAATCATTAATGCTTATTAAAATTTAACATAGTTGTGTTATATCAGGATCCCTCATCTTTACTGAACAAGGAATAAACAACAAATTTATACTTTTTAAATTTTTTTCCTTTAAATATTAAAGTTATTGTTTTTACAGGTTGGATGCTAATTTGATTAAGGAGGTTTTACACTGGAGATTACTAGCCGCAATAATGCTGTAATGGGAATAAATACAAATACATATGAAACGAAGTAAACTATAAAAAAATTTTAAGTAATAATTGATTTTGTTATAACTTTTTATAGTTACTTTCTTTTATGAGTTATTTAAATCTAAATTATTTTGTTTGCAAAAACAGTAAAAACAAATGTACATCAAAGTCGAATACGAAGGCTTAGCTTACTGCATCACAAAACTGAGATAGGAATTGAGTCAAACGTGCTAATGTCTTTAAAGGTTTTAACACTTTTGACTCAAATGCCATCTCATGACTTCATCTCGTTTGACTTCAATCTCAACAAAAGGCTTGACCAACAAATATCTTTAAACATGGAATGATGAATAATATGAACTATATAATATCTTATAATACTATGCATTGTTTTGTTTTGTTTTTTTATTATTATTTTTTCAAATACTGTTCGCTGAACAGTGTACGGAATATAAAAATATCTGTTGAAACAGTCCATTTTGATCGTCGAGTAAATTATTTATTATTAAAATAAAAATAATGTTGATACAAAAATAAGTTAGACTAACGAACTTATTTTAATTAAAGATAAAGCACATATTTAATTAGCTAAGTACTGTTAGTGTGTTTTTAACCTATTTATTATCAAATAATATTTATAATACGTATTATAAGGTGATTCATTATATGAAGTTTATCATACCCATCATAAAGGTAGTCTGGGTCAATAAGCCCATAGTGGGTCCACCTAGAGCCCAGATAAACATGTTGGCCTGGATATTGAAGTATATATAAATTAGTAGAAATCACTTATCAATTTCAATAACTTTCTTTTACACAATATTTATTCAATAAAGAATATATATTAATATATAATATTTATAAATATTTAATTTTTTATCTAAGGAATCTTTTTTTTTATTATATAGAACTTCTGTCATTGGAGCTTAAAAAAGAATTGAATAAAAATTCTGTTAAATTCTTTGAAGAAAATATGAAAGCAGCTATATTAGATGAAACTTTTAGTATTAAAATTGAAGGGTTTACAACTCCAGGAAAGATATACAGCAGAGTTAGCTTTATGCATACTTGAAAATGCTAGAGAAAAGAATATTGACTTTTGCAAAAGTATTTTTGAAGTATTTCTTTCCATTGTTAATTTGCATGTAAACATATCTCAGCTAAAAGAATAATAGTGTACGATGTTGCACTGTCTTTTTCAAGAATAATGTATTGCACTCATCATGGGATGAACTAGTTTTCGACTTTTAGAATTATAAAGCTGAGTTTGACTTTCTGTATATATTTCTTTTAAAGACATGGTTTCAGAATGCCATAGAGTGGAGAAATCATGTATTATTAGAATCAAGTTATTAAGAGCTAGATTTAAAGTTATCAGCAGAGGAAGAAGAAACTGTTTGCTATGTAGCCGGATTTATTCCATTTTCATTGAGAAAAATGTATTCCAATCGTAAAGACACTGTTTTGACCAAAGCTGTAATAGACCTAATTCATGGGAATCCGATTCTAATAACAAATATACTAGAGGTTGGACAGATAGAATAAATAAAGGTGGACTGTTTTCTGTAAATGATGATTTTTTTATATTCATTCAAAGGGTTTAAAATGTTGCCAGGACGGTATTAAACTCTGACTTAATCATCAAATATAAAGGTGAAGATCTAAGAGACGTTTTAATAAAAAAATTTCAAGCAAGCCTTCTTATCGATTTGAGTTGGACATCTCTTACCAAAAATATTGAATGTCAATATTTAAAGAATTTATCAAAAGAAATTATACTTTGAAAGTGGTTGAGCATAAATATGCGCTCATTTTTAAAAGCCTGGGTCCGAATAATATATTGAAAAGGAAGAAAAATAGGAAATAATGTATCAGAAAAAGGTGAACCGGCATTAAGAAAAACAATGTATAAAAAGAAGAATCTTTTAAAGTAATTTGAAACTAGTATACTAACTACATATAGAATAAGATATAGAATAAGTATCTTACATATGTTTGTTTAATATCTTATGCTAAGCTTTACATTTATATATCTTTATATTTATTTTTTGTTAACAAAAGATTGGTAAAAATAAACACAATTTAGTTATTTTTGTTTACTTTTTTAAATAGTTTTTTGTCTACACTTCGATGAGCAACTCGTTAAAATACTATTTTTTATAATATTTTAATGAGTTTTTAAAAATAGATAGATTAAATTTAAATTTGATGGAGCTTAACTAGATTTTGGTGAATTAAGATATATTTAAAGTAAAATGAAATTGTTTATTTAAAAGTCACCTTGGAGTGTTAATGTTAATGTTGAAATGTTAAAATAGCTGACAGTATTTTTTTTTGCTTTTATTTTTGTTCAGATATATTTTTCAATGACTTTGTAATTGTTTTCCATTTGTTGTACTCATAAAACACCCGGGGGAGGAGGGGGAGATAAGGGGTCATTCGCAAAATATGTCACACAAAAAACAAACTTTTTAGCCCCTTCCCCCCTTGTAACAAAATATATGTTATAATTAATGCTTTTTGTTATAGCTTGTCATAAAATCTATGACACCCGCCCCCTAAAAGTGTGACGTTATTTGCGAACGACCTCTAAGAAGTTAATTAATTTTTGAAAAATATTCCCGTCTATCCCAAGATTATTAACACCTCCTGTTTATCAATTTCAGGCCTTAAAAATCGGCAAACTTTAAAAAATTTCGTAAATCAATTTATCGTATATAAGCTGAATATTGAACTATTTTTCTTAATTTAAAAAAAAAAAAAAAAAATTTATGAGACGCATTCTCAATTATTACTTTCTGTTTTCAATTATTATATTATTAATTACATAGTTTCAATTAATCTTCTTTATAAATTTTTAAGTTGCTTGTTTTTGTAAATTTGAACTTTGTTAAAAGTTATTATTGCAAACAAACGATTTCAGAAATTATTGATTATAAAACATGAATAACATAAAAAAAGGTCTCAAGCTGCAAAACAATTTAATAAATAAAAATCTGAAGTTAAATTCTCTCAACATTTTAAAATGAAGATAAAACCCTATTATTTTAACGTCACGATATGTAAACATAGAAAATACGCTACATACTGAATATATTCAAAAAGTAATATTAAGTCTCGATATCTCTATGTTTATATTATTAAATTGACATCTAAATTCGAGTCACTGCCTGATGAAAATTTTTTAATATAACTTAACAGAATATTTGCACTAAACTATTTTTTTTCGTTTTTTACTTAAAGGTAAATCACCGTTCTTCACTTCACTTTAGAAATTCATCTTTTCGACTCTTGTTATTTGAACCAAAAACACGAATCAAATTAACTCTTGCAACATTTAAGCTAAGCACATTGGAATTAAATTCAATTAACAAAGGATTTTAATTACAACCTAATCGCATTCGTTGCTTACTAAAGTATTTCTCTAACGGATCTAGACAGAACTTTTCGGACAGAATATATTCTGCTCCTTCTACAAGCAAAAACTTTCCAAGGGTTGTAAACGAATTCACTAAAAAAGAAAGCAGTTTTTTAATGATTTTATAGTGGTAACTAAGGTTTCCGAAAACATTCTTATATACAAACTTGAAATTCCCTAAAAAATTTTAGGTTTAAAATAACGAACACCTAAAATTGTAGTTACAAAGCAGAGCAAACTTATGATTTTTTAAAAGTGTAACTAAAGATTTTTGAACAGTGTCATAGTCAGAACTGTTTTATAAGTCAACCTACGTCATAAAGATGTCCCTCAGATATAACTAATTTTAATACGCTTTTCACTGAGTAAAAAACATTTTTCGCTTTTAGTTGTTCTTATTAAATTCCCATAGTTTTACCTGACTCTCTATAATATACTCAGATTAACGCGGAAATTTTGCATTTATTCATTTAAACATACTTATACTTGACAAGATAAAAGTTTTACAGGAATGACAAGATAAAAGTTTTTTTCTAGGAATTCATGGCAAGTCTAAATTATTCTTTCCATTTTTAAACCATAAATGAAAAAGTTGATGAGCTATATCATCTCAAACCTAGTTTAGTTTATACCAATTATATAGTTAGTGCTAAAATTAATACTAAATTTGTCTTAACTATTCTGTTCATAAGTTATAGATGCAAAATGTCTAACTTATTTAACGAAGTTCACCAACTGGAAGGTAAGCCATAGGACTTTCACCTCATTTGTTGGTTGTAATGTTACCTAAAACCTAGAAAACATTACAACCCTACTTTTTCTTGTTAGGCAATAATATGTAAATATAAGTAACATAGCATAAGTTTATAATATTTAAAGTGAACTAGGTTGTCTCTAGTGGTCTACATCAAGTAGTACATCACAAATAAAAAATATCTTCCGGTTTAAAAAATAGTTTAAATAGTTCTTTAAAAAATAACTTTTTTGAACAGTTTATGTTGAGCCACTTTTTACAAGTTCTTATTGAAAACTAACATCTGTAGATTGTAAATGCTAACAAATTTAGTTTAATTATATTCATTACTTTGTTATTTTTATTTATCTTTTTACAGTTTCTTATAACTATAATTATTTATTCATACCAGGACAACACTCATTCTAGGTCCAGTAAATGACACCATCTTTAGTATTTTCTTCAGATTTCCGAAAATGGTCACGCATAAACTTTCTATTTGGAGATGCTCGATCAGCTACAATAGCCATCACCTTTAGACCAACAGACTCTAACTGCCTTACACCATTCCATATAGTAAAGTACAATTGGCTACTAGAAAGATCTCCAGCAGAAGCAAAATGACCAAACACATATTTTAGAGAAGATGTATTTTAAGCATTATCGCAATATTGGCGCGATAATGCTTAAAATATTGCGCCTATATTGTAAACAATATAGTTCCAATAATGGGGATAAAATACTGGTCAATATCGGCGTAATATAGTTTACAATATTATTCTGAAATATATAATATATATAACTAGATTAAGGCAATATATTGAGTATTTTCGATTAAATTTTTATGATTAAAAAATAATAAAAAATATTTCCTTCTACAAATTTTTAATAATTAAAATTTATAACAGTTTTTTTGTTTAAATGATACTATAGCACTAGGCTGCATTATTCTTTTGAGTTAAACAGGTTATAGACTAGGAGATGATAATGATCATAGAGCACGCTTTAAGAAAAAACAAATGGAAATCATTATATTTATTTGAAGTTATATGAAACAGAAACAAATGAAAAAAAAGAGGTGTAGAGTTTTATCGACGAGTATATAAATGAATTTTGTGTTTGTTGGTCCTAAGGGCATAACTTTACATTTTTTTACATTAAAACTTTGTTTTCATAGTTTTGCCCAGTTTGCTATAATATTCATACTTTTTTGCAGGTTATACATAGGTTAGTATAGCGAGCTATCAAAAAGCAAACTGTATAACTTAGTATCATCTGTAAATACAGATACAACATATAAAACCAAATCAGAAAAATCATTAATATATATCATAAAAGTAAATAATTGGGGACCCCACTATTTACTATTATCCATTTTGAGTATGTACCACCAGATTATTATTGTTTCACGAGAAGTGGTAAGAGTAATGAAATTTTTTTAATTCAATATTTACGGATTGAATTATGAGAAGAAGTGGTTGAATTGATTTAAAACATATTGCATAACGAAATGTATAAGAAAAATATTGCTATACTTAAGTATCAAAATTAAAATAGTAAGTTTACTCTTAAATGAAAACAATTTGAGAAGATTTCATCAATAAAATATATTTTTTTAAAGTCAATTTATTTTTTTAAAGATATTCATTTAAGAAATAAATACGTCATTATTATTGATTCTAACCGTTATAAGATTTTAATTTACGAATAAGGTACCCCTGATACCTTTTTCGTAAATTAAAAAACAATAATAATGAAGTATTTATCTCTTAAATAAATATCTTTAACAAAATAAATTGACTATAAAACTTATATTTTATAGATGAAATCTTCTCAAATTGTTTTCATTTAAGAGTAAACTTACTATTTTTAATTTTGATACTTAAGTATAGCAATATTTTTTCTATTCATCTTGTGATGCAATATGTTTTAAATCAATTAAATCGATTACAACCAATTAAGAAATAAATACGTCATTATTATTGTTTTTTAATTTACGAAAAAGATATCAGGGGTATATTTTTCGTAAATTAAAATCTTATAACAGTTAAAAACAATAATAATGACGTATTTATTTCTTAAATGAATACCTTTAACAAAATAAATTGCCTTTTAAATATATATTTTATAGATGAAATCTTCTCAAATTGTTTTCATTTAAGAGTAAACTTACTATTTTAATTTTGATACTTAAGTATAGCAATATTTTTTCTATTCATTTCGTTATGCAATATGTTTTAAATCAATTCAACCACTTCTTCTCATAATTCAATCCGTAAATGTTAAATAAAAAAATTTCATTACTTTTTTTACTTCTTCTCGTGATACAATCTGTTTTAAAATAAATTACAACGCTTCTGCTCCTGTTTCACTTTGTAAATGTTGAATTAAAAATACTTATCTTACTTCTTCTATTTTCATAATTTAAAATTTTTATTTTGAACTCTTATTTGTTTTTGTTAAAAAATTAATAACATAAGAATGTCTGTTTATGTAAAAAGATGCTTTGATTCACATTTAAACACATTTAAAGGACATTATGAATATTCCTTTATGTTACGCATGCGTACCAATATGTAAAAATGTCAACATTGGCCGATATTAACTATATAAAGCCAATATTGGCAAACAATGTTTCGCCAAAATAGGCATAACAATATTAGTAAAATGATAATGGGTCAATATTAGCGCATTATTGTTTTCCAATATTGGTAAGACAATATTGGCGTAATATTGCTTGACAATATTGGCGCAATATTGGATATCTTAGCCAAGATTAGCCAAGGTACCCAACATCGCGCCAATATAACGCCAATATTGTTTGCTACTTGGGATATATATATATATATATATATATATATATATATATATATATATATATATATATATATATATATTTATTTATTTATATTATAATAATATATATGTAATAAATAAAGTTGTGATATTATATATATTAGTATATAATAAAAATATAGTGTTAGTGTAACCATATGAGATATGACCCATATAACTCTTATTACAATAAATAATAGATTAATATAAACAATTTAATTAGGTGAGGCTGCTATGAAAATTTGTAATTTTTTAGCTGCTATGAAAATGTAACTTGAACTATTAGAGTGCAGTGTTTAATAGGAATTATTATGTTTGTGAGAGTTTACATTATGTTTGAACTTTGAACATTAAGTTTGAACATTGAACTATTAAATTTAACTTTTGTTTTGAACTATTAGAATTGTGGGATCTTATTTCATTAGTTGTTTATTTGCATATTTAATAGATATTAGGATTGTTTATGTTGTTTGTTGATTAAGAATTGCATTATTTACAGACGAGACTTTCACGAACGATTTTTTTTTACTAAACGAGCTTTAAACTAACAGGTTACAATAATTATTTCAAGTTTTAAACCATTCGAGCTCGAGCAACATGTAAACGAGCCGAGCCCAAACAATATTAATCCTTAATGAGCCGAGCTCGAACAAAGCATGTTCAAAACGAGCTCGAGCTGAGTCTGAACACTTTTAACATGTAAACGAGCCGAGCCCTGGCAAACTTGGCTCGTTCGGCTCGATTTACAGGCCTATTAGGCACTTGGAGATTTCAAATATAAACTGATGCGCCATCTTATAAATAAAGGATGCCACCTCATAGACATTCTGTCTTTAAGTCCGGCTTGGATTTTTTGTTGCTGCCACAACAATGCCTGAGGTGAGTCCTTAGTGAATGGATTTTCTTTCCCATATTTTTATAAGTTTCCTCAATAATTGTGTGTTCCTCCTCTTCAAGAATTACCTCTAGATTTCATTACACGCAAGTTAGAACGGACATGGTACAAGAATCGCAACAGACTTTGGAACATATTAATGAACAATCTTTAGGTCTTATAACTTTTAAGTTATTAACTGTATTGCCTTTTTCATAACAGGTTTATATATGTTCAGTAAAAGTATAGAACTTATCACTCTTTTCAATTTCAAAGCTATTTTTTGTTTTTAAATCTAACATATATAAGACCATATAACATGATTTGCATAAGTATTCAGGGTGTACCTTTTGATTGTCTAAAGTTAAATCCAGCTTGTAAAAACTAAGAATTAAATGTTTAAAGATGATAACAGGTTTTAATTGATAGTGACTATCTTTTTTTGTATTTAAGCCACACTTTCTACATAAATTTTTCGAAGATTCTTCATTAAGACTCATTATTTATCCAGTAATGAAATAAAGATATGTAAATATACTTTTTTTGATATAATACCTATAAAAGGTTAAAAATAAAGTTGTGCATCATTTGTAGAATATATAAAATTTGAAACTAAAGATGCAGTTTTTAAGATAGCAAGATCTTAATAACAATTGCATAATAAAAATCATAAGATTATCTTATTATTCTTAATAGCATAGATTAATAGTAAGATTATCTTACTATAATAACAATAACATTTTTGTTAATAATAATAAGATTATCTTATTATAATAACAATAACATTATTGTTTATATTAATAAGATTATAATCTTAATAATTTTATTACTATATTTGTTAGTATCAAGTTTATTTATTTACTATTAATATTATAAAATAATGTTGTTTACACGACTGACAATATAAAAATGTTTAAATAAAATTACTCATTAAAGTAGCACACTTAATATTACTTTCTAGCTCCTGAACCTAACAATTTTTTATACGATTTGTAAGATGCTATTTGCTAGTTAAAATACCTTTAAATTTTAAACTTCATAAATATTAAAATGCGTTTTAAGAATCAAAAACAAGAAACTTTTTAATATCTTCAGCGGAAAAAAAATTACATATTTAAAAAAAAAATGAGGCAAATAAGTTCAACATTTCCGATAAAAATTTGAAATATTTTCTTATTCAAACCCTAAAGTGGGAAGTATATTTAGAGAGTGGGGTGAAAAAAACACTAAAAATATCTTATTCGACTTTTAAATTATATCAGGGTAATTTCAATTTAACGTAAAAAATTCCCTTTACTTTATACTATCTATTTTTGTAAATGTACGTGTGTGTATATATATTTTTAATACACACACCAATACATACAACACGCATCCACACACGTATATAAAATATTGGTATTAAAAATGATCTTTTTTTAAAAAAAATTAATCTTACTTCGAAAGCATGCTCTTCTCAACTACACTGCGTGATGAGCCACCGACATTTAATAAATTCTACTTCTAAATTCCTAAGATAACACTAGTATAAGTGATATGTGGCAACTTAATGTGAGTTATTTTGGGCATAGGATAATTTATCAGTGTTTTGATTGTATTGAAAGTATTGTGTGTGTTAAGTGTGCAACATGTATATAAATACAGATCAAAATTTGTTATATAATTTATGATAGTAACATAATAAAATATACCACTTTTTTTGCAACATTTGTATCAAAAAGTGATTGATCACATTCAAGAAACTCAGCAATAGAATCACACTAGTAAAGAGCAAAACTATTTTAAGGTTTAAACGTTTTTTATATTTCATCATTCTGTAATTCTTAAAAAATAAAGAGTTACATACATAATAGAAGTTTTTATTTATTCATAAAATAAGATATATTACATTAACCATTACATAAAATAAACTATAACCAAAACAATTGTTCTATTTTTTTAAAAACAAAGGTGAATTAAGGAGGATTTTTTTTCCATAAATACTTAAGGTTTTTAAGGAGGATTATGAACCCTTAAAATATATGTCAATAAATAATTAACTACATATTGAAACTTTCTCAGCAAATATTGCTGAGAAAGTTTCATAAAATAAACTAAACAACATTAACCATAACATAAAATAAACTATAGTCAAAACAATTGTTCTATTTTTTTTTAAACAAAGGCAAAAAATAAAGTGCGTTAAGGAGGATTTTTTTTCCATGAATATTTAAGGTTTTTAAGGAGGATTGGGAACCCTTAAAATAGATGTAAATAAATAATTAACTACATATTGAAACTTTCTCAGCAAAAATTGCTGTAGTGGATTTGCAGTGGACCTATATAGTTATTTTCAGCAGTTAAATGGAGTTTAACTAATCGATTATTTATTAAATTATTTAAGTATCCAGCCGGCAACATTTCAACAAGTGATATAGTGGTTATTCATGTTATCCACTTTTGATTATTGCCACTAATGGTCCATTAAGTATGTGATGACCAAAACTGCAATCACCTAAAATGCCTACATAGGGCCACTAAAACTCCTCCTGCTGTGTTATATATTTTGTAACTAAATATTAGGACTAAAAACCATAACTTATCAAAAATTCATATACAAAAAAATATCAACGTATTCCATCTTTAAATACATTTTTCTCATATATAAGTTACAAAAAAAAAATTATCAAATAAGAAATATAAAATAAAAACAAGAGTATCAAATAAGAAATATAAAACAATAAATAGTTTCTTTAGAAGATAAAGTAGCTGAAAACAAGGCAAAAGTCTTGGAAATATTTACAGAAATTGGAGTTCAAGACAAGATTTGAGAATGTGAGACGATTAAGAAGTAAAATTTTTGACAAACAGGCCCATTGCTGGTTAACTTGGCTAATTCCAATCGTCGAAACAAAACACTAATTTCATCAAAAAAATTGAAATTGCTTCCAAGATTTAAAAATATCTATATATCTCCAGATTTAACAGAGGCTGAACGGCAACAAGATTTTATACTCAGAACAGAGCAAAATAAACAGAATAATAATTAGATGGTTATTGTTTATATAAAAAAGATAGATGCGATGTCCATCGAGGTGGAGGTGTATGTATTTATTTTGACAGCAAAATTACTTCATACGAATTTAATGATAACATATTTACATTGAGTCAAATTGAGCATGTCTGGGCTGCTATCCAGTTCAGCAATAATAAACATCTTATTGGACGTATTAGAGACCTTATAACTTCACAGATGTGATTGATAATAAAAATGTATTTAAAATTGCTAAAGAATATGTCAACCAAAAAGGCTATAAAGATCTAATCATAATTGGTGATTTTTCCTTTTCTGGAATAAGTTGGTCCAATGGTTTGATAAACTCAATTAAAGAATTGTCAGAAATTAAGCATGTTTTTTATAAAATAATAAATGACAACTACTGGTATTAGCATGTTAACATACCAACATTTCAAACAACAAATAAATCTGATGTAAATATTTTAGATTTAATATTCACTACTCAGTCAGTAAATATAATTGCCATTGATAGTAAATTTGTTTTTATGAAAAATATCAAGGGGTCATTTGATATTGTACTTTCATTTTTTCTTAAAAATAATACAATGAATAGGAATGCAGAAGAAAAAAAATTTTATATAGAAAAGCAGACTATAATAGCATTAATTATTTCCTTACAAGTGTCGATTGGCTTCAGTGTTTCATACCAAGAAGGTTCAAGAAATGTATGATGAGTTAATTCATTATACTGAAGGTGTAACTTATATGATAGGACCATATAATTTACACCTTCAGTATACCTCAAGTTCATCATCAAAGAAACTATACCTGAACAAAGAACTTATCTCACCCATTAGGGAAAAACAGAATTTAAGATACAGAAATTGTTGCAGTGAATGTAAAAATTCAAGTCTTTGTAACCAATATAAACAATTATCAAAATAGTGTCATTTGAAATTTCCATTGCAATACGAAAATACGAATTAATGATTGTGGCAAAAGTTAAAAAGAACCCAAAATTGTTATATAAATATATGAATTCACAACACTTTGTAAAAGATTATATAAAAACTATGCGACAACCAAACGGTGAATTAACCCAGGTTCCAGAAAAGATTGCTGATCTTCTAAATATAAATTTTCAAATTGTTTTGTCAAAGAAAATAAAAAGTGCACTCCATTATTCAAAACAAGAATCAATGATACTACTTTTAGTTTAACTCCTGAAGATATCCGATATTAAAACGTCCTTGAAAAGCTAAATAATCTTGATAAAAACAAAGCGTAAGGAGTCGACAAGTTACATTCATCTATCTTAAAAAACTGTGCTACTTCTTTCGCTCTTCCTCTAACACTAATTTTTGTGGAGTTAATAGAAAAAAGTAAACTTCCAAATCAATTTAATTCAGCAAATATAACTGCACTAAACAAAAAAGGTGACAAGACTGATTCTGAAAATTATAAACCTTTATAACTTCCATGTATAACTTTCAAAATACTACAAGGCATAATTAAAAATAAGTTTAAAAAATATCTTCACGAAAATAATATTATAGCTAATCAACAGCATGGATTCCTTAAAAATAGATCATGTACTACAAATTTACTTGAAACTTTAGATTATATTACAAGAATTGTGGATCAAGGAAATGCTGTGGATGAAGTTTTACTTGACTTTATAAAAGCGTTTGATACTGTACCACATCAAAGGCTTATCTTAAAACTTGAAACGTATGGTGTTAGTGGCTTAGCACTTCATTGGTTTCAAGCTTTCTTATCTAATAGAAGGCAGAGAGTTGTTATAGGAGAATTTGTCTCAACTTGAGCTGATGTGTATAGTGGAGTTCCTCCAGGATCTGTATTAGGTCCACTACTTTTCATACTTTATATAAATGATCTTCCTGAATCTTTAAAAACTATTTCAAAATTATATGCTAATGACACACAAATCATGTAAATTAGTCCTTCTGATGAGTTACACAATAAACTGCAATGTGATTTGAACTTTGCGTATGCTTGGACACAAGATTGGCAACTTAATTTTAATATTGACAAATGTTAAGTTATGCACTATGGCTATAAAAATAAGACATACCCAATATATAAAAATGGTTGTAAACTCAACAAATCAGAGTCAGAAAAAGACCTTGGAGTGATTTTTTAGACAACTTGAAATGGAAAAATCAAGTCTTATCGAGTGCAAACAAAGCAAACTATTATAATGTATAATAAAAAAGTCTTTTGTTTAATTTGATGCAGAACTGCTAAAATCTCTATATCTTTCCTTTGTTCGACCACTCCTAGAGTTTGCTGTACCATTTTGGGCTCCTTATCAAAAACGAGATATTTCGGTTTTAGAAAGAATATAGCTAAATTGGTACCTTCAATCAATAAATTATGCTATGAAAATCGACTAGCTTGTCTTAGATTGCCCTCACTAGTTAAAAGAAGACAACGTGGTGACATAATTCAATCGTTTAAAATATTTAAAGGTTGCGATAAAGTTGAATTTAAAGAAAATAAGTCCTTAAAATGTACACGTAGCCATAACCTAAAGTATTGTAAAGAATTTTCTGTTCATAATTATAGAAAAAACATTTTACTAAATCAAGCTGCAAATAATTGGAATGCCCTGCCAGAATATGTCGTTAAAGCTAACTCAGTCAACTCATTTAAAGCAAGTCTTGATCAATGGGAGTCAAACCATCATAAGACTCAGCAGTCATAGTGTGCCTTAAAACCACACCACTGGTAGCAATACCAGTCACAGCATAAACTATTACTAATACTAAATAAAATAGAGAAATTAATTACATCTATCTTCAAAAGATTATTTAAAGCAGACTTTGACATGTCTGCAACAACAAATTATATATATATATATATATATATATATATATATATATATATATATATATATATATATATATATATATATATATATATATATATATATATATATATATATATATATATATATATATATATATATATATATTTATATATATATATATATATATATATATATATATATATATATATATATTATATATATATATATATATATATATATATATATATATATATATATATATATATATATATATATATATATATATAAATATATATATATATAAATATATATATATATATATATATATATATATATATATATATATATATGTTTATATATATATATATATATATATATATATATATATATATATATATATATATACATATATATGAATACATATATATATATATATATATATATATATATATATATATATATATATATATATATATATATATATATATATATATATATATGTATATATATATATAAATATATATATATATATATATATATATATATATATATATATATATATATATATATATATATATATATATATATATGTATGTATTCATATATATGTATATATATATATATATATATATTTTTTTACATAAGTTTACAGAAGTTGTAAAGTATTGAAAGTTAATCGTTAACTTAAAACAAAGGTTTTTATTTAGGCTGGAACGTTCCAGCCTAAATAAAAATCTTTGTAAAAAACTGTTGTAAAAAGCTATCCACTTAAAAAAACTTCCCATTTTTCAGTAAACGTTACGCGAATCGCTATTTATCAACGAATTGGATATCAGTTCGAACTGATATCCAATTCGTTGATAAATTGCGATTCGCGTAACGTTTACTGAAAAATGGGAAGTTTTTTTATGTGGGAAGTTTTTTTTGCTCTTAACGTTAAATATGATTCTGTAGCTGTAAGAAGAAAAAAGTAAGTTTTGTTGTTATATTTGAATATTTTTCTACCTCTAACTCAAACATATTGAAGTAAGGAATAATTATAGAAAAGCTCGTTGTGAAAAAGAAGACCCCTATTTTACAGGTCATGACATCAAGTTAATTTTATTTAAGATATTGTCAGAGGTAGGAAAAGTTTTATACTAAAAGCATGTTAGTTAAGTAAAATTTTACTCAGGTACAAGTAAAATTTACCGGTCAAAAAGTTTACTCAAGTAAAACTAAAAAGTAGCTTATTAAAATTAATGTACTTATGCCCATGACATAATAAATGTACTTAGAGTAAAAGTTACTGCGTTACTTCAAATAACAAAGCTGTCGAATGAAAAAACAAAAATCACGTAGTCTATTCTTTTCTGTATAATTTTTTTTTTTTTTGAACAGAAAAGTTAGAAGAAACCAAGCTAAAAACAGTTAAAGTCCTTATGAGTACGCTGAACATTTTTTTAAACAATTTAACGTGTCATTTTTATTTAAGTGAGCAAAACTCAAAAAAAAATCAAAAATGTAAAATCATGGTGCTTGTAAAATTAAACAATACATAATAATTTTATTTACTCGGTAACCCATATGATTACAAATGTAGCGAAGTACAATACTTTAGAAAAAAAAGTACTTAAGTAAAAGTAAAAGTACACATTTAAAAAAATACTTAAAAATTAAAACTCACAAAATAATCACTCAGTAACAGTAACGTTAGTAAATATAATTCGTTACTTTCCACCTCTGCATATTGTATAACTCTATGTAATGTTAACTTTTATAGTAATTATATATTAATGATAGGGTGAATGTAAATAATGTTCTGTTAAACTAATAAAAACTATTATGTTTCACAATTCACGATTGTAAACTTTAATGTATTTCGAAAAGTTAAATAGACAATAAACCATAATTTTTTATATAATTTATGTTTAATTTTTAAGTTTAAAAAATAGTGATTGTGTGGTTGTAATAATGGCGATCAGATTTTTAAAATATTGGTTTTTCAAAAAAAGAAGCATCAACACTATGCTTGTTTCTTGCTTTGTCCATAGCAGGCATATAAAAATAGACAAAGAATTAATGCATTCGAAAATGCATCAAATTTTAAAAAACTCTTCCTTTTTTCATGGGCCATCAACTTTTTAATTCCGCCTTTATTTTTAAGTCTGTTTAGAATAAATGGACAATCAACATAACATAAACGCCATCGTTATATTTTTTAATAAAGTAAAATTTTAAAATTGAAACACTGCAATAGCCTCATTTTCTTTGCAATAAAGAAAACGTCGGTTTAACAATCAAATAAAAAATATATATTATTATTGAATGCTTTTTATTAAAAAAAAACAGATCGCAAACATACTCAAACTTAATAATATAAGTTGACTTTTAAATACATTTTCCATCATCATTTGATAATCAGTGCAGTTAAACAACGTATGAAAGTATAAACAAACACAAGAATGAAAAAATGGTTTTCTTTTTTCTTGTTTCCTGCATTTTATCTTTTCTTCTATGTGAAGTAAGAGATTAGTTAACGCATTAGTCTTGTCCAGCACAAACTGCCATTTTATTAATGCAACTTTACAAGGTTTGCAACTTTACAAATGTATTTTAAAGGAAGTAATACACATATACCACGCATTGTATATATATATATATATATATATATATATATATATATATATATATATATATATATATATATATATATATATATATATATATATATATATATATATATATATATATATATATATATTTATATATATATATATATATATATATATATATATATATATATATATATATATATATATATGCATATATATATATATATGCATATATATATATATATATATATATATATATATATATAATATATATATATATATATATATATATATATAATATAAAAATATAATTAACTATATATAAATATATATGTATATATAATACATAACTAGCTGGGGGGACCCGTAAAATACGGGTCTTTACCGAACCGACCATTTTTATACTTATCTATAGCTATCCGGACGTAAACTAAGGGTCTTAGTAAATCTATTCCACACCGACCTTTTCTATACTTATTCCTTACCTCAATATTTTTTTTAAAACTGTTTAAAAATGTACATATAAAAAACTATACTTACTTTTTGATATGACAAAAACATTTCTGTTAAAATGTTCTTTTAAAAACTTCAAACGATTTTAATATTATGCCGATTATAAAAATTTTAATAAGAAAAAACATAAAAAAGACTGCGAACTTAGAAAAATGCTAAAACATTCAACACGTGACGCCGTTAAAGTACGCCTTAGTTAACGTTCATAACATATACACATCTAATAAGATTTTATTTAAATTCAGTTGTTGCAAACTTGGTTTTGAATTTTTAATTACACTTCTTATGCGTCATAAATAGTCTTAAATTCTAAATAGAAAATACGTTTATGGGCTAATTGGTAGACGCGCAACACTTAGACAGATATAGTCATCTCACCCCGGGAGTTCATACTCCAGTGACCTTTTTTTTCATCCCAACTTACAACAAAAGTAATTAAAAATAAATGTTATTATTGAAACAGTTTTAAACATTTCTTCCTATTTATCTTTGAACTTAACTTTATTCACTGCAAACATACTTTTGGTGTTTGTAAGCGTTATTTTACGTTTAGTATTTGTAGGAATTATTTGTACGCACGTATTTGAAACAATTATTTTTACTGTTTCATCTAAAAATCTTATTTAATTTAGTTTAATAATTTCTTAAATATAATATATATAATATAATTTAAAATATTTTATTAACCCTATTTAAATAAGTATCAAAACTCTTTCCTTTAATTTAAAAAGAATTTAAAATTAACGTAGGCTATAACGATTTTTACCCTTTCATCAACATTTATTTAAAAAGTAAATTTGGATATAGAAAAACGGGTTAAAGACTTATTATTTTAAATAAGTTAGCTTTATCTATTTAATGCTTTTCGTAAAAGCGTTTCTTTAAAGACTCTTAACAAATCATTCGAGCTGTTTTTACTGCCTAAGTTATTAAACCTGTTGTGTGTGCCAAAAATCGATACTTAATGCAAATGGAAACTTCGGGTGCTAATGGTGATTAAAGCATAAATGCTTCCTATTCATATATGATAAAAGGAAATATAAAAGACAAAGCAAAAATGATTTTTATATCCATTTAAAACAATAAATCCCAAAATAAAAAAATATAGATATTTACTTAAAAACATATTTTTCTTGATATAAAATAAAAATATAACCTTTAGTACAAATTACAAAAAAAAAAATTTATTCAACAGAGCTACTTATAATACAATTTAAATTGAATCATTGTTTCATAAATATTAAGCTTTAGGTTAGCCATAATCAAGTCAGCTATAAGAAACGGAACTAAAAATGGAACAAAGTTATTTAAACGCATAATCATACACTTTAATTACAAATTAACATGTCATGCAATCAATACTTTTGAAAACTCAAAAATGCGAATAAGAAACTTACTTTTTTATTTTTACATAACCCTGACAGACCAACATGAATGTGAGCTAAATCTATTTGCATAAAACATCACAACAATTAATTAAATAGCAGAACCACCTTCAAAGGACAAAAAAATTAGTTTTTTAAAGAAAATTAGAGTTATTGGGAGGGGAGGTATTAATAAATAAAAAAGCTTAACTTGAATTTATAAATTAGTTCATAGTTTTGTTGAGGGTTATTGAGTTATTCTGAGTTTATTATACATATTTTAAACTACTAACACCACACACTTATATTCTTAGTTCTGGAAGGTGCTACATAGAATTTGATTGTGTGAAAACCAAATCCCTTTGAGATTAACATTAACTTTATCAAATGTATGACCGTGACATTTATTTCTAGTTAATGAGCATTGCTGATAAAGGTGTCTTTATTTAAATGATTTACTTTGATAACATTTAACATTCATGGGAAAAATTAAAAAACAACACAAAAATAAATTTACAAAAATATATTACAAAAAAAAAATGAAGTGGCTCAAAAGTTGTCAATTTCTTTACATTTTAATATGTAAAAAAATTATTGACAACTTTTGCGCCACGTTGTCTTCTCCTCCCAGCATCCGCTCTATTCCCCGTGTTGTATGGGGTGCCATCCCTACATCTAAAGGAGGGATGGTCGTCCCCATACAAACACCAGCGATGGAAGGCCCTCATAGATAGAGGGCCTGGATGCTGGGAGCGATACTTTCTGAAATCTTCCCATGACTTCGAGCCTGAAAAAAAAATTATATATAAATACAACTATCTACCAAGGTAATACTTACAAAAAATCTACTGTAAAAAAACAATAAAAGCAAATAATGTAATAAATTAAGTACAAGTGAGCACAACAACTTATTTATTTTACTCACTAATACTTGACTTATTACATTAACTAATTAAACTGGAAAGCACATTTGTAGCTATATTAAAAAACAAAAGGTACAATAAAAGCAATCAATCAATGTAATAAGTCAAGTAAAGGTGAATATAACAACTTACTTGTAACAGAAGAAGCAGCAGCTAGAGATAAATAAAAGAAAGTTAAAAATGCAATAAAACCAGTTAATCCATAAATTAAGTCAAGTATAAGTGAATAGAACAACTTACTTGTAACAGAAGAAGCAGCAGCTAGAGATAAATAAAAGAAAGTTAAAAATGCAATAAAACCAATTAATCCATAAATTAAGTCAAGTATAAGTGAATAGAACAACTTACTTGTAACAGAAGAAGCAGCAGCTAGAGATAAATAAAAGAAAGTTAAAAATGCAATAAAACCAATTAATCCATAAATTAAGTCAAGTATAAGTGAATAGAACAACTTACTTGTAACAGAAGAAGCAGCAGCTAGAGATAAATAAAAGAAAGTTAAAAATGCAATAAAACCAATTAATCCATAAATTAAGTCAAGTATAAGTGAATAGAACAACTTACTTGTAACAGAAGAAGCAGCAGCTATTTCGGCAGTGAAGGAAGCAAAAGATAAAGAGGAATTATAACTCCTTATGTGTTTAAAAAAATTTTGATTTACAGCATGATCAACATGGTTTCCTGTCATTAAACCAGTCAACAATGGCGGATAAAGAGAAAGAGGAGCTAATACAACTTTTCCTGAATGGCAGCACAAAAAATGAGTTTCATTTAAAAACTTCTTTGCACTGCAATACTGACAATTATGGTTTAATTCTCCGAGGTAGTTACTCTCTATAGCAATATTATTTCTTGCTATGCGATGCATATTATACCTATTAGGTTCTCGCCTAGCCTGATTTCTTTCATTTTGATTACAATTTATTTCAGCTCGCCGGGGCTCATCTCTTTCAATTCGACGACAATTTATCTCAGCTCGCCGGGGCTCATCTCTTTCAATTCGACGACGATTTATCTCAGCTCGCCGGGGCTCATCTCTTTCAATTCGACGACAATTTATCTCAGCTCGCCTGGGCTCATCTTTTTCAATTCGACGACGATTTATCTCAGCTCGCCGGGGCTCATCTCTTTCAATTCGACGACGATTTATCTCAGCTCGCCGGGGCTCATCTCTTCCAATTCGACGACGATTTATCTCAGCTCGCCTGGGCTCATCTTTTTCAATTCGACGACGATTTATCTCAGCTCGCCTGGGCTCATCTCTTTCATTTCGACGGCGGTTTATCTCAGCTCGCCTAGCCTGCCTTCTTTCATTTTGATGAAGTCTAATAGTTTCATTTCTTAAATTATTAGACATAATTAGGCATCAAAGGAGTGTGTAAAAATGATGCCTAATATAATAAAAGTTGAAGTTTCTTTTTTCAACTTATCTAAAATAAAGTGTAAGCAAATAATACAGAGCATAATACTAAAAAATATTATATTCTACCATATATAGCATTGTGTTAAGATAACATAGTTTTATTAAAAACTTAAACTAAAGTTATAAATTAATGTAATATTTTCAACTAAGTATTGTTTATATATTTATGGTAGTTGTTATTAATTATTGACAAAATATTATAAGTATTTAATCAAAAAAAAACAAAAAAAAAACAAATGTAATTTAAAAAACAAATTTTTTACATATAAGAACTCATAAATAAAGCAAATTAAAAAAATTTAAGGCCTGTCAACTCAGCAAGTACTGCTAGCATGGAAGGATAAAATGTAATCATCCATCAACAAAACCCTTTCATTACTTTAAAAGGCATTTAACGCAAGATTTGCAATAAATAAATACAAAACTACTAAAAGAACCTCTATAAACAATCATATATTTGCTTCAAGTGAAGAAACTTGGAAATATTGAAACTTCTTTTACTATTTTAATTTTTTTTTTAGATATTTAATATTCTAAAGAAAAAAGGACAATAATTTAAGGCAAAAAAATTAAATCGTCTATACATATATTATATGTATATTTTAATTCTATATATTTTATTGTGTGTGTGTGTGTCTATATATATACATATATATATATATATATATATATATATATATATATATATATATATATATATATATATATATATATATATATATATATATATATATATATATATTCATATATATATATATATATATATATATATAATATATATATATATATATATATATATATATATATATATATATATATATATATATATATATATATATATGATGTACATACAAAACATTAAAATAATAATATAAAGAAAACATTCTCTATACAAAAAACCCTAAAAATTTAACAAAAGTTATTAAAACTTATGCTTCAACACGCTGTATACTTACTTTTATATATATAAAAAAAATTTGAGTTAAACATATTTAATGAAGAAAATCGAAACTCTTAAAAATTTTAACGAGGAGGAGCTGTTAGTAAAGCCTGCTTTTTAACAAAATTTATTTATTGTCAAAAGCATACATTGTTAAGAACAGAGGATAACAACATTAAAACACATTTTTTCAACAATATTTTTTCAACACATTTTAGAAATACACTAATTACAAGCAGAATTAATTTATGTGTTTTATTATGACAATACACCACTCTGCTGGCGAGGACAATATTTTTGCTCTCAACAAAGCCAGGTGACATTATAGCAAAGTACACCACTTGGCTAGCAAGGTCAACAATCTTGCTGTAAACTAAGCCCAGTCACAACTATTTGAAACCATGCAAACAACATAATTATCACTTACAAACTATAAACATATTACATATAACACACCACAAACATTGAAACATTTCATATATTTACACACTTACAAAATATAAACCCATATAACCTTAACACATATATACACAATAAAACACAATATAAATAACACACATATATAGATTAATATATAAATTAAGAAAAATATATAAATTTGAAACTTTACAAATACAACCTTATTTTTGTTTTTTGAAATACCTCGTAATAAATGTTTAACAACTTTCAAAAACAAACTATCAAACAATCTGGTTTTTTATACGGATTTTTATAACTTCTTTTAAATAAGGTATTAAACGATCTTGTTCTTTAACATGTAACATTGAGTTGACCGTGTGAGATGCAAGTGTTTTAAACACTAACTTTATCAAGAGTTTGACCTCTTGACCTTTGAAATGAGCAACGTCTTCTTGAGTCGTCTTTTAATTTAAAAATTACAGATTAATTTTATAAATTAATAAATTTAAATACAATTGACAAAAGACTAAAATGCATGATTTAAATAAATCACCTGACTTTAAAAGTTACTTTACTAATTCAATAACAACATAATGTTCATCCTTTACTACAGAAGTTATCAAATAAAAATTGTTGATCTTATCACTAATTAAGCTGATGAAACAAAGTTTTTGATCTCATTACTGATTAGGCAGATACTGACAGATTATTAAGATTTGAAAGAGCCTCATTACGCGAGTTCAGAAGTTAAGCAATTTATAATAAAACTCAAAGGCCAAGTATGGTAAAAAAGTCCGTGTAAAGGTGCACGAATGGTGAGCAGCAGCAGCAGCGGCAGCGTTAAGTTAAGTATTAATTATAAGCAATTATTTTTATATATAATATAATAATATAATAATATAATAATATATATATATATATATATATATATATATATATATATATATATATATATATATATATATATATATATATATATATGTTATATATATATATATATATATATATATATATGTATATATATATATATTTATTATATATATATATATATATATATATATATATATATATATATATATACATATATATATGTATATATATATATATATATATATATATATATATATATATATATATATATATATATATTTATTTATTTATATATATATATATATTTATTTATTTATATATTTATATAAGAATTTGACCCTTGTGAAATTAATGTTTTACAAGAGAATTTGGACGAGAGTGTAATCAAAGTTCTTACAGCAAGTTTAATAAAAAATCAAAGTTCTTACAGCAAGTTTAATAAAAAACGGATTAAAAAGAAAGTTAAAAAATCCGGAGAATATTACTAAAGATAAGTTTAAACGCATGTTTGTTTGCTTAGATAACTTGTTAAAGAAAAATTTTGATGAAGCTCTATTTCCTGGACAGTAGGAAGTACTTATAGACTTTCTTAACAGAAAAATTTATGAAATATTTAGCATACTCTTAGAGAAAATTATTCGAGCTAAGAATATATTAACAGTGATTGCATAATAAAAAAAAAACTAACTATCCCATGCAATCACTGTTAATATACATATTAAGTATATTAACAGTGATTGCATGGGATAGTTAGTTTTTTTTTTATTATTAGACCATAATAAGTATACCAAAAAATTCATAATGAAAACATTTGAGTGTACCAAACATCGTATAGAAATAGCAAGGAAAGGGCATGCATCTAATGAAAGGTTGTCATTTCTAGAATAAAAAATGTTCGTTTGATCTAGTCTTGTTCAAGCAAAGTGTGAATTTTCTTAGATTTTATATTTACAAGCGATACTTTGCATGATGTTGCTTATGGAATAGAGTGTGTCTTTTAAAAAAAATAATTTTAAAAAAGTTATATTAAGAAAATATTAGGACTTTCTATATAAATAACATAACTTTAAGTTTTGTTGAATTTTAGTGCTACCTACATTTTTTTAATTTTTATTTTTGCTCATTATGGCTGTTCTAATATTTGCTTGGTGCGCACCAACAGAAAAATGGTTAGCTGTTTTGAATATTTTTTTTATGCCTAAAGTCGAACCGTTTTATTTTTAAATGTTTTGATTATTTTATTTGTTGCAACGTAAAGAAAAAATTGAAAAATATGCAACAATAGCCTTATAAAAATCCTTATATGTTATTACAAAATACATTTTAGAGCTTCTTACACTTGGTGTTGTTTGGCGCCTGAGAAAACTATACCCTGCAAAATATTAATGCTCTTGTGAACCATCTGCTATGGGAAACAGGTCCTATTTCTATCAATGTTGTCTGCTAAGGTAAATCACCAGACCTTATTGCTTTTGGTATTCTGTAAGCATAGCTCTGATAGTTACTTAAACCATTTTTCTTCAGGGCTAAGAACAATTAAAGCAGGCCCAACATCAGTTTTTGAAATTCTGGGATTATTTTCAAGACTTGTTGCTGTATTTAACATTTTTCCCAGTAGTCCTGACCACATAATTCCACCTTTTTTGGGGCAGTCTAAGCTTATAATTAAATGTCTTAACCCTAACTCGTTTCTGTTAAGATCGCACACAATCCACACTGATCTCTTTTTTAATTTTCTTTCTACACATTGCATCGCATTACTTTCCTAACCAGTTTTTACATTTGTACTCTCCTCCTAGAGCATTTAGTTGTGTGTTTAATTTCTTTCCACCAACCAGTTAACCAAGTGCTTGCAATTACCTCAGCATGTTTTCTTTGATCAGTCTTATAAGGAACAAAATGAAATAGATATCTACCACCTGGTTAGTAACTACGAATATTGTTCTTTTTAAAAAAGACTAGGGAAATACCTAACATCAAGTTTCGTTATTACTTATGTATTATCTTTCTTGCCATCGAAAAAAATACAGGAAACCACATTATTTTCTAGATCTTTATTAAATTTATTATTTAATTCAAGTGCTAATTTTTCTTGCGCCCTGTTTACCTTGCTGTGATCAATAATAATCAATGTACCATTCTTTGTTATAATTTTTGCATCTATAAGTGCTATTTCTGTTGTTTTTCGTAAGCTAGTGGGATGCCTCATACTAACAAGTGCAATGTTTGTTATTTCCATTCTGTTAAAAACTTTAACAATATAATTGGAAGGTTCTGGTTCTCTAAAAATATTTGGTTTTAACTCAACTGTACTTGTTTTTTTAATCTAAAATAAATAAATAAAAGAATTACACTTGTTATTATGTTTATGTTGGTGGTTTATAAAACATCTAAGAAGTAAAAAAAAAAAGATATTAAAATACTTTTATAAATCACTATATCAACATTTAATTGTCTAAAAAAAGGCTCTATTAGAATTATTTATCAAGAAACATATTTTGCTATTACTTGATTAATTAGCAAAGCAATTATAATCTTCTAAGATCATTTCGTTGAGTTTTACTTCTTTTTGAAATTTTTTAAATCTCTTTTCTAATTGCTTCTGATACTCCTCTTTCCTCTTTATAACTTGTTTTGTTTTATTTTATTTTTTATTCTAAATTGTCAACTCCATCGATATAGTAATGTGCAAAACTTCCAATTTTGTTTCTCTGCGACTTGATAAAGCTGAGTTCTATTACAGAAATTTTGTTTTTACGTACACACATCCTTTTAATATGTGCCTGCTATTTACAGCCTTGATTACAAACTCTGAACGAAACATTATTAAACATATAAAAATAAAATAATAAGGAGTTTTATTGATCTTTTATTGATTTTTTTGCATTTCCAAAGCTACCTTTAACTGTAACTTCCCACAGATACATCAGTTTACATTTAATACTACATTCTTTTAGAACTATCGGATGTAAAAACTTGCAATTAGCTTATTTTCATTGCAAAAAAAAATACTCTATATTGTAGAATGTACCTTGCAGTAGGGAGTTGAGATGGTAAACAGGGTTTTCCTTTTCCAAAATATCTACTAGTGAATACAGTGAATAGCTGAATAATTTTTTTTTGTGGTTTTTGGTGTTATTATTTTTATAAGGTATAAGCTTTCAATAATCCAACTAATTTAAATTACTTTTATCAAGCTAAACTTTCAAGTTTGAAAAAGTATCTCTTATTAGGTCCGAAATAAATTTCTTGCACTTAGAGTTTAATTTTTAAACAGAAAAATGAAATACGTTTTTGTTTTAACAATTTTAAAAATATTGACAAATTGAATACATAAAAACCAAAAAAAAATGTTGCTACAGCCTAATATAATTTATTTTTAAAAATATTACTCTACCTCATTTATGAAATCCTACTATTATTTTACTATGAATTTTCTTTTTTAAAAAATATTAGGTTTTATTCGTCAAATTGACACGCCCTATTATAGAACAATCAAATTGGAATACGACAGTGGTGAAGAGCAAAAAATAGTCCATGCAATATTGACGACAAAATTTAGTTTTGCTATCATGTTCTATAGATAATCTTGCAGTAAAAACAATTATATACCATTATCCAATTCAAGTTTGTGGAAAGTATTGCATGCAATAAAACCGTCATATCAAAAAAGCTCAGCTGGACTAGATGATGTCACTGCTTTAGGTTTGAATGGTTTTCAAACATTAAAAAAATTGCCAGAGAGATTCAATTGTTAATCTCTCGAAGTTGCCCTCGGGAGAGTATAAAGGTCTTTGAAAACAAGTTTTTAAACCAATTGTTTTAAATTAAAGCATTTCTTCTCGTAACTCAAAACATGCTTTATGAGATCCATCTAAAAGAAATCTTTAATCAAACACGGAGATATCGGAAGTAATATGAACCAATTGTTTTTATTTGTGCCAAGCTACCGAGATGATTAAAGAATTAGCAGTTCAAAGTTTTTAAGATGCTGATTCTATTTATGATTTATAAATTGCTGTAAAGGATGTATTCAACTACATAAAATATTTTATAAGAGATTCTTAACAGAAAATAGCAAAGATCGAAGCTTTTAAGCAGGTAGACAATTAAACCGCTTTCTGGCTAAAAGATTTATGTTAAAAAAATTCTTCTGGCTCAGGTTCAGGGCAAAAGAGAGTATTTCTTCAAGAAAGGAATGAGTTTACATGTGGATATATTTTTCATACAAACAGCAGGAGAGTTATTCAAGCGTATTAACAATACTTTAATGTATAGGTGTGATCAGGGAATAAGTAATGTTTTTTTGTTAACCGCTGTTGTTTTAAGCGCATATCAAGAAGCTGTTTAGTAAGTCTGATAATACCGGCTGCTATCAAAGAAATCTTTTAGCTGAAACCATGTTCAATGTATGTAATTATAAAATTGGTGAGATATGATTATAATAAGCCTTGTTGTGGAAAAGATCAATGTGACAGAAACAGTTCAATTGCTAAGACAACTTTAGGAAGTTACGTTGATTCTGGTAATAATCTTTTGACTGCTGAAGGTATACATCAGTCATTCAAAAGATATCTGTTGACTGATGAAGATATACACAAGACTATGCATTATAATGCATAGATTTGGCGCTAAAGATGCAAAAGTAGCAGTTGCTCAAATTAGCAATGATAAAGTTGTAGTATCTGGACCTAAGATTAAGAACATTAGCAACTATTACTCATTTAAATTTGGTAAAAAAATTATGAAGATGTGGCTTTGTTTCGATATCTAAACATTCAACCGTTGATTAAGTTGTTGTTGCCATAAAGCAAAACAGATAATTCAATTAAGCAAAACAAGTCACTTAAAGAAAAACAGAAAAGAAGTGACAAGCAGTTATGTTGATTAAAATTTTGCACTGAAATGAATTGTAACCTAATTTGAAAGCGATGCTGAGTTAGAAGAACACATACTATCCGGTTTTCATACAGTTTTGAATTCATTAACATTATTTGATAAAATTTCAGCTTGTTTGTTTATAAGTTGAAAATTACTTTACAACTAAATATGCCAATTTCTTCACAATGTTTCCTAAAAGGAAAGATTTCAGATTTTCAAATCTACAGATAGCAGATAGGTACTTTATTCATGGAGAAGAATCAGGCAATAAAATGAGCCCTGAGCAGGTTCACATGCAGCAAAGAAGGAAACTTCCGCTTGATGAGTATGTAACTAGCCAACAGATATGATTTTTATTCTCGAGGTAGGCATTCTTGCCATTTAAACTTTTAAAAGTTAGATTATATTTCTGACTATTAAATAATTTTTTTTGCAAATATGAAATTAAAACTTCAGTGAAAACTGTAATTTTGTATGTTTGTTTACACGTTTAAAATGATATTCAATTGATATTGTTGTAGATTTAGTAACCTGAAAAGATAAGGTATGCTGAAGAAACCGACAACAGAAAATAATGAAAATAGTCAGATTAACGATAACAATAAAGTTTACGGCAAAAACGATGACTGTAATTAGAGTGGACGATAAAGATAGTAATCAGTTTAAGGAAGACAATGCCTACATCGCGAAAGAAAATTGTGTTGTACGTGAAGTGAATGGTTGTGTTTCTGTTGTATATGAAAAACAATGGCATATTGAATATACTGTGGAGGTAATATTATACAAAGCATATATTAGTTTTCAAGTTTTTGTTTTGTTTTAATGTTCTATAATTAGTTTTTAGCACTAATATTCGCTCATATATTAGTTTTTTGTTTTGTTTTTGTTTTAATGCTCTAAAGTAAAAGCTGCATATCTAAAATGTAAAAATAATTTGAGAAAAACATTATATTAGACTTTATAAATTTTACTGAACGTGAATGAAGTTAAACAAATCATAAGTTCTAGATCAGAGCTAATTGTATGAATAAAAGACAAAAGAAGAACTCTTTTCTCTAACCAGTAACTACCGAGGAGATAAATTACCAAACTGAAAAAATTTGTAAGTAGATACTTCTTTTCTAATTAACAATTGTGACAATTATTCATTATCCGAAGAAGATTATAATACAGTCATATCACTATGCTTAAAAGAACTTACTGCAGCAGAGTGAAGTATATTTGTGATGTGATAGATAATTTGTTTTGTGTATGTAAATGACTTTATTTCTGAATGAACGACTAATTTTTAAAGGAAAATACATTTAAATGTTTGTTTTATGTTTCATTTAACTAGCACTACAGTTTTCTTGCTGTTCAATTTTTTTCAATATTTAATTTATGTTATATCGCGTGGGTGAGAAAACCAGTTGTTTTTTTTTATTATTATGTTAAGGCCATATTGTATTGATATTTGGAAATTTTTACAAAACTTGGCCCAATTGTCAATTTCTAAAAAAAGTCATCTATAACAAAGGCGCGCACAATAGGGGGGTGCAGGGGTTCAACACCCTCCTTCCTTCAATGATTTTCAGTCGGCAAATTTGACCCTTAGTCGGCAAATTTGACCCTTTTTTGACTAGTTAGTCGGCCAATGTAGACCCTGTCAAAAGGTTAGTCGGTAAATTTAGGCAGTCAGTCGGCAAATGTTATCATAGCAGTCGGCAAATTTTCAACCTTTTTGACCTTTTTTTTTTTTTCAGTCGGCAAAAGTTGTAATGACACCCCCCCCCCCCCATCACGTGACACCTACTAGCGCCGGCTCTGTCTATAACTGGAGCACAATCGCCTTTTTCTAAAATAATTCTTTTATATTAGAAAACTCTAGATATAAAGGACTTTTTTTCTTACGTAAGTGCTACCACCAACCCCCCCTCCACACACACACACACAAAAGTTGGGGGCACATAACCTCTGGTTATGTGTCCCCAACTTTTTTACCTTTAGAAAAAAAGATGGGGGCACATAACCCCTGGCCCAACTCTCTTGCCTAACAATTCTCTCCACCCTCTCCCCTTCTTCAAAGAGTCTCGATCCTGTAATGTAATGCTCATAGCTTTAACAACTATATAACAATTGTTAAATAATTGCGTACTAAGTAAGTTTAAAATATATATTTATTTTTTTTTTATTTTTTTTTTTTCAATGCAAGCATTCAGCAAGAGCGGACGCGATTTTATCACGAGGAGAATTTAAAAAAATAAAAAACATTTGGATTACTTTACATTTGAAAAAATATTTAAACTTAATCTTATAAAAAAAATTTTTATTACGTTTACTATAATATGGCAGTAACACTTACTGAAATATAAAAAAATGTTAAAAAAATTCAAAAAAGAAACTAAAAAAATGTTTCGTAAACAAGATAAAACTAATATATTGATATTATTGGCGCTAATATTAAAAAAAATTAACGACAAAATGAACAAAGCACAGTTAAACATCAACGTATATTGCAAACAAAATTAAAGAACTTACAAAAGAATTGGAAGATATTAATGATAGTATAAGCTACAACGAAAAACTAGTTGACAAAAAAAATTATAACAACAATAAACAACTAGTTAAAAAGTTCGAACATACTAATATAGAAAAATATATGAAGGAAAAGCAACGAAATCTGGAAGATAGATCAAGAAGCAAAAACCCACGAATCGATGGAATTTATGAAAATGGGCAAGAATCATGGGGGGACTCGAAATAAAAAGTTCACTCATTCTTCTGGCAAAAACTTGGACTAAAAAATATCGACATTGAAAGTGCCCACCGTACTGGATTGAAGAAATATGGACGACCGAGGACAATAGTACTTAACTTGCAAAATTACAAAGACAAAGTAAGAATCTTAAAAGAATCTCGTCGACTAAAAGGCACGAGTTTTTTCCTTAACAAAGACTAATCTCGTGAGACCGTTGCTATTCGGAAAAAGTTATTTACGGAAGTAAAACAAAGTTGTTCAAATGGTGAAAATGTAACGGTAAGGCATGGCAAAATTATTTATCTTAATAAAAATTCTGAAATCAATCTTAACAAATAACTAACACTCCTAAAAAGAAATCCTTTTTTTTTCTATTTATTATTATGGCTATGACTAATAACTTTGAATTCCTTTTTTTTAATTTATATGAAACAAATCTCTTTTCTTCAGAAGAAAACCTAGACCTAGACGGTGGAGTATTAATATATGTTTACGAAAATTTTGATTATTGTTTTAGGAATGACTTGAGCGTTTCTGACTACGATTAAGAAATTGTAACTATTGAAATTACAAACAATCAAACTAAAAACAATTTATTAAGCTGTTGTTATCGGCCACCTGACGGCGTGAGCATGTTCTTACAACAAATCATTTAAAAAGAACCAATGATAAAAAAGAAAACTATATAGTCAGAGACTTAAATATGAACTGTTTTTTTCTATAATGACGACCAAAAAAATAAGAATTTTTATGATGCAGTTTTTGAAACAGGGTTGGTTACTTTAATAAATTGACCAACAAACACATTTACTCTTAAAGATTATATTATAAAAACTGATGTTTTTAATAATTATATACTAATAGGTATCATAAAAACAATAAACACAGTTACTCTTATAGATAATATAACAACTACTGATATTTTTAATAATAATATACAAATAGGTATCATAAAAACTGATATATTGGATCATTTTCCTTTATTCTTAAAACAAACCCAGAAAGAAATATTAATATAAAAAAGTAAGAAGAAACCACATTTCTAATGAAGCTAATATTAAATTACTTAAAAAACATATATCACTACTGCATTGGAAAAACATATATTTTGATGATAAAGCAAATAATATTTACGAAACTTTTTTCAAAACATTTTCTTCTGTTTATTAAGTTAATTTCCCAATAGTAGATAAAACAATAACAATTAAGAATATCAATACACCCTTGATTACTAGAGGTTTTAAAAAATCATTGATAATAAACAGAAGTTACACATAAGTTTTTTTTTAAAAAGAACAGCCTCAAGCGAAAAAATCTATAAGAACTACTAAATCCTATTTGAAAAAATTCGCAAATACTAAAAGAAAAACTATTACTCCCAATTATTCAATACATTTAAAAACGACACAAAGCGCACCTGGCAAATAATGAAAAAAATTATTGGCAAAAAAAAATCATGCTCGGTTTTCTGCCACAAATGGTAAGCGTCGATAACAAAAGTTTATATGATCCAAAAACTATGGCTCAAGAATTTAACAAATATTTCACTCATATAGGACCAACACTGTCTGAAAAAAATGCCAAGACCAAATCGTTGTTTACTGATTATAAAGAACCCATGGATAGTTGCATTTGTTCAAATGAGTTATTTTTCGAATTAATGTTTGATAAGTTTGAAAGAGCCTTTAAATCTGTTTAAAAAAACAAAGCAATATGAGCAGATGAGATTAATGGAAACGTGGTTTTTGATTGCTTTGAACAATTTAAAGTTGTTCTTTTTAATATCTTTAGGGCTTCTATCCATCGAGGAGTATTCCCAGAACAATTAAAAATTCTAAAAATTATTCCTATTTTTAAAGAAGGGGACAATTTGAAATCTGTTATTATCGCCCTATCTTTGTTCTCTCTACATTTTCAAAAACTTTAGAAAAAATTATGTTTAACAAAATAAACAAATATTTTTATGATAATAATCTACTTTAAATCAATCAATTTGGTTTCAAGAAGAATAACTCAACTGAACATGCAACTAACCAATTTGTACGTGAAATCTCAAAATTATTCAAAAAATCACAATATACACTAGGAATTTTTATTGATCTATCAAACGCTTTTGACAAATCTATCACCATATTTTAAGTTTATAAACTCAATTACTACGGAATAAAAAATAAAATTTTAAATTGGTATAAAAGTATTCTATCTAACCGAAAACAATTTGTACCATTAAACAATGATTACTAACCCACTTTTCTTGATATAACCTGTGGAGTCCCACAAGGTTCAACTTTTGTAACTTGTTGGACTCTTGTTACTATTTAGTTTTTTTTTTATTACTTTTTATATTTATATACTTTTTAATTTATTTTTGATAACTTTTTATAAGTTGGTCTATTCTTGTATAAAAATCTGATGAGAAGAACTTCTTGATCTTTCTTTAGACACAGAGTGTTTGCCTTGCAATTTCGTAAAACTTTATAAATTTTTTTTAATCTTATCTTTGTTAAATGCTTTTTTAAGGTTCTGACGTCATTGTAAGTTTATATAATTATTTTTATTATGGGTTATTTAAAGCTGTACAACGATTAACAAATGTAAACCAAAAAAATATATATATAAATAAAAAAAAGTAAATTTTATATGTTTTACAACTGAATTATACCACATTAGGCTTATTTGAGAGCTTATGATTTAATTATTACATTTAAACCATGACACACATTTAGCTTATTTTTTAACTTAAATCAAGGCAAATTTTTCGGTATCAATTTTAAACAAGGAGCTAATCGATACTATAGTAATATTTATTAACTGGGATATTAACTTTATTTCATAAAATTATTGGTAATTATATTTAATGAACTCGATATTGCCTCTGATTATAAACTTTAGTCCCGATTTCGATGACGAATACTTCGACTTTATAACGAAGTATTCGCATTAGTTGCATGAAGAAAGTTGTGCAAAGTTCTTTGTAACAAGTTGAAAATTCATATATAAGATGTTTAGCAAACATTACAAGTTAAAAATTTTGTCTAAAAGGTTGAAATAAATTATTATTTATTATAACAATAGCCTATGATACAAGTAACAGTTGACTAATTTTTGTTTGTTCCAATATTAAGTTTTTCTAACTACGTTAGTACTGAAAACATTGCTGTATTAGTTTCCCAGTACACACAGATTCGTACAGAATTGGTCAATACTTAGTCAAAGTCGGTCGAAAAATGGATAAAACTCAAGTCTAAAAATGCAGATGTAATTAAAGCTATGCAATCTTTATAACTCATAATGCCTTAAATCTAATGTCTCATCAGATTCAAAGTTTATAGAAGTTTCTCAATTTTATGCAAGATCTACGTTACTAAATTAAAGGAAATGAAAAGTATAAAAGCATAATTAAATAATTTGTCAGTTATGTTAATACATTAGGTCTTAAATCAAATGTTTTAATTTTTTTAAATCAAAAAACAAAACAAAAGTTATTTGAAATAAAAATGATACCATGACTTTTTACTGAAATATATCGGTTTAAATCGGTAAAAGTACACATTTATATTAAATTTCCTCCAGGTACCTGTGATTTTGTGAATTGGTTGTATTTGATGGTTTATAAAAAAAAAAATTTAACACAGTTAAGTTCAAATTGCTATGGAATTACTTTTTATTATTTACCCTTAATTTAGAGAGTGCGATATTTTAGATTTCAAATTTCAAATTAATTTAACTATCCTTTACAGATAGTTAAAAAACTATTTGTAAAAAATATAAATATATATATAT
>NC_061162.1:21887620-21902585 GCF_022113875.1 Hydra vulgaris | reverse complement strand
TATATATATATATATATATATATATATATATATATATATATATATATATATATATATATATATATATATATATATATATATATATATATATATATATATATATATATATATATATATATATATATATATATATATATATATATATATATATATATATATATATATATATATATATATATATATATATATATATATATATATATATATATATATATATATTTATATATATATATATATATATATATATATATATATATATATATATATATATATATATATATATATATATATATATATATATATAATATATATATATATATATATATATATATATATATATATATATAATATATATATATATATATATATATATATATATATATATATATATATATATATATATATATATATATATATATATATATATATATATATATATATATATATATATATATATATATATATATATATATATATATATATATATATATATATATATATATATATATATATATATATATATGTATATAAATGTTTGTATGTATATTATATATTTGCATATATAACTCCTGATAAGTCGTAACCTTTAAATGTCCGAGGAAATACTGGAAGTTCAATTTTTTAAAGGTTTGGGTTATCAAGAGTTTATTGTGTATATATCAATGGCATAGTACACAGATGTGGTAAGTGCAAGATTAAAAACTGTAGAAACTGTCATTTGCGCGCGTTATTATAATTTTAGCGCGTAATTATAATTTTATAAAGAGTTTTTGTATTTACCACATATTTTAAATTATTAGACTCTTCATCGTTTATTGTACACATGCCATATTTATGCACGATAAACTATAAATAAAAACAGGGTTTTTCTGCGTACTTACTTCAATTTGACTAAAATTTGTACTTACCATATCTGTGCATTAAAATGGTATACTAAAAACAAATGTTTTCACTGATTTTTAAATAAGACAAATTTATTCAACTGCTTCCTATACTTTTTTTCATTCAATTTGTTAGTTACTCCTTTGCGTAGGTGATGAAAGTGTATTTTTGAGTAATTTTTTGAAATAACTTTAATCAGTGAAAATAAATGCTTATCAGTTAAAAACGAATCAAGCATATCATGAGTTAGTTCTGTGAATACTTTTGATAAATCAACTGATCTCAAAACAACACTTGCATTTGCATTTTTAAATCCTATATCATTAGGCAGGGTAATATTTGTTGATGTAAGAAACCTTTGGAGACATCTTTCTGTTCCTTCGCATACCAAAACACTACTTTTGCTTGGTTTAACCAAACCTCCTCTTGAGAATTTATTCTTAATAAAATGTAACATACATATGTTACATCCTTACATACTATGTATGTGTTAAACTGTCAATAATTATCTTTTAAACTTTGAGGAATGATTATTCACAGTTGAGTTTGACAATGACTATAAATCTAAGTCATTGAGAGATTATTTTTTACTTTGGAATATAAAATTTGTTTTATATTTTCACTGATTATTGAGTCCAGAAAGTTAATGCATTAAATAATAAAATGACTTTTATAATCCTAGAAGGAACCTCGGAATTGTATGTACTCACAGTTCTCTGCTAATAGTTCATACAGCATTTGTACAATAATGTTTTTACCTACAAAACTCATGATTGTAAAATTTTTTAAAGATTGTAGGTAGACAACGTTGCTGCTTACCATACAGTTGTGTTATTAACTTTCTAGCACACAGCATTGGGTAATTATGAACTAAAAGGTACATAAATTATAAACCTCATTTAAAAAGTTCAGCTAGCTGAATATTTTATTAGTACTGAATATTTTATCAGTACTTTACTAGCTGAATATTTTATTAATTAGGAATCAAATAAATTTATTTGCCATCATATTTTCCTTAAAAAGTTAACTTTTCTTATTCGGTCAGAATTTTTATACGATTCAAACCGCTTTTTTTACGAAAAACAATAGAATACGCTATCCAGTTATTATTTTGAGATCAGTGCATTAAACTAAATGAAACAAGCAATTTATTTAATGCTAGATGACCGGATCCGAAAAAAAAAGCATTTGTAAGTTTATCTACCTTTTCTATACTACTACTTTTCTAGTCTATAGAGGAAGAATTAAGGAGGAAAAATTATTAAATTCAGTTTCTTTGCTAAAAAATTAACAAAAGTTCCGGTTTAGATGATATCAGCAGTATGGTCATTATTAAGTCACTAAAATATATAACAATACCACTTTTAGATATTTTTAATTTATCTTTAAAACATGGAATTTTTCCTGAAAAACTAAAGGGTGCAAAAGTTACACCAATTTTTAAAACAGGTGATCCTTCTGATGTTTCCAACTACAGACCGATCTCTGTTCTTAATTGTTTTTCAAAGATTTTGGAGCGTATAATGTATAATAGACTTTATTCTTTCTTAAATGTAAATAATATTCTTTACAATAAACAATTCTGGTTTAAATCCGGTCATTCGACCGATCACGCAATAATTAATCTTGTGCATGAAATTTTTAAAGCGTTTGATGAAAAAAAATTTACTTTAGGTGTCTTTATTGATCTGAGCAAAGCGTTTGATACCGTAGATCAAAATATTCTTCTTTATAAACTTAAAAATTATGGTATCATAAATTCTAACTTAGGCTGGTTTAAGAGTTATTTAAAGAATAGGAAACAATGCATTTTATATGATGGCGAGAAAACAGACTTGATGACAATTACCTGCGGAGTCCCTAAGGATCAATTCTAGGACCGCTTTTATTTCTCATTTATATAAATAATTTGAGTAAATTTTTCAATATCTTAATTTCAATTTTATTTGCTGACGATACTAACATATTTTATTCAAATAAAGATATTAATTTTTTAATTACAACAGTGAACGAGGAGCTTGTGAAACTAAGCGAATGGTTTATATCAAATAAATTGTCCATAAATATTAAAAAAACAAAATATACTTTCTTCCATCGTCTTCATGATAAAGACAACATACCCTTACAACTTCCTAAGCTTTTTATTAATAACTCTTATGTCAAAAGAGAGAGTTCTTTGTTGTTTCTAGGCGTTGTTTTAGATGAAAACATAACATGGAAGGAGCACATACGAATAATCCAAAATAAAATTTTGAAAAATATAGGCCTTTTATACAAAGCAAAACAGTTGTTGAACCAAACTTGGTTGAAACTTATTTACTTTTCTTTTATTCTTTGCTATCTAAATTACACTAACGTTGCTTGGTGCAGCACTAATGTATCTAAAAATAAAGGGCTTCTAATTAAACAAAAACACGCTCTAAGAATTATTGGAAATGTGAATCGCTATTCGCACACTAAATTACTTTTTAATAAATTCAAAATACTTAACGTATTTCAACTTAACCTATATCATATTTTTACATTTATGTTCAAAGTAGATAATAAAATGGCACTCATTTTATTTAATTCATTTTTCGAAAAAATAAATTATTTATACCCAACAAGATTTTCAAACAACAATTATATTCAACAAAAAAAAAATTATTCTTCGACTAGGTTCTCGATAGCAATCAGAGGACCTAAATTATGGAACACCCTATTGGATAATGAGTTTAAAAAAATTTCTTCCCTTAATCAATTTAAAATAAAAAAAAAAAGTAAACTTTTGACAATTGACAATGAACTTGACTTCTTCTGAAACTTTTAAATAGGAGTAATCACTTGTTTTTTACTTATATTTAATTTATTTTTAACATATTAATTTTTGATTTTAATTTGAATCTTTACCTTCTTAAATTATCATGTTTTATCTCATTTTTATTTACTATTAAAATTTGAAATCCTAATAAAAAAAATAATAAAAAAAAATATTAAATTTTAATGAAAATTATTTAGATATTTGTATTTATATATGTACCTTACGCATATATTATATTGTGATAACGGATTTGTCTTCTTGCCCTAGCCGTGTATATACAGTTTTTAAAGTCTAATTTTGTAAATATTTTCTTTTTGGCGAAACATATAACATTATAAAAAAAATTTTATTTCTAAAGGTCAAGTCCCAGCCGCGTGGCTGGAAGCTTTCATTAGACCGCTTCACAAAAAAGTATCCAAACTTGATGCATTGATGTTTTTCCTATCTGATCAAAGCAACGCTTATATGATGCAAGGGTTTTTAAAATACTAAATTTTAAAGTATTTGAATTTTAATTATTGATTTTCCGTAAATCACAGAGTAAATAGGAATAAGACAACCTTTGAGATGCAATTTTAGCAATTAAATCTCCAAGCTTAAAAATGAAATAAGCTTGTACTATTTTAATATAGGGGGCGTTATCAAGAATTGATGCATGTAAAACACGATAATACAATACATGAGAGTAAAATATTTAAAAAAACGAAGCTAATAGGAATTCAAGATAGTTTTAACTTATATACGTTTATGATTAAATATTTTTTCATTACCTTTTTCGATTTATATTTAATGATTGTTGCACATCTAATATGAGAATTTTTTGATGAAACTGGAATAAACAATATTAGAGAAGGTAAAACTCTTAGAAAAAAGGGTTGCTATTGAATCTAATTCATAATTAAGCGTCATTCTAATAGCAGGCTTTCAAAAACTTTGGGTTAAATTTCGAAATAGGCACTACAAATACCTTAAGGTCCGTAGGAAACCAATTTATCTATTAAAAAAGTAAATCCATAATTTTTGCAATTCGGGTCATTTTAAAGCATCAGAAAAGATTTATACACTATTTTCTTTGTGTAAAAGTTTCTGAAGACATGTTTGGGGAATTCTCTTCGAATTTTGATGTTATTTTATGTTTTGCTTTTATATTCACCCTACATATATTACTGGACACTTACTTGGCATTGCATTTTGAAACGTCTAGGCAAAAATTTTAAATTAGTTGTAACTCTTTAAAGCAAAATAAAAATCATATCCACTTAAAACATAATATCATAAGAAAAATGATATAACATTCTGTATTCGACCTAGATATTATATAACAATTCTTATATGAGTTGTGTTATTCTTTCATTTAGAAGTAATAACTATATACAAAATTAATTTTAATTTTAAGTTAAGCATATGAATTTGTAGGTTTTAGTCAGTGAAATTCATTCATAATCGCCATTTTCTCACAGCGATATGTAAACCGGCCTAACTATTTATTTCTTTTAAATCGGGCTTGGTGACATGCGACATGCATAATAGAATGTTTATATCTTGCATCATATTACGCACCAATTAGTGTAAATAACACCACACGCATTATATTGCACTCATAAGAGCGTTAAAGTTATTGAACTGTTGCGTTATAACCATCACAAATGTTAATAAGAATCTTAAAACCAAAACAATACACTACAATATCTAAACAATACACTACAAAAAAATCAAAACAATACACTTTAATAACAACTAAACTTATGGGCAATCCCATTCTTAACTTACGTTACACGCGCAACAACTCTATTTAACATTTGCCTATGTATACTGAAAAACTAATTTTTAGCTAATTTGTACGGAAGCTGTTAGACTGATAAATAAAAAAAGCTGATAAGTTTTGAGTCTGGCCTAAATAGGTCAAACATACAACTAAAAATGTCACTTAACTCTTACGCAGAGTTGAAAATCAGACCCAAATGTGGAAACGGCTTTTTTAACAAGGTAAAAAAATTGTTTCAACTTTTAGGTCAGATTTCTGCGAATCATAACATTCATAAAAATTATTGAAGAGATTACGGTTTTTTCCGCAAGACCAACAGCAACTTTAAAACATTGTTTTAGTATGACAACTTTATTATTACTTTCATAAGATTGAATTGTTAAAATGTTGCAAAGTAATTAATTCTTTTTTTTTTAAATCTTCAAAAATACTTTTGCGGTAAAAATACTACTACAATTTAGGAGGAAGATGGGGTGCAAGTATATGTGATTGTTTGTGACAAGAGGTAAGGGGTTAAAAATTGACAAAATAGGACAACGTACTTTTTGGACGACCACCATATTATCATTTGAAAACGACTTTTTTTACAAAAACAAATATCCAAATAAAAATCACGTGAAAATTATTGTTTTTACTTAATTTTGTAACAAAAACTTTACGAAAAAGCGCCGGAAATTTTGTAAATGCATGAAGTTAACTTACGTTACACAAATTTAAAATTAAAAGCTTTCTCAAGCTAAACATCGTTATTGTAAACCTCAAATGTAAAAACGTAACAATTCATTTTTTTTTTTTTTGAACATTTGCGCTAATGACCTTTTTTATCGGAGAAACTGGGGGTTAAGTAAAAAAATTTTATTAGAAATTTATTATGTGCTGAGTTAAAAACGCTTTAATCAAAAAAGAATAGATCTATACTTATTTAGTCTTTTAATTCTTTCGCCATTCTACAGAACAATTAAGAACTCGAAAAGTTATACAGTATTAAGTTAAATTCTATTTAAACAGTTAGTTTTAAACAGAGTGAAGTTATGTACTAACTTTTATTGTTTTAATTTTTGTTTGTCATCCTGTTTGACAAAGGAATGAATGGGCATTCAGACGAGAAACGCAGAGTTAAAAGTCGAACTATACGTTTTAATTAAATAATAAAACCATGAAAAACTTTTATTAAGCGTTATTATGAAGTAACTTGTTTATTAAGTTTTTTTGCTTAAGTTTTTTTATTAAGTTTTATTAAAACTTATTAAGTTTTAAAAATAGTTAACTTTAATTATGGAAATATGCGTAAAAAAAAAAATAATAAAGCATACGAAAAAACTAAAAACTTTATGTATTTAAAAAGCCAGACATTTTAAATGTTTAAAGCTTCGCCTACCGGACAGAGGACAAAAGATTAAAAAGAAAGGACATGTCCTCTTTTTGCCAGACGTTTGGCAACCTTATATTCAACTAAGAAAATTCTAATTAACTGAACTTAATCACTTTTTTTTTTCTTTATACTTTTTATTTTCTCGTGAGCTTTTGCTGCAAATGTAATCATTAAATGAATGATTTAAAGATTAATTTACAATTTTCTATAATAGAATTCTTAAAAAAATACATATATAATTAGTAAAATCTCCTTTTATCTGACACATGTAATTTATGTAGTATTCTTTCATAAATCGATTGTCTTTTAAGTAATAAGTTTAATTAGTATCTGCGCACGAGTGCTAACGTTATTAAAAACTTATTTTTTCAGTGTTTAAAATCACTGGAGAAAAAGAAATTAAATATCTTTAATCCATTAAAATTAGACATACAAAATTATAATTTTGAATTTTTTTATGTGAAAGCATTAAAAACATATTCAACTTCCAACTGTATTTTTTTTTTTTTTCTTTAAATATTTTTATCTACATTCTTAGTAACTTTTCACCGCCGATGAGAAATTATTGCGATGAATAAATTATTTTTCAATAAAACCTTTATAATCTACTAATTGCGCGTTTGCACATTTTTTCTCTATCTATTTTGTTGTTGTGTTATTGTAATTAATTTAAACATCAAAGTCAACCCATCTTAATATATTAATGGGTATACAACCCATCCTTGTATATCTCTTTTTACTTGCTTTCTATTATTAGTAAAAAGAGGCATCAACACTTTGATTTTTTAATAGCATTTCAGAAAACGATATTAATCTACAAAGTAATCAGTATTAAATTTTTTTACTATTGTATAACATTTGATTTGATATATATATAAAAAAATAAACTTTAAATTACTTGGATGTTATCAAACTTCCATTTTTTAATTAAACCAAAATCTGTGCGAGCTAGCGATACTTTAAACAAAGTAACAATTACAGTTCATTTGAACTTTAGTTAGGGACAGGCCATAAAGTACTTATACTTGGATGGGAAAAAAGGAGTCTGCGAATGGCGTATATGAGATAGGGGATGCAGGTGGTTTATTATAAAAGTAGGAGACAATGAATTAAAAACAGTATCATAAAATGTGGGGTAGGTTGGTTAAAAATGTAGGTATATTTAAGGTGGTAGTATAGCTACTCTAAAGAAACGTTTAGCAAAATGAGTAATAGTAAAATAAGGATTTGACGCCACCCAAGGCAATGACCTTTGTAAAAAAAACTTTGGCATCAGGTTTGACCTATCACCTCTGTCGACATAGACTTTGACGCCACTTAGCTCTTTAAATTATTTTACCCTCTTTTTGAAGCAACTTATTTGAGAGGTGTGCGGGGTGTGACCTCCTCCCCCCCTATTAATGACTTTTTCGTTCATCTAGTCGGCAAATTTGACCCTTCTTGATGTGTAACTCGGCATGTGTAGACCATTTCGACAAGTTAGTTGGTAAAATTAGACAGTCAGTCGGCAAATGTAATTATGGCAGTAGGAGGGCAGTCAGTAAATTTTCGAAAACAAGGACTTTTTTTATTTATTTATTACTCGGTAAAAGTTGTAGTGGTACCCCCCACGTGACACCTACTCGCGCCAGCCCTGTGTAACCCCTCAGAAAACTTTTTTCCTCCATGGTTTAGTACTATCAAGCCATATTATGGAAGGAATTTCCACATCAGGGTGTTCAGCACTTATAATTTTGAAAAATATAAAACCACATTTAAAAAAAAATTAAACTTTACTTCTTAACTAAATATGTTTTAAAAATTTGAACTTCTGGCGCCGTGTTATCTCACTCGCGAATGGATTCCAGAATAGTACATGAATAAGGTAATCTAGTTAGTAGTATTAACTGAATAGTATCTGTCTGATGTCTCTGCATCTTTCGTTTTTATACAGCTTTATTACAAATATAATTGACAGGACTTCCAGAAGATCATACGATCTTGTCATGAAGCCCTTTACAATATCAATTAAATCAACATAAACTATATATACCTGTGTATTGAAAATATAAATAAACTGGATAAACTATATGAAATATATGATACAAAAGAACTAAAAACAAGAAAAAATATTTTCTTCTAAAATGATAACTTCTTTTAATTTTCGTTTAAAAGAAGTTAACATCCAGTTCAAAGATTCATCAAAGTTTGGCAAATCTATATTCCCATAAAAAAGGACCGCGATAAGAAGTAATTCGTTGTTCAAGTTTAGTTTGGCAGAAAAGTTCTTGTAGATTTTTTCCATTCCAAAAATTGTATTTGTTTATGGGTTTTACGTTATAAAGGTTAATAAGTACACCAGAAGGTAAATGATTTTTACAATAAACATGAAACATTTAATATTATAAAAATGTAGTTTGTATACATTTAAGGCTTTCATTTCTTTCAGAAGTAGTTTTGATTTGAAAAACGATTTACAAAATTATTTAAGCGTGCTGCGTGTTTCCAACGCTGATATAGCGATTTAAGTTTAGTTTTGTGCGTGGTTCCCATACAATATTTGCACAATTTAAATTGCAGTGGTTAAACGAATAAAATAGTTGTTTTAATTGTTGCTTATTTAAAATATGTCGAACTTTATATGTAATTTTAATACTTTTAGCAACTTTTAAGGAGATTTTATCGATTTGTTGTTTCCAGGATAGGTTTTCGTCTACAAGAACTCCGAGACTTTTGTAACGTTTTTACTTTTTAGTATTGTATTATCAACGAATTTTTCTAATTCGACTTTTTCTAACTTTCTCTCTATCATTCTTCGTTCTTCCTAAACTCACTTACTCTTAGTCTGCGGAACAAGTTATGGCGCTACTTATGGAGCTAAAGTCATCTTCGTAGGCGTAGGTATCTGGCCCTCTATATTGCAATTAGCCGGAGGAGCTCAAACCACTATACCCTCTTCTGAGTTCCATATTTGTGTTTTGTCCGAAACTCTGGCACGGTATTAATTCATCCGTAAGTTCCTTTATGTTTTTTTGTCTACTAAGGCTAGCGTATTTTGATTTTTGGAAAGTATTTAAAAACTTCAATTAGAGCAAAAATTTATATGATACAGAAAAAATTTTAACGCGAAAAACATTGTTACCTATTTATTTGAACTAAAAAATATTAAAGCAGAAGACTGGTGGAGTTTAGCTTTAAAACTTTAATGTAATCATACTGGAAAAGCTAACAATGACATTATTTGGGTTAATGTTACATATACAGGTCCTATGGGATCTTAAGGACATATGATTTCAATGTATGACGAGACTCATATAGGTAATCATGTAAAATATACCGCTTATTCTAAGAACCGGTTGAGGTACTTATTACTACACAAATGACAGAAGAAATAGTAAACTGTTTTCCATCAGATCACAACCTTTAATTAAAAGGAGTAACAGTTGTTCCTAATCCTAAAATTGTTAACATGATTAAACGCAATGACAGGAATTTAACATAGCAAGGATAAAACTAAATTTTATGATAAAGAACTTTACTTAGTACAAGGTAAAACAAGATATAAAGTGGCAAAAGTATATGAGGAGAAAACTTCAAATCAAATCTTCGAAAATTTCATTGAGAAATGGTGTAAGATAAATGCAATCGTGATTTTTTGTAATACTTGAAGAGTTTATTTTCAAAACGCGGTAAACGCCATTCCCAAAAATGCGTTGAAATCGTGTGGTTAATTTTTAGTTTATAAGGACCTAACAGACATTGTGTCCGAATATATGCTAAGCGAAGTATATCCCTATATTTTTCTACTTCTAAAAACATTTATTTTTAAAGTGGAGTATTTAATTGTGACCAATCCGTGGCAAATGCATATTACTTCCTGTAAAATACATTTGTGAAGTTGCAAACCTTGTAAAGTTGCATTAATAAAATGGCAGATTGCGCTGGACAAGATTATTCCGTTAACTAATCTCTTAATTCACATAGAAAAAAAGATAAAATGCATGAAACAAGAAAAAAGAAAAGCATTTCTTTATTCTTGTGTTTGTTTATACTTTCATACGTTGTTTAACTGCACTGATTATCAAATGATGATGGAAAATGTATTTTAAAGACAACTTATATTATTGAGTTTGAATATGTTTGCAATCTGTTTTTTTTTAATAAAAACCATTCAATAATAATATATATTTTTTATTTGATTGTTAAACCGACGTTTTCTTTATTGCAAAGAAAATGAGGTTATTGCAGTGTTTCAATTTTAAAGCTTTACTTTATTAAAAAATATAAGGATGACGTTTATGTTATGTTGATTGTCCATTTATTATAAACAGACTTAAAAATAAAAGGCGGAATTAAAAAGTTGATGGCCCATGAAAAAAGGGAGACTTTTTAAAAATTTGATGCATTTTCCAATGCATCAATTCTTTGTCTATTTTTATATGCCTGCTATGGACAAAGCAACAAGTAAGCATAGTGTTGATGCTTCTTTTCTTGAAAAAAACAATATTTTAAAAATCTGATCGTTATTTTACAACTACAAACTCACTATTATTTAAACTTTAAAATTAAATATAAATTAAATCAAAAATTTTGGTTTATTGTGTATTTAACTCTTCGAAATAAATTTGAGTTGTGAAACATAATAGTTTACACTACTTAACCATAGTATTTAAATAGTATGGAAACGCGGGACGTTTTCTTATAACACTCAAGTTCCTCTCTATACTAGTACTTAGCCTACTTTAGAGAGCATCAAATTATAAACATTGTATTTCGCTACAACTAAGTTGCAGATATTCTGGGGTGAATATTGAAGTGGCAAGAACAAATTGCGTTTGTTTTGGTTATTTACTTTTAATTTATTACTTTGGATTGCATATAATATTTCGTATTATAAAATAAAAATAAATAAAAATGATGAATATAGCATAAAATAAAGACATCAGCTGTTGATATACGCATTTATGTGACAGGATTTGTAGTAGTATAAATATGCATATTCAAACCATATATCTTATATCATATAAGTATTTAGGTTATATGCAATATGAAAATATGCTATAGGTGCAAGCAATTCATCAACTGTATCTTTTGATGGATGTATATGGGTATAAATGCTTAGTATCATATATTCAGAGTATATTTATTTAAAATGTTAGCTAATAGAGCTTAATAAACTCTAAATTCTATATAAAGTTTAATAAGTTAAATAAAGTATTTTTTCTTGGAAAACAGTCTAAAAGTTTAGAAATTTCTTAGGGTAGTATAAGCGGTATACCCTTAATACAGTATAATTATCAACCTTAGATAGAAAATTATATTCAAATTTTTACTAAATTATATTAAAAATAATGATTTGTTGTAAAATTTTCTGCTTTAAAAGTGAAAAAATTTTCCTTTAAAGATATAATTTTTTACCTTTGAAGGTTAATAACTTTCCCTTACTAAGGTCATATCACATATTCTAAGCTTTGGTAGAACTTCTAACTTTTTTACAAGTGCAATACTATAACATAAAATGTTGTGCAAAAATGTTTTTCTATTTTTATTCATAATTAAAAAACTTATTCAGTAAAACCTAGGATTTTAATAAATACTTATTTTAATAAATAATTGTTTTAGTTGAAGATAATATTAGATTTATATCTAATAGTGTTTCCAAATCTAAAAAAAATATCTCCAAATCTAAGGTTACCTTCAACTAAAATAAGATATTTTATGTTAATTATCTAGTTTCAAAGTCAGCTGCAGTGTATAATGATATACTTGACTAATCTGGCTGACTTTTACAACTGCTGCCAGTGCATGACAAACTTCTCTTTTGCTTTAGAAAGCTATTAAAATTTGTAAATTTTTTAAAAGTTGTTGCTTGTAACTTGCAATGATGTTTCTGCAAATCGCAAGTTGTGGTAAAGACATTTTAAATGATTCGTTTAAACCTAATCCGCCACATTAAAATACAGCAACTTCTTACTGTCTTATTTAAGTATGATTTATCCAACTTATAAAATACGGAAAAAAAAGATGTATTTAAAGATGTTAAGTTTATAATGTGGAATGATATTGCTTACATATTCTATGAAGATAGAGAATGTGGCTTTTTTATTTTACCTAAACTTACTTTTGAGCTTATAAAGTTGACAAAATATTTACATTAAATACATTTTAATACAAATACAATACAATACAAATACATAAATACATTAAAAATGTTAACTTTGCTGCCTAAGTAAAAAGTTTTTGCTGTATTAAAGATTTAATACATTATAAAATAGTTTATTTGAAAACTATTTTTAACACTTACAAACACTTATTGCTTGCAAGGACAACTCATCTTTTAATGGCTTTGGCTTCAATAATAACAAAATAAAAAAACTAAAAAATATAATAAGTACCTGGAAATGTAATGGATTTAGTTACACGGGTAATATAAAGTGGTAGTAATATAGTATTAAGTCATGCCAAAAAAAAAATCTTGTTAGATTTGTTCAGAACTAAATATTTTTTTATTCTAAAATATATGTTAAATAGTAGTGTTGTCAGTATCATTTTAAAATAAAAAATTATACTTTTTATTATTATTTAATCTTGTATTGTTATTTTATTACAAAGTTACTATACCATAAACCTATAAAATATACATGAAGCACTATTGTTCTACTTAGAAGCTAATTATATAAAAATAATATTTTTAAAAAATATGTGGCTATGAAAATAACCGTTCAAGTCACCTCACTTTCTTTTTACTTCTCTTGCTCGAAAATAGAGGGTTTTTTTATTTAATGTTCTTTATATATCAATTTAGTTTGACTTTTTAAATATTGAAAGCTCTCAGCTTATCTTTTGCAATGTAAAATCTACGAACTTGTATACAAAATGTTAGATGATCATGCATACTTAGCAGCAAGCAAATACGATAAACACTGCTCATGATACAACTTATACATGTTAAAACTAAAACCGATTGTAAAATTAGAGGTACCAAAAACATTCCCACAAAGAATATTAGAATTTTTTGTTTATTAATATAGTGGAATACATGCTTAAACGTTATAATATCATTGATAAAAGAGGTGCCAATCAGGTAAACAAAAACAAGATTCGCTACTTCAAAACATAAAATAAATCATTTTTTCAGAAAATATTCTCTACAATCAGCGGTAAAAATTTTCAGCATTTCCATCGAATGGTCCAGTTACATTTTTACTAGCAACTAAGCTGTAATAATTTCTTCTTCAAATATTTATACTTGATTTTAAATTTTTAAATTCAGCTTATAGCAGAGTATCATTTTTCTAAAGCAAGCTTTATTGCAATCTAGATTAAATAATTTTAAAACCTAAAAGAATGAAGATTAATCTTTTTTTTTTTTCTTTACTAAATGTTTATCAGTACTCTTGTCCTTGTGCTTGGTGTTGATGTGACGAGTCACAAACATTTTTTCTTGCAAAACAGGGACATAAATATTCTTGCTTTACTTTGGATAGGAAAAATTAAATTAGGTTGAACTAAAATTGAGGTCTGTCTCCAACAAATAACAACTCAATAGCAGCTAAAACAGGATCGTACTCATTCAAACTTTAAAAAAGTCATTTCTAAAACATTTGATGCACTCTCAGTCTGGTCACCCCTTAAAGCTCAAGTTGTTATACGAAATCTATAGAAAACAGCCTACGTTTCCAGACTAGATAAATGCTATGACTATGCTTTGACAGATTGTTGTTTAGATTCACATTATCATTTAAATATAATCACCAAACATTAAATACACAGAGTTATACAATATATTAAATAACATTAATTATTAAAAAAGTAATTAGGTCTTTTAAAGTTTTTAAACTTTCTATAGTATCTTTATAAAATAAATATACCGTATTTTGCTAATAAGCTGTAATTGGATATACAGTATTTTGAAAGTAAATGCAAATTCGTAGAAAAAAACTTTTTTTTTATTTACCAATATTCTAATTATTAACCTTATCTAATATACTTTATGTATATATACATTAAAAATCAATAATTTTTCCAAATATACGAGACATGATTGTGTGGCGAAAAATGTCAACTCAATACCAATACAGTAAAATGTCAAATCTCAATACCACAAAAATGGATATACCGCATTTTGAAAATACACTCTTCATTTGCATAAGCCCTGTGGGAATTT
>NC_061162.1:21752620-21885120 GCF_022113875.1 Hydra vulgaris | reverse complement strand
GGATAATGGCTAGAAAGTATGTTACAAGATGGTATAAATAAAAATACACACACAAAAAAAAACTATTGAACGTTGTACTAAATAACTAAAAAAGTATACATAGTTTCAACAGTATTATATCATAATATTAGTAGCAATATTAAAGATATATATGTTTATAAAAGCAAAATGTTCGAGCTCAGGATAACTTTAAAAACACCAAACATCGAGTTTACTGAATATAATATTTTAAAAAATGTTCTAAAAAAAAAAACAGTTAACTAGTCAATAATTACTTCAAACTGCACTTTCATAAATTATAAAGTCTAAATATTGCATTTTTATTTTAAACCATTCAATACGAACCTGCATCAAAGATTTTTTTTGAAAATCGTCCAGAAAAAGGACGCAGCCAGATATAGATCCTAAATAACTAACTATGTAGGTTGAAAGGAGTAACGTGATGGCGTCAAGAAAAAATTTGAAAAAAATAATAAAGTGTGTTTTCTTTTCATTAATAAGTCCAGATATAAAAAACAAATTAGTATAAAAACAAGTATTAAATATTGCAATTTAATAGGCCAAATAATCTTTTTTGATATGCTAGAACCCAAAAAAAAAACAAATTAAAACAGTTTATTTACTTGTTAAAAAGTGTAAATAAAATAAACTATCGAGAAAACGAATTGAAAAATCTTTTAGCATCTTTTTTAAGAAACTTTGAACAATAATCTCCACAGATCAACATTTTTTTCAAATTTTTACCAATGAAACATAACTGGCAATTGGGTTTGAAATTAGATATCATGAAAAAAATTCCCGAAAATGTTGCCGGAAAATTCGCTAATGTTTATATTCTATACTTGTAGCACGGAAAAGTTACGTGACTGAATCGTCTATTTGTAATAAAATGAAATTTATTTTACCGAAAGCAAACAAAATAGATTTAATAGAAATAGCAGACTTGCATAGAAAATAGTTTGATAGCTATGTAGAAACTTTACATGCTGATCAGATTGAAAATTTTTCAGCTGAAAACTTGTCTTCAAAGACGTTTTGTAAAACTTATTGGAGAAGCGGCATATGAATATGTTTTTCTTAGAGTAAAAAGTAGAAATAGATAAATTAAATTATTTGACAATTGAGTTTTAAATTTGCAGAAAAATTTATAGAAAAAACTCAGATTAACATCAAAACATGATGTACTATCGCAAGAGCTCATTATGACAGTTACAATAAAAATTCCCGATTAATACTCTAATAATATTATAAAACACAATAAACTAGAAGAGTTACATAGATATAATATTTGTAAGAATATAATATTTGAAGAAATTTGATGTGTTAGAAGATATTATAAACTTAGCAAAAAGCAAGAAAGTATGCAAAGCAAGAGCAGTTTATACGAGAGATTATAGAGCAAAAAAAGCAATTAAATAAAGAAATGTTAATTGCAGCTTATAAGATAGCATTAAAAATATATATATATCAATTAGAAACTCACATTTATAAACATATTATAAAGTTAAAGAGCTAGCATTGATCGAGCTATCTAAGTTTTACAAGATAAAGTGATTAATCTCAATTAATGGAGAGATTAAGTAGAAGCGCTATCAGCATCTACTAAATTAGTTAAGCGACCGAAATATAAATTAGCAAAAGGTCAAACTACTATAAAAGATTTCTTTAAACCTATACCAGCTCCAAGATTGTCTAAGCCAACACTACTTTTTAGACCGCTTAAGCCATCACCGCCAGTTGCACCTTCTAGACCTAAAATTGAAGAGCCTCCTAAACTAAAATATTCTACCAAAGATCTTAATGATTAGCTTAAAAAATATCTTTTACAATGGAGTGCTAGAAGAATATTGCCAGATTTTGAAATTAGAAAACAACCTAGCCAGCTTGCAAGTTATGCTGCTGAATAGCCGCAAGGCCACAGACTTAAATCTGGCGCACTTTTTTTTATAAACAAAATGAAACTTAAGTTGTAGAGTTTATAGAAACTAAAATTAGAAAAGATGGAACTGATTTTAGTTGCTGAACTAGAAAAAACATCACCTAAGGGTGATACTATAACACAAACTGTTTACCTACGCTCAGATAATGCACCTATTTATAATAAAGATTTTGTCAAGGGTTTGCTTGACACAGCTCCAGCTAAACTTAATGAGCTTCTTAAAAAGTTTACTTCTGATGGTTTAGGTTCGCAAGTTAGTCGTTGTGAAACGTTACACATTGGATTAGCAAAATAAATTCTATTCAAAGGTAAGTCTTACATTAAACCCCAAATTGTATTTAGAAGCGCTGCGTTGTAAATGTTGAAAACACAAGCAACCGCTGCTTTAAGTGGGCTTTCTTTAGCCCGATGTACTTAATTGATCTTCTTAAATCTGACCGCAAAAAAGGGGAAAAGTATGGGCAAAATCACTCGGACCGTATAACAAAGTACAGCCACCATCTTGGCGAGCCTAATTTTAATGGAATTTTATTTCCAGTAAAAATTAACGGTGTTGTAAAATTTAAACGTCGAAATCCAACACTTTTAGTTGATATTTTTGAATGGAATATTGGTTTATATTCTGAATGGAATATTGGTTTATATTGCCTTATTCAATATACTTACTCAAGAAGATTCAAAATCTCACTATACTGGAATAAAAACTTAGCTTAATATAACAGCAAACATAAAGCAGCAAAACACCCTTGTCGTTGGTACCTTTGCGTATTTAGCTGAATTATTGAATACTCACTATGAGCATTGTTTAGGTATTAGAGATAAAGCTCAACCTACGGTTATGCCTGTTTTTTAGTAAATGTCATGATGATCCGTTTTTAAGTAAATGTCATACTTTTTTGAAAAATTTAGAACTATAAGTATGACTCAGCACACTATTTAAGCTCCAGGCATAAGTTGGGACTCGCTTTTGATAAAGACTGGAGTACAACTTGAGCTACTTACTGATATTGATATGCACCACTTTATGGAGAGAGGGCTATGTGGTGGCATTTCGATAGCAAGCAAGCGTTTTGCAAAAGCTAACAAACCAGAATGCCCAGACTATGATAATAATAAAGCAAATTCACATATAATGTATTTGGATGCTTGTAATTTACACGGCTAGATATTTATGCAGTCTCTTCCAGGTCAGGGATTTAAGTGGTGTGAACCTACTGTAAGTTGTTACTTAAAGTGTTTGAAGAAGTGCTTAGAACACCAGATGACGCCCCTGAAGGTTTCTTAGTAAATATCGATATTGAGTATCCTGAGCATTTTCATGATAGCCTCAACAATTACCCTCTTTCTTTAGAAAGGATGATGGTTGAAAAAGAATGGCTTAGTAAATACCAGCAAAAATCTAGGCGGAAAGTTTACTAAATGTGAAAAACTAGTCCCTAACTTACAAAACAAATTAAAATGCCTTGTTCATTATATCAAGATACCATACTAGTAAACGTGTAGTTTGGCTATTAACTGATTTTACAACATCAGGTAAACCTTCTACCCATGCAACTGATCTTTTATTTATTAGCAACTCTTGAGCATACTCATGGGTGACCGGCGTTACCTAACAAAGTAACTATTTCTTTTTGTTTTTTTCTTAGAGCTATAGCTAAATTGCTATAATCCAACTTACATTCTTCATCACTTAAAAATTCTACAATTTTTATAGACCCAATATGCACAGTTTTTTGAAAAACTTCAATTTGCGAAGTATAATCAAATTTTTGGTTTAAAGGGCAGCTACGGTAAAGATACTTTACAACTTCACGCTGGTTAAATTTAATTGCTTCAATAAGAAAATTCTGACCCCATATAAGGAGATAATCTTTGAGCATCATTTTAACTGTGCTGACCTCTCTTTTTCGACAAGCGAGATGATAAATATCCTCTTGAAGACCAACGCTTATGTTGTTTTTTCTTGTAAGAGTTAAACCCATCTTATTATTAATAAACAGTTAAAGATCTGAAATAATATATATATATATATATATATATATATATATATATATATATATATATATATATATATATATATATATATATATATATATATATATATATATATATATATATATATATCAAAATGACTCAAAGAGTAATAAACTTGCAAATTCATTCTTTTAATCTAGTTGAAGCTGAGTTTGACATTAAAGATGGTCTTAGGCAAACATTTGATCAAGCTCATCAGGCATGGCAATCAGAAGTAAATACCCGCCTTGGACTGATCAATGCAGCTCTTGTTGCTGTATGACAGCCTTGCAATCAAACTAATCTCGCTGATGTAATTTTCTTTAATAAAAATGCGGTAGGTGTGAACGCTGATACTGTTTTGGTATCCCTCCTCCATGAACCTCAGTTTAACTACGTTCTTACTGAGCTTATTGGCTTAGCAAGAGGTTATGCTCTTTTCGCTTCAAGTCTAAGAATTTGTGGTCAAGCTGCATCTATGCTCAACTAAATAAATGCAAATATATTGTTAATCAGCAAAGCTGTGTTCATTAAAAAAAATTAAAAAAATTAAAAATTAAAAAAAATACCATTACCTTTACGTGACATTTGGTTTGGTTGCGTAAGGCCTATTTTTTGTGTTTTATTTTAAAAACGCTTAATTTTTTTTGTAACGTACTAACCTATTAACCCACCTATAACTGCAGATCCTGCGAGAAACAAATACTTATTTTCTTCAACATAGACTCAAACAGCTCGTTTATTCGAGCTCAACTTTCTCCGTCAGCTTGGAGTTGAGCTTTAATTTTATAAATAACTTCAGTTCAATTCTGATTCCATTTAGTTGTAGCTTTTTGTAATTTCTCAACAGCTTTATTATGCATTTTAAATTCTTAGAGCATTTTCGAGCTTTTATTTACTCTTATAGTCTGGGCTATAAGCCCAGACTCTTGGTTAACGCCACTGCTTAGTTTGAAAAAGTCAACGCTCTTGAGCTACTTTTCTGTTACTGTAAAGTTAATACAGAACTGTCGGACAAAATCAAAATTCTTACATTTTCAACAAACTCTAATGCTTGATAAATGCTTGGAATAGGAGGAGGTAGCGGACTTGAGTTTTGCATTTTGAGAATAGTCCCACATATATATATATATATATATATATATATATATATATATATATATATATACACATATATATATATATATATATATATATATATATATATATATATATATATATATATATATATATATATATATATATATATATATATATATATATATATATATATATATATATATATATATATATATATATGTATATATATATATATATATGTATGTATATATATATATATATATATATATATATATATATATATATATATATATATATATATATATATATATATATATATATATGTATGTATATATATATATATATATATATATATATATATATATATCTTTAATAGATGAAAACAATATTGAACAACATTTTCTTATTGTATGAGCAAAAAATTCAGGAAAAACAGAGTTTGTGCTAAACCTGCTCGACAGACGGTCAAATACTATAATATTTTTAATATGCAGAACCATTGAATACAATGAAACATACAAAAGTAATGAAAAGATTTTCACAACCAAAGGTTTCATGTCGTGCTCCCGTTTTTGATTGAACAATGCGGCGTTCATTGTGTTTTAGAACTTATTAGTAAAGTTATGGAATGAGACGAATGCATTTTTATTGACGATAATTCTATTTGTATAAATGATATGGATTCGCGAAGGTCACCACTAGCTAAGCTCGCTACATCTGGTTGCGATATAAAGCATTCATTGTGGCTTTACCTCAAAGGTACAGGGATACCTCGAGTTGTTTGAGACAAGCTTATCTGTATTCGTATATTACCACTGAAAGATTGGTCAATCTTTACAACAATTATAGAAGAAAACGGTCAACTTTTAAGTGATACCCAAGTAGAACAGGTAAAAAAAATATCTTAATTCTAAACCTTACACTACTGCGTTAATACATTTACACTCTCACGCACGAGTTGCTATGGTTTTATCAATAAAAAATTTGTTTTTTCTTTGTATTTTTTTTTAAGTGTTGAAATTACATTTATTTGGAAGAAAGTAGTTTTTAAATATATAAAAAATTGTATCATGAAGTAAATTTTTGAAGAACTCAAGAAGAAAAGTTGAAAACTCAGTTGAAACAGAAGATAACCTAGTTGAAAACTCAGTTGAAACAGCAGATAGCTCTGCTAGTTTGTATAGATTAAGGCTAGCAGAATGTGTTTTTAGGAGGAAACAGTTTAAAACTTCTTGGAAGAAAATTCACCAAGAGCCAAGTAATATGAATATTGATGAGTTTTATTATGCAGTGATGGACACAATGCGAATGGGTAAAAGTATGGGTACCAGGAGTTTCAAAAATGGCAACAATAACCTATACAAAGCTTGTAACAAAAATTTTCCCAATCGGAGATTATGAAGGCTTAAAAGCTGATCTTGATAACAATCCAGTGCTTCAGCTTTCGAGTTTTACTATTGATTTGGTATGGTTCTTGCACCTCCTACTGTTATGCTATCAACCGCCACTCTTGTTTACGTTACCCGCCCTTGTTTTACTATTAAACAACAACCTCAAGAAACGTATAACAATCCTGAGCAAATAGTTAACAATTTTGAGTAAATAATTAACAATAATCAATTAGAAGTAGACAATGATATTATAAATAATAATGAAAGAAACGCCTAAACCTAAAATAAAAATTTGAAAAAGGAATACTAGCAGGACAAGTCCCTGCTGCTAAACGGAAAAAAAAACAACAAACTTTATTCTCTGAACAAAGTAAGCAAAAAGAAAAAACTTTGAAAAGGAAGAAAAAGAATCAAAGACATTATATATTGTTTCTGATCCAAAAGATAAGATTGAAACTAATCACTTACAACTCCATGAATTCCATAATGTTCTAACTTAGAAATCAAAATGCTAGGATCAACGGTATCGAAAAGCTTTTTGTTAATCGATAAAAACACCACAAGCAAATTGACCAGTCTCAAGAGCTTATCTAATTTTTTCAGTTATACTTATCAGTGCGTGGCAGGTAGAATGGTTTGATCGAAAACCAAATTGAAACTCATTTAAACAGTTAAAGGAGTTTAGAAAAGAGTACACTCTAGAATAAATTAATTTTTTAAGAAGCTTACTAATGTTAGGTAAAAGAGAAATAGGTCTATAGCTAGTATGTAAAAGTTTATTGCCGTCTTTTAAAATTGGAATAATACAAGATAATTTTAAAACATCAGGAAAAGTTCCATTCATAAATTAGATATTAAATAGTGTAGAGAGATTATTTGAAAAATCGTAGTTAAAATCAATAAGAATGTTTGTAGGAATACTGTTTGGAGCTTATGATTTTCTCAGCTTCAATTTAGAGATGAAATTTCACGAATTTTGGAAAGGCATTAATAATTTAATAAATGTCAAAAAATATACAGCTCATCTCCCAAATGTATATAAGATAATGATAGATATTTAACTGAACCAACTTTAATGGAGGTAAGAGTAGACTATGTAAGTTTGGATATTTAAGTTACTTTTGATATTTGGCGTATAACAAATGAATATTGGATTTAAGTTTAAGAGCAATATTTGTAAAAAAAAAGTGTTAAATATTTCAGAGATTAGAGTTGGTTCAGTTAAATATCTATCATTATCTTATATACATTTGGGAGATGAGCTGTATATTTTTTGACATTTATTAAATTATTAATGCCTTTCCAAAATTCGCGAAGATTTTTTACATTATCTGAAAAGAAACTTTTAAAATGGATTTTCGTGCTATGTTTAATTAAAGTAATTATCATGAATTTATATCGCTTAAAAATAGTTTTAAATGTGTTCATATTTATTAAATCTTTTGATCTTAACATTTATTTTTGAAAAAGATTGCGTATTTGAATATATTTTATGATTACTTTTGTAATCCATGGTTTAAATCGACGTTTGAAGCTCTTAATACTAGTGTTTTTGAGTGGGGCATAGCAATCCAAAATCGATGTTGCTTCAGCAATAAACTTATGGAAACAAGAGTTAGTGTCACTGTTTTTTATAACATCATCCCAATCACGCTTTAATAAATCAGAACTAAATTTTTCTTCATCAAATTTTTACGATATGTTTTGTGACTCCGTGATATAAATAATTTGTTGAAATTGGGACAAATACAAAATTGAGGTAGGTGATCAGAGACAGAAGTTGTCAAATTTCCGGAAACAATATCATTAATTATTAAATTAGAAAAAAAAATTTCAATGATTGTAGCAGAGTGTTTATTAATTCTTGTTGGCAAAGTAATAAAAGGGCAAATATTATAAATAGAAAGTCAGTTTAAAAAGTCACAGGTCGCAATGTCATTACTTTATTGTATCAAATATATATTAAAATATTAAATAAGAAATCAGATTTATTTTCTGCAGATATTTTTAGAAGTAATGCAGACATTATATTATTTAAAAAATGTATGTCCATGCAAGAGTGTCTCTAAATTTCTACTAACTTATATATATATATATATATATAAGTTAGTAGCAAAATTTATTTTCATTTAATACTATGTTTCATTAATTAAGCCTCATCAGAAATGAATGATTAAATTAATAAAACTTCAATTTATACCAAAAACTAAATTACAGGAAGTCGCATATCCTAACTACAGTATTTTTTCACACATTTGTAAAATTTGCTGACTCTATTATAAAAAGAGTTGTTTGGTAATAATTACTAATGATTTTTAAAAAATATGTTATTTAAAAGGGGAATTTAATGTAACTATTATTTGAGTTCACTTATTTTTATAATTTTTTTGGATAAACTTATTTCCGTGCCAGCATTAAGAAATCAACTCTGATTTTTTTTAATAAACACTCTTGGTTTGCATGTGTAATTGTTTCAAATTTTCTATTGAAATAATTACGCATGCAAATACATTTATACAACACATTTGATAAACAACTTCCACTCACTAGGCAATTGGTTTTTTGTTTACAATTACAACTTTCTTTAATTTTTCATTTGGGATTTCTTTTTTATTTGACAACCCAGCAAACATGTCAGCGTTGAATCAACGTTGAAAACCGGTCGCAAAAGGTGTTGCGGAAACGTTGACAAAGTAATCGATTTTGCAAAGATATGTAACGTTGTTAAAGAGACGTTGATTAAACGTTGTAGCGTAACGTTGAAAAAACGTTACTAAAAGACGTTACAAAAATGTCTCAACTAAACGTTGAAAAAGCGTCACTTAAAAAGCGTTGCATAGGCGCCGCAACTTAACGTTAAAAAAACCTTACTTGAAAAGCGTTACTTTAACGTTGTAAAAGTTGATGATTTTGCAAAGATTTGTAACGTTGATAGTAAAACGTCAATTTAACGTGACTCAAAGACGTCGATTAAAGGTTGAAATAAAACGTTAAATCAACGCTCAAATGCGCTGGAGAAAATATCGCAAAATATTATTAAACGTGATTAAACTTGGTTATAATGTATATTGAATTTGCAAATAAAACAAAATTGTATGTTGAACTCTGCACTTGCAATATTTCCAAAGTCAATTTTAAATACAAATAGTAATAAAAACATAAAAAATATACAATTTATTTATATAAAATTTACAATATATAGATAAAAATATAAACATCTTTTTTAAGATTTATGAGTGTGAGTGAATTTACAGGATTTATGTGTGTAAATAAAATTTATGTGTGTGAGTGGATTTACAGGATATCGTATCGATAAGCCAGGATACCATTGAGATACAGAATCTAAATCAAAAAATAAAACTTGTATCATTATCAATCTGAAAGCAAATGTTTAGAAAATGTTATTGAATTAGTATGATTATTATTAAATTTAAAAAGTAAAAATAAATAAATATATATAATTTATATATATATATATATATATATATATATATATATATATATATATATATATATATATTATATATATATATATATATTGTGATTGTCGTAATAGCATAAAATAAGTAATTGTTTTTAAAAATAACACGACGTTTTTTGTTCTTAAAATGTTTTGTAGTAAACAACTGGGGTTGATATTTGACAAGGGTCGGGGCCGGGTTTGATAAAATATAGCCGGAGTCAGGGCCGGGTTTGAGACCAGGCTGCATAAACATTTATACATTCTAAAGTATATTTTTTAAATTTAAAATTCATGCTATATTTTGTATATATATGCATATATGAACATCATTGTGATCAACATGATCATCGAAATCATTATAACCATCATCATCACCATCATCATAATCATCATGATCATCATTATCATAAACAGCATAAAAGCAGAAAGCTTGACAATGATCATAAAAATTATGTTGATGTTGTTGATCGTCATCATGATAATCATCATCATCTTTATTATGGCACTATGTAAGGCACACTCTTCAAATTTTCTAACTTCTACCACGACCATTTTATACTGAAGCTGCTACCACTCTACATATTAAAACCTGAATTACTTTAACTTTTTCTAAAAAAAAAGATTGTTTGATACAACATTTTTTCTAATCTGTCTAAGATTATGCCTACTTTTTATATCTTGTTAGAGTCACACCACACATCCATCTGATCCTTTTCTCTTTCGGCAAATACTACACTATATAAATACTAAAGTTTATACAACAATGAAAGGATATTGTATGCCAGCATCTCAACAAATATGCTTATATCCATAATATGTGTGCAAAAGTGCATCTTGGAAGCTTATATTTTGCTTCTGGAATAAAAGTTTGGAAGCTTTTATTACTTCTCTTCAGTTTTAAATCAAGCCTCATTCTACTCTACATCTTTCAACATTAACTACGTTTTTCAGCTTTTTTATAAGAACATCTCTCTTAAGAGAAAATAGTCCTTTTTATTATTGCAATAAGCTAATGTATAAATAAAGTCTTGTCTGATGTAAATCTCTGTTATTCTCAGTTTACTAAACCTTGTATCTTATCTTAGATGTTGATTCTAGAGACTTTCGGTTAGTTTTCAACAGTGTTATTAACTAAAGTGTCTTAGGGATTTAAATTCTGGACTTAAAATCCACAATTTTTGTTAGACAACAAAACTCATTTATTTACTACAAAAAAATATTGCAATATTGTTGGTATTCCTATATTGACAAATAAAAACCCTATAACTATTATAATATATTATATAATAATAATAACAATAATAAACAAATATATATATATATATATATATATATATATATATATATATATATATATATATATATATATATATATATATATATATATATATATATAGAAAATTTACCGTTATTCGAACTGGCACTTATTTAAATTTTTTCTCTCTCTATATATATACATATGTATATATATATATATATATATATATATATATATATATATATATATATATATATATATTTATATAAATTTTGCAACTAAAAATAGTCATGTATCCATACATTAATTAACTAAATAAAACTTACTTCAATAGGTGTAACTATAAATCATCAATTTAAATCATATTATGTACTTCGTTCAAAGATGCAAACCAGTTAAAACCAAATCATTCCTCGATCTTTGATCCACCAGAACTTTACTAAATAAATTTATACTAGTAATCAAACTACCACAAGTCAAAAAAATTAGACATTATTATTGAAATCAGCTTTGACCAATAGTTAATATTAGATTTTTTTTTGTTCTTTACTATATAAAAAACAAAGAAAAGTTAAATCCGAAAAGAAACATAATTATTCACAAACATAATTACTTACATTCTTCTTCGCAGTCCTCTTTAGTTGTGAAATTAAATCCTGCACATACTTCTTTATCTATTAGTAATTATTTAGTAAAATAAATATAAACAAAACTATGTAAAAACAAAAAAGTAAAATAAGTGTAAACAGATTACAATATATATCTAGGCAGTTATAATACCATAACCAGATTTAAAATATTACTTATTCCGAAATAAAAATAAAATAGTTTATTTGATTTAATTATTGCTATTTTAATTGTTTTATATGAATAAAAAAACTTTAATAGTTTTTTTATTCATATAAAACAATTAAAATAGCAATAATTACTGTAAAATTTAATGACCCTCAGTTACTTTAACTCTTTTAAGTCTAAGTTTGTTGCAGCAATCAATGATTGAAAAATTATTATGGGTAGCTTTCATTGCATGAACACAAGTAGGCCAAAATAACCATCCATCTTTTTTCGAACAAGATGGAACAACTGCCTCTGCTTCAAACCTAATGTATATGTAAATTATGTATATATAAATCTTTATATATACATTATTTACACACACACACACACACACACACACACACACACACACACACACACACATGACTAAAAAAGTTTTTTTAATGATTTATTATTCTGACAACTAACTTAAAAATGTCCAAATTTGCCCACTGACTGAGTTGAAACTTATTCTGTATAGATATACTTTTATATATTTATGTTTGTGTTAAGCAATTTTTAAAAATCTTTAACCATTTTTCTTAACTTATAAAATGAAAACAATTTAAAAAGTTAGAAGCTTGGTATATTTTAAGTTACTAATGAGGAAAAGAAAGTTTTTAAATTATTTTTAAATGCAGGTTGGAGATAAATTTCTCTTAAAAGTTCAGAAAACTCCTGTCAAATGGGAGAGACTTCATAGGTCTGTATTCAGATACTTAATAAAACTAGTATACAAACTCTTTATAAAGTAATAAATAAATGTTAAACTATATAAATATTAAATTCCTCATAAAATATTAAACTCTTAAATATTGATAATAATTCTTAAATAAAATTTCCAAACTATTATACCAACTTTTATATTTTTCAATAAAAATGACTAGACATGGCAATATTTTGTAATTAAAAAAAAAAAAAAACATGTATTTATTATACACACAATATGCCTCTCTTATATATATATATATATATATATATATATATAATGTTAATCGTATTAAAACTAAGTACTATTTCTGACTAAGAAATAAATATTTAAAAAAGTTGAGCATTTTATTAAAATCGTCAACTTAAAACAAAATAAAACATTGACAAAAATAAGCTGAATAAATTGAATTTACCCTGAGATTTATGTGCTTTATATACATTTTGATATAAAATCTAAAAGTTTTAAATTAGTCGCAATAAAATAGGCTATAAAATATAACTTTATTAAAATATTTTTTATACCATATGCATGCATTCTATCAAGTTTTCCTTGCCTTTCCATTACGGCAAATTATTTTTGTAATGGCTAGTTATTGAGACAATAATTTTCAATGTGCCACTTCCTCAACATTGTCAAAACAACGTTTTATTAACGTTGGCAAAGTAACACTTTTTCAACGTTTTTTAATTGCCACATTTTCAACCAACGTTGAAATAACGTTGAATAAGTGTTGTTTTTCAAACAGTTTTAATTTGTTGAAAAAGCAGCTAATGTCTAACGTTGATAAACCATTACCTTTGCGACGTTTTTTCAGTGATTATTTGCGTACTCATTTTCAACGTTTAATAAACGCACTTTTTTGAGAAGATAAGATACGTTTAAATTTATACGCTTATTCAACGTTTCAATTTACCGCGATTTAGTATACAAAAACAGACATTGATTCAACGTTGAAAGCACGTTGTTTTTGTGACTGTAACGCTTTTTCTACGCTGCGACTGAGTTTCAACGTTGATTCAACGCTTACATGTTTGCTGGGAAAGCATTGAGTGGCTAATTAGTGCTGTAGTGGTCTGAAAAAGTACATTTTAATTTTTATTTTACTTCAAGAAATTTCTTGTCATTTAAAAACGCACCACACATTCATCTAGCCATCATCTATGCTGTTCTTTCCAAACATTGAAAAATCATCAATCTTTATTGCTCATTAAGCTTCATTGCTCGATATGAGGTATTTAATTTTGCTTCAATCTTTTTTGATGAATCTCTTGCTGTTAGAAGTGTAGACAATAATCTGAACTTGCTCAATGTATATCTTACTTTTAATAATTCTTCTGATCAGCTGATTGTAACAAAATTTAACTTCTAAAAACGTATTTTACAATCAAAACAAGTAAGTAAAACTTGTATGCTACTACATTCTTTTTAAAATATTGCTTACAAACTGTACAAAAATAAATTTGCTTCAACTTCTTTTACACAAATTCCACATGACCTCTTTCTGCTACTTTCTAATTGCTCACTCTTGACTTTTCAAGGCATAACTTTGCCTTATTTTTGTTTAGAATACGCTCTTTTGCTTCATATTCATCCTTCTAATGCTTAACTCTTTGAATAGTTTATACTTTTGTCTCTGCAATCAAGCACAAAGTGTTTGCATAAAATACCTCCTATAGTAAATCGACTCTGAGCTCTTTGCAATGAGGTTATAAGACAATAGTAAAAAACAAAAACTAAGCCCTGTTGCACCTAAACCTTTACTTTAAATCTCTCCATCTTTTGATTTAATTGCTGTTGTGACATTTTCATTCTGTCATTTTTTTTCTTCTTCACACTACCTTTATAGCTACTCTGACAAAAGTTTTTTTTTCTATCTACAAGTTTTTATCTTTTTAAATATTGTTCCTGTTGTTCCCTTTACCTGGACAAAGTCAAACTGCATATCATTAATAAATACAATATCTCTTATTTTGTTCGAAAGAATTTTTTTCTAAAATACTCATTACTTAATCAAGTAGTTTAACCCTTGGATGTGAACCTTATTATAGCGTCTTGACGTCCTTTATAAATCTCTACATTCAACTTTTCTAACCCTTCCGAATATCTAGGTTTACTATATCTCATCGGCTATGCCGGTCCACTAAATTTATTCACAGCAGATAAGTAAAAAAAAAAAAAAAAATTACAAATATATATATATATATATGTAAATTAGGATGATGCAAAGTTTTAAGGTTCCAATCTTTGGTGGTACTCAAGCTTGCCCTTGTCTATGTGACAATAGAAACTATTGGGAGAAAATCGGATAATATTTAGGGCTTGCCATGTTTTATTACATTTTTGGTGTAAGGTTAAAAATAAATATTAAATATTTATTTTTATTTAGTTAATATATATTCATTCAAGAATAAGATTAATTGTAACATGTAAACAGTCTTTATGTTTTTCATACACCCTTAGCATACAGTACAGTATTTTTAACATACAGTGGCTTGCCGAATTATTAACAAGACTTAACAAGAAAAAAATAATATTACGTCATTTATTTGATTTTCGTAAATTATTTTTTATGGTTTAAGGACATTTTATTATGAATAAAAAAAATTAATGTTTTTTCTAAAACAATTGCTAATATTAACAGATAATAATGGAAAACATTAAAAAAAAATTATGAGTTGAATATCTAATATTTTGTATGATGTCTCTTTGCTGCAAATACGCTTTACACACTGCAAACACGTATGCATCGTGACAAACTCAAAACACAATTATTAACAGTTTTATGCCATTCTTAACTGTAACATATATATTAGCTTTTCAATCAACTCCTGCTTCGTTGTTATAGTGCTTTTTGCTTGAGCAACTTCCATACATTCTTAATTGGATTTAAATCCAGAGAACTTTTGTACCGATCCAAGAACATCAATGCTTTTATCTTTCAAAGCCTTTGAAATGATTTTAATTATGTAAGATGGTGCCCTATCATGCATAAAAATGCATTATTTTTTTTTTGAGAACCATTGTCCCAACTGTGGTATTAGTCTAACATATTTATTTTAATATTTCCCAATACTGATCTTGTCTCATTATCTCTTTGACTATATGAAGCTTTCCAATACCTTTAAAATCAAATACCTACCACACCATGACAGATGTAGGATGCTTTATGGTTGGCAAAATGCAATCTTAGTGGAAATTTTTTTCCACTCTTCTCCTAACAGAACTAGATTTGTTACTTATGACTTGAAAAATGCTCTAATCTGAAAAACAAATCTAAAACACATACAAAAAGGTTTAAAAAGATATTAAAATTAAGTTAAACTTTAAAATAACGTTTTTTAATCAACATTACTTTTTTCAATCATACTCTGTGAAGTTTTTATATATTTTTGATCAGTTTACACGTTTCTTCGCCATAATGGGTGTTAACTTTGGTTTAGGTTCTGGCCGATGTGAAAATCAAATTCTTTAAGACGTCTCTTGACTGTTTATTGAAAAAAAGACGTCTCTTGACTGTTTGTTGATAATTAGCTGTTCATTAATAATTTAGGATAATAAGTTGAAACTATGTTTTCTTTGTTATAGACAAATATCCATAACTTTTTTGTCAGTCCTGGATGTTGCAAACTCTTTTCTGTTCCAAAGCGCCTTTACGAGCAAGTTTTAAAGGTATGTCAAGATCAAGTTTTTGCTACATTCTCTTCACTGTGCTTTGGGAAATGTTGAATATCTCAGCTTCTTATCTTATGCTACAACATGCTTGTATTTTTAAATAATCTGAAAGTTTCACCTAGCATTCATGTAGAAATATCACATATACCCACCCCATCGCTAAATAAAAGAAGACAATGTTTAATAAGATTATGAACTTATCAATAAAAAAAGCAATTTTATACATTTTTGTCTAAATAATGTGAGTATTAAGATTAAAAAAAACCTTTTTCATTAATAAAATATACGATTTTAATTACAAAATAATCTTCACAATGAGGTATTCCAATAATTTTATTTGTAGAAAGAAACACTCAACACAACCCTTCTATGCAACTTTCTGTTCAAACTGACAACACATGGTAAAAATGATATTCAAAGATATGAGCAATATCGCTGTTTATGAAATATCATATTTAGCAATGTTTTCTAAGTAAAAAAATAATGAAAGAGATAAAGATTTTTGTGGCGCTTTTGTCTATTTTTTTCACCAAGTCTAATAATATGGCAAGCCACTGTAGCTTATTATATTTTAAAAAGTCAATAATACTATCTTTATTCAGGCTAGGTGAAACATGTTCCCATGTATTGGCAGTTTTTTTTTGAGATGGAAACAGCAAACAGGATTTGAATGACACATAACGTACCAACCAATCTTCCATACAAATGGCATCAAATTTCACAAAAAATATAAACCCATCTCAGTCTGAAATAAGTTTGTGTAGCAGTAAAACAAATGAGAAGCTGAAGTTATCTAGAAAATGTTATGGTATTGAAGTGACATAATGATGAAATGGATTTTATTGAGAGTTTGTCAACAATTAAAACTAGATCTGTAGAGTTACATCTGTTCCCTCAATATGATGGACCACTTGTTAAAAATAAGGTTTTCGTGCTGAAGTTGCCTTCAAGCTTAAAAGAATTTTACTCTCCAAATAATTTGACCTTACTGCTAAAGATTTATATAAGATATGTACTGAGAAAAATAATTACTAGTTCTTTCTGCAGATCAAATTTTTTATGTTGAAAAGGTAACAAAAAAAACAAGCATAGTGTGACGCATGGTATCAGCAAAGAGCTAGTAGATTAAATAGATCTTTACTTAGTGTTATACTCAAACATGCCATAAATGGTACCACTTTAACATCACTTATAAAAATTATTTGTATTTTCTTGTCATTTAATCTTCATCCTCTACGAATTAAATGGGGTAAAGAGTATGAAAAATTGGCTTTTTTTATACCAATCTGTAAACTTGGAAACTAGCAGATTAGCTTGACAGATATTTCTTTATTTGAGATATTTTAGGTTAAAGATGTTGGGTTTTGCATTGACTCTAAAATGTCATTTGGCTTTTGATTGTTTGAAATAAATTCTTTAAGAGAAACTTCATTCATAATGTATTGGCCTCAAAAAACTTCCAAAAAATATACTTGGTACTGTAAAGAGTGTCGAAAGAAAATATAGAACAGGTGTATATACCTTTGTTAAAATTGTTTTAATATATGTTAAAAAACAATTGTTTTTGTCATAAGTTAAAACTTTTACTTGTCATGCATATGTGTATTTTTATTTTGTTTATACTTCTATCGTGTTGTTGCATAACCAGTCTGTTATTATATGTATATATTTGTTCTGTTTGGACCTCTAGCTCAGTGTTTGCTCAATCGTAAGAATTCGGTTTCTATTTGAACTTCTGGTGAGGTGTTGGCTAACCGGTAAGTCGTTATTTGTATGTTTGTGTTTTGTTTTGACATCTAGCGTGATATTGGCTCACCCGTAAGTCATTTTATGTTTGCTTGTGCTCTGTTTTGACCTAAGGTGCGGCCCAGTTAACCAGCCCAACTGGGTCCAAGCTGGGATTGGGTTCGGGCTGGGAATAGTTCTGGGAGCCATATGGGTCCCATATGGTCTGAAAATAATACCGCAAATAAAATCTGGGTTTTTACTGGGATTGGTATGGGGCTTCCGTAAATGGTTTACGGCTGGTTTGAAGGTGGGACGCGTGGTTTAATGGTAGCGTAGTTTAATGGTTTCTAATCAAAGCAGTTTTTTTGGCATCGTTTTTTTTTAAAAGTTTTGATGAAATGAAATTACAAAACTTTTTTAAAATTTCATATGCAGTAACGCGGCTTGATTTAAATTGAATATACACTAGCAATTGGAGTAAATATGCACTGGAACTTCATTTGGTTTTTTTATTGTATTTTTGTGAAAAATATTTACATATAAGTTTTAATTCTATACTTAAAGTGTAAATATGTTAAAATCAACATTTATTATCCATTTAAAAAACGATTTAAAACACAAAAGAAAAATATGACATGCTCTCAAATTTCTTAAATGCCCTGCAATTAAGAAATTTGAGAAATAGAATTTTTGACTGAAATTCAGACTGAGCTAATAATAAGTTAGATTTTTTAACGTCAGAGAAATGTTAACGTTTACTTTTTTTAGATTAGTAAAGTGTTTTATCAAGTTGAAGGCATATTCTGCAATTATGCAATAAACAAATGTTGAAATTTTTTTTAATAGTTTATATGGTTTAGTGTGCTTACAGTGATGGCTTAGTGTGTTTAATTTTAATTTTTCACATATTTCAAAAACTTTTTGAAAAAACTTTGAATTCGTAATGTTTTGAGGGTGACTTTGTAAAAGTATTTATAAATAATATGTAAGTTTTACATACTTATGAAAAAAATTAAAATCATACTTTAATTAAATGTAAGCTTTCACATATTTTATAAGTAATATAATTAATATATTTCTTCTAGTACTATAAAAAATATATTAATTATACTTTAGTGTAAGTAATATATTTTATACTATAGTATAATTAATATATTATTAAACATATAACTTATAGAAAATGTTAAATCTTACATTTATATTATACATTTATAAATGATATCTAAAGTTTATATATAGCAGTGTCACTTAGTAAAACCTTACTAATAGTAATATTATAACTTTACAAAACATAGTGATATAATGTTTTGTAAAATGATAATATTTATCGTTTGAGTTAGTTTTTTAAATATTATAACTTAAGTTTTAGTTTGTAGTATAAGGTTTTAAATGAAAAAAAGTTTAAATACTTTATATTGTGAATTATTTGTAAGTTATAGGAATTAATAATAAAAATGATTTACTGCCCAGTTAACCACAACAACGGTTTCCAGCTAAGATGTAACTGGATTACTGGGACTGAGTTATGGCTGTTGTTTGATCTGGGTATAAGATGGGTCCCATATGGTGCAACGATTGCGGCAAAAATAATGCTCGAAAATATGATAATATCTTTTAAAATGACATTCAGCTTTTAAAATGACATTCACTAACACAGCTTGAATTGGATTGAATATACACTTGCATTTGAAGTGAACGGGAACTTAATTTAGTTCATTTTTAGTATTTTCGTAAAAATAACTATTTACATATCAGTTTTAGTTCTATAATAAAAGTATATATATTTTAATAGCAATCACATTTTGTCTTATATATATATTTATTTATTAAATACATTTTTTAAATTCTTTAAAATATAAAAGTGTAAATAATTTGACAGCAATATTCAGACATTTGTGTAAGAAACAATTTGGCTAATCTAAAAGTGGGAAATGTTGAGTTTTAAGGTTTTAAGATTTTTTTTTATTATTTATCACAGGAAGTTATATAACGACTAGTTCTTAAGATATTTGGAATTTTAATTTTCGGACATTCTGTACTTTATCCCTATACATAAACATTGATTAACATTCAATATTTCAATCACCACTTATGTTTCTATACAAATAAATTTTCTATACTAGGTTCATTCGTAAACATTTATACACATTTAATAAATTAAAGACTGTTGACTAAAGCATATAAATCACTTAAAATCTCTGTGAATATGACTTCCTTTTGTTGACTTTATCTGGTTCATCACGATAAAGCATCCAACAGTAGTCAGCTAACATGTTTTCGTACCAGAATCTTTGGTAACATTTTTCCATCATTTGAATATCTTGGTGGAATCGTTCACCTTGTTCATCACTCACAGCGCCCAAGTTTTCAGGAAAACATGCCAAATTCGAATGCAGAAAATGCATTTTCACTGACATACGATAGCCCACTTTTTGGAACAAATCGAGTGGCTTTTGAATACAATTTTCATATTCACACGAATTCTGATTCCCCAAGAAGTTCTTACAAACCCATACAAACGTTTTCCACGCTTCTTTTTTTTTGGAAGTAAGTGACTTTTCAAATCCATGGTCTTTCAAAACCTCTCGAATTTAGGGTCCAACAAAAGGTTTGAGTTTCGCACCACTAATTTTGGGAAATTTTTCAACCAAGTATTAAAAACCCGTTGATTCAGTTTTACCTAACGCTTTTACAAGTTTTTCATCAAACCAAACTTGATTTGAAGCTGTGGCAAAAATATTTTGTCTGGATCAAGCAGCAGAATATGGTGAATGCTGCTTACACCGGGTTCGTATTCAGTTCTCAACATCCAATTACTTTTTACGTAATGTTCTTTCACAGCCTGACTATCCCATAAAAAAAGAAAGCAGCAGAACTTGGTAAACTCTGTTTGCATACCCATTAACATACCAATCAATTTTAAACCACTACAAATGTTCCACTGATGAGTTTTGTAATCAATAGCGTCTAGTAATATTTTCATATTTTCGTGAGTTTCATTCAAGTGTAGGGAATGAGCGATTGTCATACATGGCTTCTGATTGCCAATATCCAACAACACGGCCTTTAAACTCCTCTTGGATGAATCAATGAAGAGGCGCCAATCACGAGGCGAATACGCTTGGGTAAAATTTTCGAATAGACCAGTGACATTACTGCAGTAGCACAAGGGTTCATCGATGATGAAAAACCTAGATAAATCGTTGTTGCGCTTTTGAAAGTGGGATAATTTGACACCTACGGCTAACAAATTCTTTTCTTTCAGTCTTGACGCCAAAAGTTCAGCTTTTATCTTGGAAAGGGATAAGTCTCTAACCAAATCATTCAGTTCACCTTGTGTGAAAACTTTAGGCTCTTTGCCGTCAATATCTGGATCAAAGTCAACATCAGCCACATCTTGACGTTCAACATTAACAACACATTTGTCTTCAACAGAGTCTAATCCATCTGCTGGTGGTATTGGAATGAGCAGGGTACTGTCATTCGGGTACACAATTTGGTACTTATTTTTTGAAGAAAATCCAGCAGTATTAACGGCGTAAAAATAGCAGTCATTGTAATGATCTTTTGGTAGATCATTGTAATGATCTTTTGGTAATGATCTTTTGGTACAGTTATTGTAATGATCATCGGTAAAGCATATCGAAAAAAAGACCTTCGTTTTGATCTCCCAAAGGACAACCGAAATACAGCTTGTAAATTTTCGAGATTTCTGGACTGATTTTCTTTTGCTGCCCTGACAAAGTAAATTGCTCACAAATGTAGCAAAAGGCATCTGTTGAGTTTTTGTAATTTCTAGGCATTATGTAAGTTAATTTTATTGAAATAATTACCCTGAAAATAAAGAAACATCAGTATATTTCACACTGAAACTATATATTTGTCCAAAAAACACACATACATTATCTCAAGTTCAGACGCGCTGGAGAAAAACTAAACACATATTTGGAATCAGCGTGAAAAACTGATGGTGCAAATTCATTGTTGAACAGTGTTATTATATAATATCATATAGTCATATATAACATTTATATTTACAAAAGTAAAAAAAATATATCAACATTTTTTGGTAATACATTTTTTATTTATGTTATTTAATTTTATTTTAATTAACTTTGTCAAATTTTAAGTTTTAATTTAACTTTATAAAATTTGCTTAAGAAGTTCAATAGTATCTATGATTTGTTTTTAGAGTTGGTTTGTGTTGATTTATGATTGACAACAGAAAATACATTACTTCAACAAATGTTAGCTTTTTACACATAAAAGTTATGTAAAATCTCCTATGAAATGATTTATCTAAATCTAGTAAGTTTACACTTAATCTGACAGCATTATTTTGTCTTGTTTTTTTCTGAAAGTTCAGTAAAGTTTTACTTTCCCCGAGTTTTAATATCTAAAACTTTTAGTTGACAGAATTTGATAAAATAAATAAAATAATTTCTCTATATTAAAAATATATACAACTTGCAAAATATACACGTTTTTCCTATTATTGACCTGGGCTTCTGTGAATGGATAAATTCTGTGAATAGAAGATGGACAGTGAATTGCTAGGAAATGTGAATGTTTCTATGATAGCACAAATTTTTAGATCAAGAATAGTTTGTTTTACATTATTTTCATTAAAAATTATGAATATACATGAAAAAAAAATTTTTTTTTTAAATTACATTATATAGTAGTGTGACATGGTTTGGAATGAATATAATGAAGGATTTTTCACATAAACTTCATTTGGTACCTCAATAATAGTTTGTTTTTATTTTTATTTTTATTTATCTGTTGATTAGTAGAATAATATTTACCAGTAATGATACTTATATATGGTAAAGCGTGTATGTTATTCATGCAACATGATTATAATATTCAATTTTTTATTAGTTTAATGGCAGCATATATTGTCATCAATACATGCTGCAATTGTCACAATTTAGTTTAACAAAGTTTAAAAGTTATCTATGTATAATGATTTTTTAAACCAATTTATTAGGGTGATGTACATTTTTTAGATTCTGCTGTGAAATAAATTTAATATAAAATCACAAAATGTAGCTAAAAAACAACATGAAATTAAACAATAAATTTTGGTCTACGATAATTGAAATACGTTTGACTAATCATTTTGGTCTACGATAATTGAAATACGTTTGACTAATCATGAATAAACTATTATATAAACAAATTTGATAAGGAATTTAAAGACAAATTCAAAAAAAATAATGCATGGGTCGACTGTAAAACCTAAGTGCTAATCAAGCAAAAAAAATATATAAAAGCATTTGAAGTAGTTATTGAAGGCGGTTAAAAGCAAAAAAGAATACTCTATCAGGTTCTGAAAGTAATTCAGTACCACCTCAGTTTCTCTATCTCGATTGGCTAAATACCTTTATTAAACATCGTGAAACAACTTTCAATATTTTATCACCTTCTGATTCCAAATTAGAAGCAATAAGTTTGGAGGAAAATGTTGACATGGTATGTGAGCAAGATAAAATTATTCATCGTCAATTAAATGAACTAAATACTAACTTACCTGAAGATGAAATTGAAGAATAATGCGAGTAGATTTACGTGACAAATCTACTCGCATAAAAGCCAAGATTGCTTTTATGCGAGTAGATTTAAGTAACAAAGTTAGAAAAAAAAGAAAAAAATCAGATTCCGATGACTTATTTGATAAAACATTGGTAAAAATATTAGAAAACATTAATTCCAATATGATAACATCAAATGAGGCAGATCAAGATGAAGATTATTTATGATTAATATAAACACTTGTTCATTATTGTAAATTTTGATTGTGAAAATAATTCTAATACAAAATTTATTATGGTCAAAACTACAATTGTTTTTAATTTTTTTCAATATGCTTAAATTGTAACAAATAATAATAATTAACTTGAGTCAAGACTTTAAATTTTAAATGGTAACATAGTAGTCATGTTATATTAATGTTGTTTACAAGTCTATTTATGTCATGCCTAATTAATAATATTAAACCTTTACCGTAAAATAACATTGCTTTAGATTCCCTGCAGAATGCCTGTTAAAAAGAAAAACTGAAGAAATTTCGAAACTAGATAATTGCAACTGAAGAAGTAAAAACACCGATATTCATGGTGTCGTATCGAGGCTTTAGTTCTCCAGTATTTATTTTGGTAATTTTTATTTTATGCTTATTTTGTTTTTGTTATTTTTGTAACAGCAAACTATGAGAATAATTAATTGTCCTACCCTGGGCCTCTACTTCAATCTGGCTATGGTTATCTTGGTTATAACACGTATATCGATTTATATACTGTATTGAGTAAGTTTGTGATTTGTATGTGTGTTTTTATTGCTTAGTGTTTGTTAGTTATATGCAAGATATAGCATGGTACGATACACTGCATGGTATGCCTTAAACAATATTATCAATAAATATTTTTATTTATCCTTTGTAAATATATATGCTAGAAATTACTATATTATTCAAACGTTTATTTTTAATTTATAAAATTAGTGTAAAAGTGGATGAAAGCACAAAAGAAGCGAAACGATAAACTTTAAAGCAGAGTTTTGTCATGCGATTATGTTAGTGATATGAGGCAGAAAATTACTATCTTAGAACAGTTTTGCATCAAATCATTGTTTAATATTAGTTTTTTGTTGCTTAAAAATATTATGAAATCTGTTTTTTCAATTGATTTGTAAAAATTATGTCATACCAAATATTCATTTGCCTTATAAATTTTGTTACCCTGACAGCAAATTTATTATAGATAATATAAATATCCTTTAATTTTAAATTATATATAAAAAAATGTGACAATTTTTTTAAATCAAAAAATTTTTCATATTTTTCGCAGATTTAGGATACAAAAAAATCTGCGAAAAACAAACTATAAAGAATTAAGAAAACCCGCGTTAAATGAAAAAAATATCTGGGTTCAATATGGGATTTTCCGTCAAAAACCCAGACTAATCCCAGATGGGACCCAGTTGGATCCCAATGACAGAATCGCAATGGGACCGATGTCGAATACTCAGATGGGTCCCAGCATTTTCCCCAGTTGGGTCCCAGCTGGGACCCAGTTGGAATGGTCAACGGGGGGTGTTGACATACCCGTCACTTATTTTCAAACGGGGGGTGTTGACATACCCGTCACTCATTTCCAAAACAAAACACAAACATGTATGTTTGTGTTTTGTTTTGGAAATAGGATTTTACTTTCGTTTCGCGTACTTATATATGTGCACTTAAAGCACTTGCTGCAACTGCCCCATTGTTTCGCCGCCACTGGCCTAAAGAAATAGAGAATATTATTTGTTTTATATACTTTTGATAAAATTATAAATGTCATTTTATTATAAATAAATTACATGGGATTGCATTCGAAAGTCCGAAAAAAAGAACCTCAAGGGACAACGATAATTGATTTGCTTTATGACAGCAACTTCTAAGCAACAATTACTTTACAGTTTAATACTGATTATAGTTTGTAATTTTAATTATAATATAAAACTTTTTTTTTTTAATTTTGTTGGGATTAGGCAGAACAATCTATTTTTCAGGCTGAAGAGATTTTACTTGACTTTGTAGAACAAATTTAGCGTAATATTACATTCAATATTACAATCTATGAAAATATGGATAATGGAATCAAGGAATTCAATTAACACACTAAAATTATTACACAGTTCACAAACTAGCCAATAAATAAATAAAAAAGACTAAACAAATCAAAATTGATTTCTAATAATATTTAAACATTCTATATTTGGCCTAAAACTTTCCACAGTTTAATATATATTCCGCATACTTATAATATATGTGGAATAAATGTTATAAATATAAAATATTTTCCACAGTATAACAATAAAGTAATCAAAATTACTAACTATAACAATTTGAATTAGAACATTGCAACAACATTTATAAAGCTTTTAGTAAACGGTATGAGGATTAACGATATTCTGTTTTTGCTTTAAGAAAATGCCTAATATTAAGGAATTTTTTAATCTCTATTTTGAAGTTACAAAACAGTGATGATGAACTGCAGAAACTCTACTAAAAAAATAGAACAAAATTATTGTTGAAAACATTATTTACACATTGGTATCTTACGTATTATGTTATTGTGAAAAATAAAAGAAGAATTTCGTGAGTTTTTGCGACCTATGAACAACCCTAAAGATAAAAGTTGACAACGTTAAAAATATGTTTTATTTTAAAACATGTTTCTTGGCCTATAGTGTCTGTTTAAAAGTAGTGCGTTACAGTAAAGAAACTAATAATTATTTGTAACATTAAACGCCAACGAAAAGGTAAGCCAAGTTGTTTCTCAAAACAAAACATCACAAAAATAACATCACAATGATAACAAACATAGCACACAAAAAAATTATTTTCATAATGACTTACAATTGAGCAAACACCGCGCAAAAGGTTGAGATGTTAATCTCGGGAACTTTGCTTTGAAAACTGCAGGAATAAATCCCAACAAGTGATCTCGTTCTTACATTTTGATTAAACAATTTAACTATGAATACATATCTATTCACTTTAAAAAGTAATATATGGTTGTTTTTTATGCAATGTTGCATATAAAAGCAATCATTTCAAAGGTGTAATTATTTCTTAATTTTATTATACATATCATGGTTTGATTATGCATTTCTTCCTTTGAATTTTTCCTATCACTAACTGTTGCAATCAAACATAGTAAAAGTTTTTTCCAAAATACCAAACTCTAAACCTGTTAATGTTCCCCTTTTTTTTTATACACGCTAATGTTTGCATATCTAAATGGAGAACTTGTCTTTAATTACCAATCTGACACTTCTAAACAAAGATTATATGTTTCTTCGCGTAAATTATTCATTTTTATGTATATTTTCTCACTTTCTGGATTTTCAATTGCTGTTGTTGAATTTATTTGTGCACACTGTTTTGATGAATTATCAAATTAAAATTAATGTTTTCGCTAAGTTGTTGCTTCGTGTTGGTACAAGACACTAACATCCTCTACTACAGTCAACACATTGTCAGTATTTATTTGTTCACTGCTATCGACATGAGATTGAGATTTATTGCGAAAACTTTTTTGTACACGTTTATCCGAAATAATCAAGCGTTTAAAGTAAGACAAGACCTTTCCTACTCTTACACCGATAACAAAGTCTTATGAAAATTTAAAAAATTTGAAAATTTAATTATATAATCTTCTGGAGGTTTATAGCAAATGGAAATTATAATATTTTTTGAATTTATTTCCCGTTATCTCAATAATATTCAGATAACGGGAAATAAATTCAAAAAATATTATAATTTCCATTTGCTATAAACTTCCAGAAGATTATATAATTAAATTTTCAAATTTTTTAAATGAAATTTTCCTCAAAATAAATGACAAAAGTAAAAAAAAAATTTGTGTAGGGGGTTTAAATATAAACTGTTTTAACTACAAAAAAAATGAGATTACTAAACTATTTTTTGATAGCATGTTTCAATAATGTATCCTTCTAATCATCAAAAAAACTACCCGGGAAACCCCAACCTCCTTGTCTGCAATAGACAACAAATTAACAAACTCGTTTTCAAAAACCTTTTTAAAAACAGGAATTATCAAAACCGATACATCAGATCATTTCCCTACTTAATTCTCATTATCTCAAGATTTAAAAACATATATAACATATATAAACCAAAATATATAAAAGAAAAATCAATCAACATACAATAAAAAATTGGAAAAACTCGGTATCGATTTTAAATTGGGATGGAGTGTATCTAGAATGTAACCTTGGATACATTTAAAAGTAATTATTTTTTTTATTACATAAATTATATTATATTATTAAATTTAATTACTTAAATAATTACGTAACTGTTACTTGAAAAAGTAATTTGTTTTTACGAGTAAAAATAAATAACTTTAAAAGTCGTTTACTTTTTCTTGAAAAAGTAAAATACTTTTTCAGGTAAGTCCTTAAAAAGTAATTTACTTTGAAAAGTAATTTCGATTTAACTTATTCGCGAAACTTACATTGAAAAGTAATTTACTTTTTATTTCAAAAAAAGTTCTTTTCTGAGATAACGTTATATAAATGTATTCTTTGAAAAATGTAACACTTACATTAAAAAGTAAAATAGAAGTACATCCTAAAAATAAAGTAGTTACATATGTAAAATTAACTAATTAGCAAAGGCAACTTACATAAAAGTAACTTAAAAAGAAAAAAGATTTACTAGAAATAAAAGTAAAGTTTTTCTTTCAAATACTTATTTTACTTAGTAAGTAAGCAAAATGTAAAATTATATTATTTACTTCTTCAAAAAACAAAGCCATTTTACTAACAATTTTTTTAAGGTAGGTAGTTTATTAAAAAGCATTAGCTGATGGGTTATACTACTCGGAATTATTCAGATGTATGTGGGCCGTTTTTGCGGCCCACGTTATGTGGGCCGTTTTTGCGGCCAATGTTAACAGGGTGGACTTTTAAAAGTAGGACAGCGACGGCGAGGGCCCTTGAGCTATATGGAGCAAATATATTTTTTCGTTTAGACCGAAAGTAGATTATTGGTCCCAATTAAACATTTAAATGTGGTCACTTTTAAATTATTTATTGCCCCCAAGAAGTCTGTAAGGTACAGAACCCCGCCTAAAAGCATTTAACATCGCGCCTCTTTTCTAACCGATGTCGCAAAACTCACCCATTTCGTCGTTAACCTTTATGATCAAATATTTATTATGCAATATTTATTTGGTATCGGGGGGGGGGGGGGATGGGGAGATAAACTAAATGCTATAAAACGATATCCGTTAAGGGCGGGTTAACCATAAACTAAAAGATCTGTGCACAACAAATTATGGAGCACACAGCTTTTATTATTACTTGGGGACCTAAGTTACTGAACAGAAGGTTATTGGCAGCAGCCTTCTTTTCAGTTGCTTTGGTGACCTATGCCGCACAAGTAATATTCTAACACATTCGAATAATATTGTCCCTTTAAAATAATTTGTTATTTTTTATAGAATTTCATTTAAAATTTAACGTGAAGATGGGCAATAGACTGTCCGCCATCAGTAGCTTATGTGTCCACAATGGTGTCTTTTCAGTAGCTTATGTTGCTTCAATGATGCTTCTATTATTCTATTCAAGACTAAAATTTTATGAATAGTTCTTTAAAAAAAGTTAGTTTTCATTTAGTAAGAGTTGTTTTTAATAATTGCCATGCTGACTTAAAGATCTTAAAGAAGGACGATGACGATAGACGATTTAAAATAGTCTTTTAAAACAAATGAAAAATTAGGTTTTCACCCTTTTGAAACTAATTTAAACCTAAAAAAAAAACCGTTTCTTTTTTGATACATTTTTAATAACATTTTTTTGCGTTTCCGTTGAATTTTTATAACAACTTTAGAATCACTAGGTAGTATTTTAATGTTTATGATGTATATTGCAGTGTTTTTTTTTTATAAGTATTTTTTAATTACTAGTTATATTATTTTTCAGAGCCTACAAACATTCGATCCCACTGAAAATTGAAGTGTCTCTCGTGAAGCAAATTTAATAATAATCTAATTAGCGGGAAAATCTAGCAACTGTAACGGAAGTATTCTATAAAATTATCAATAATGGCTTCTGATATTATACCATACATGGCACGACATATGTCAGATTAAATTTCTTCAAACATACATATTTATTATATTTTGGCATACTGTAGTAAGTTAAAAAAAATAAGCTCAAAGAATAGTTTTAATAGCTAAAACCATATCCGGATTTAGATTATTTGTTGCCCGGGGTTATTTTTAAAGTAGCTTCCTTTTTTTGAGTGCTACAGCAACTAAAGTGATTTAAAATTTTAAAAAATTGGTCCTTTTGAATATTTTATAGCCGCCGTCTAAACTTACTCACCACCACATAGTCTAGTACTGCCCAATATAGTCATGGACCGGGAGTAAAAATGGTTTTAATCGGCAGCATTTTGATGCCTATAAACCAAATACTGATACATCAAAATTTATAAGGGAAAAAAAAGCCAAAACCGCTCACAAAAACTGTCACCAAAAACTAAATGTTGGTTACTTTATTGCAATTTGTACTTTTCGCATTTCACTCGGTTGCACAATATCCTCTCTAATTTATTTTAGAATATAAGTAAATTTACTTACTTATAAAATATAAATTATTTTTAGTTTACTATAAAAATTATATAAAATATAAGCTTTTCTGAATTTTTTCTTTGTATAATTTATTTTTTACAACAATTTTTTTTTACTTACACAATGAAAAATGACAATATATATATATATATATATATATATATATATATATATATATATATATATATATATATAATATTATTTTATAAGTAAATTTTATTTATATTTGGTCGCCTATTACTTCGATGTAATTCTTTTTCATATAAAAGTTTTTTTTAACAATTACAGTAATATAATATTTTTTTTATAAATTATTTTTATATGTAAATGTAAACTACATTTTGAGGAACTATTAAATTATGTAATGTAATTTGATTTACTTTTACTTATAATTAATATTTATATGTAAAAGTAAATTGCTTTTTTATGAGACTTACTTTTACTTGTAAAAGTAAATTACTTTTTAATGTAATCTGTTTTTACATAAGTTACTTTTGAAAGTAAAAAAACTTACTTTATAAAAAGTAAAAGTCGTTTCATAAAAATTAAATGTAAATTCAATTTGAACGGTGAAAATTACTTACATAATAAACTTTTAAAAAAAAAAATTTTTATTCGTTTAAGTAAAAAAAAAGTAAGTAAAAGTGGCATCCCTAAAATTTAGTAAACAACAAAATCTTAAATGAAAATCAGTTTGGTTAACAGAAGCTACATTTAACTGAACATGCAATTCTTGCTCTTTTAGCTAATATAAATGACTCCTTTGAAAACAAAAAATTCGTACTTGGAGTCTTCGTTGATTTATCTAAAGCGTTTGACACAGTAGATCACGCCATCCTAATTGGGAAAATAGAAAAATGTGGGATAAAAGATGTTGCCCTTAATTGGTTTAAATGTTTTTTCCTCAACAGATAACAATCCGTTAACACTAATGAAAAAATTACTTAACGTAAAATGCGGTGTCCCCCAAAGTTTCATTTCTGTGCCTCTCTAATTTATAATATACATTACCAATCTCCCTTAAGCCTTAAGTAAACTAGATGTCATAATGTTTGCAGATGATACTGATTTATTTTAGGCATCCTTATCTATAAAAAAAAATTCATAAAACTTCAAATACTGAATTTGAAAAACTAAACAATTGGTTTAATCGTACAAATTATAGCTAAAAAATTAAAAGGTTCAAGTCTACCCAAGAAATTTTTTCATGCAAAACAAAGAGCGGGAGTAGGGATATGGTTTGCCTTGACAAAGATTTCTGTTATGAAAATATGAGATATGCTGCCTAAGATAAATTGTTATTATATGGAATACGCTTGCTATAGAAACTATATAATTTCTAAAGTGCAAATTGTGCAAAAGTTTATTTAACTAAATAAATTGTACATTTGAATGCGAAATACAAGTTATTTAGCCTGGAACACAGTTACGAAAATAAATCACGAAAATCAGTTTGAAGACACTGATTTTCGTGTTTGTTTTTTTAATATAAAGATATGCCAAGATCGAATGCTGCAGCGACAGAAGATTTGGAATTTTTTCAAGATCAAAGAACATTGAGGAGAGGTGTGATGAGTGAAAAGTATGACAACGATATGAAACAAAGAGTTGAAATGAGAATTAAAACGTATGAAAGAATGAAATCTTAAGAAGAAAAATGCAGAGTTAATAAAGGTTTTTAATTTGATTGCAAAATCGATTTAGAAATGGATGAAGTGATCTCTCATGAACCAGATGAAACTTTAGATGAGGCCTCAGGTAATCAGTTGAGGCTTTAGGTAAATTATATCTTAATCTTTTATTCCAAAATTTTTTTATGAAAAAAAGATAAAACTTTTATTCACTTTATTAAGTCATTAACGCTTTTTGTTACTTAGAATCTGCGACTCACCAGTCTTCAGTTGCTAGTGATAGTGATTTCGATTTTCCAGAAAGCAATAAAAACCTGCTTTTAACACATACAAAGTTAAAGCGTCAAAAAAGATCTAAGTATGGCTGCTCAGAAATAGCAATAGAGTTCGACAGAGACAAGCTTCTATTAGTTACAACACCTGTTAGTTTTAGATGCGGAATTAGCATTTGCTCACAAACAATGTTTCTAGCAGCTGTTATTAAAGCTTTAGGAGGAAAAGTTCATGATTTAAATATATCTAGAAACTCAATAGCTAGAAGTAGATTCAAGTATATTTAATATTTAGGTACATTTTTTTACATTCAAAATATTTATAATAAAATGAAAAATAATGATTATAAAGAAAAAAAATCTTTTCAATCTAGGAGCCACCATAAGATCAAGTCATTAAAAAGAAATGTTGGGAAAGAATTTGATCTTGCACTTTGACAGTGAGTTGGTAAAAGAAATAGAGGAAAAGTTAAAAATTAAAGTTAAAAAGGAAAGGGTTGCGATATTTGTTAACTTCACTGAATTTAATACAAAAGATGATTGTCTATTCGGAATTATAAATGTAGAGATAAAGGAAAAGATGACGCTATTGTTATTTAAAACATTTTAGAGTATTTTGAAATAGCTGATAATACAATCAGTACTGATACTACATCAAGTAATACAGTTAGACTAAATGGAGCTATAATAATTATTAATAGAGTTCTTAACAAGTGTATGTTTTGATTTAAAGATTATGCGAAGTATTCGTTGGAGAATTAAATTTTTCCAACAAATGACTATAATCACCTTGTAAAATATTTGATAATATTTTATCTTGGCGTCGAATCTACTAAGTTTAATGAATTTAAAATTCATCAACCTGGAACTTGTCACGAAGCAACATTTATGGCTGGTGCTTTGTATATCCTTACACTAGAAATGACATCCACTATTATAACCTGATGAAATTAAAAATGAAATTGAAACATGTGCCTTTATTGTTGCTGTTTGTTATGCTCTTTGGTATCTCAAGTCTAGAAACGCTCAACATGCTGTACTTAATTATTTTAACGCATTTAAAGCAGCATATGTTATCAAGGATTAATTTAATATCGATGTTCGCAATGCTTCGATTAAAAGTTTTCATAAACATTTGTGGTATTTTTCTCCAGCAGCAGGCTTGGTCGGGAAGCGGGAGCGATCGCTCTCGAATTCTGACCACGGAAGTTATATTTAGTTGGACAGGTTTTTAAGTCGTTTTGAGAATTTAAGTTTATGTACGAAACGATAAATTTTTGTTTTACGAACATACACGGAAACATATAAAACTTGAATGTTCTCAAAACATCTTGGTGCGAAAGAATAAAAAGAATATTCGCGAACACTAAAAACCCGCCAAATTAACGAACAAACTAATTCTATTAGTTTGTTCGTTAATACGCTGACTACTCAAGGCCGTTAATTCATGTACTGGAAAATACGCAAACTTTGCGTTTTTATAAAAAAGCAATGTTTTACTGCATTTTTTTAGCACAAATAATTTAATTTTTTTTTAATTTTTTTCCCACCAGCGCTTTAGTATGTCTAAAATCAAATAAAGTTATTTTTCTTTTAAATTACAAAAGTTTAGATATCAAATTTTATTAATTTGAGTGTGAGGAACACACAAATTGACATACGACCAGTTAGACTTTTAAAGTTAAACCTCTTAAGGTTTATTTAAATGTCTAAGTTCAAAATTTGAATATTACTGTGATATAATCCACCCCTATTTTATAATGCCATAAAACTATTAAACTAAAATTCCGGTCTTTAAATTACCATAGATTATTGTAAACATGTAAGTTAGCGGGAATAATATAAATTTAGTTAACCAAATTTAGAACACAAGTAAGCAACAGATTTATAATTAAATCACTTCAATCTTTTGTTATGTCAGAGCTGTCTATTGCTGATCTTTTAACTTGCGGTTTCGCTAAAGTTGCAGTATATATAGTTTTAACTGAAAAACATAAAATCAAACATTTAGTAAATGAAAATTATAAAGTTTTAAGGTCAAGAGTGCTCAATCATCAATACAAAATTTATATCAAAAAAAATCCTATATTTCACTTTGATTATGAACAAATAATAAAAAAAGGCCCGGTTATTGTTAACCATATAAAAAACTTAAAGGGGTCCAGGTCAAAATTGTATTTAAAAAATATTTTGCTTACCTTTTCCAAGATTTAATAACTTAGGAAGCTCAAAAATGCTTCATAGCCTTTTTAACTGTCAAGGATGCATAACTAACAAAAGATTAAAAAAAGTGTTAGAAAAATTTCCTGTCAAATGTAAAAGGTTCAAATATAAAGCAGAAAAAAGAGGAATGTATAGGCAAAAAAACTTTCAATCGCAACTCATAAAGCACTAATCAAACTAGATCAGGACTTTAATAAAAAATATTACACCAAATTTACAAAGGCTATGAAGATCAATTTACCTAATCCACACAATGAAAAAATGAAACACAGATATGATGCAAATAAAATAAAAAATGATATTGAATATCAATGGAAAGAAAACTCAACAAATAGATATTTATATGAGAAAGCTCATAAGTATTTTTTTTTTTTTTTTTTTTTTTTTTTTTGTTAATTTAGGTGTCCCAAGAAGACCTAACGGTCTTGTCACAGAGCACCGCGGAAGTGCATTTAACCAGGAAGTTCACGCCTCCTTCCTTACCGTGACGCGAAAATATGTCCAGAGCTCGTCTCGAACCTGGATCTCCTGCTTATAAAGCAATCGCTGTTACCACTGCGCCACGGCCGCAGTAAGTATTTATACACACCTGAGTAGTTATATCTATATATTAAATTTTATTTGAACATACTGTATATACTACACAAGTGTGTGTGTGTGTGTTTGTGTGTGTGTGTGCTTGCTGCGAGAGAGAGTGTACTCTCTCACTTTGTGTTGTATACATATATAATATATGTTTATAACAACAAAGTATAATAAAAAATTAACTTTTTTATGGCGTTTGGTATTCATGTATCATTAAGCAATAGAGATAAGCTCCGCCTAACCCATAATTTTGACAAAAAAATGCAAAAAAAAGAAGAATATTAGAACTATCAGCTATGAAAAATGTAAGTCATGTACAAACAAATGAGTTGGTTAAAATAAGAATAGTATAACTTCAAAACAGATTTGAGTTTAGTCAATATTTATAATTACAATGCGCCATTATGTTAAATTTAGGAGTGGTATAAGTCATTAGTTTATCCAGTGACCCCTGGGAGTAGTATGTAGGGATTTTTCTAGATAAACCAATAAAACCTAATAAATATCAAATTATGGAAAATTTAACTTTCACCATTATAGTTCTTGCCAGCTCATATGATCATTAATTATAAATGATGTATGCATTTTTTATAATTGGGACAATATACACATTAATTAAATGCAAAAGATGTATATATAAATATATATATATATATATATATATATATATATATATATATATATATATATATATATATATATATATATATATATATATATATATATATATATACATACATAAATACATACATACATACATACATACATACATACATACATACATACATACATACATACATACATACATACATACATACATACATACATACATACATACATACATACATACATACATACATACATACATGCATACATACATACATACATCGAACTTGAACATCTCAAACTAATTTCTTGGTCCCTTGGAGGTTCGAAATATCAAGAGTTGACTGCATTTCTAAAACTATAGCCAAATACAAAGTTTTATGTTTTTTCAACTGTAAAATCAGCTATAACAAAAGGATAAGGGTTTTAATATTTGAGGATCAATTGAATTTATTTTTTTAAGGTACGTGAACGAAAAATATTACCTTTTCGTTCACGTTCCTTAAAAAAAGGAACTCGTTCTCTTTCCTTGTTCTGTTGTTTTAAAAGGAATCAGAACATAAATATATATAGCAAATAATTAGATACAAAGAAAAATTTCTAGATATTGGTTTACTAACTCTAATTATTTTCGCTTAAGTTGCCATTCTTGAAACTCGTTATACTTTTTTCATATAAATATATACATATATATATATATATATATATATATATATATATATATATATATATATATATATATATATATATATATATATATATATATATATATATGCAGGCGCGGATCTAGGGGTTGTCCATTAATTCCGTCAACAAAATAGGGAGGAAAGGGGGTTTGCACTTTTTTGACAATTGTTGACATGAGGGAGGGGGGAGGTCAATTAAAGTTGACGTTAACAATTTTTCTTTTTTTATGTGCTTCATTATTTAAATAACGAAAAATTAGGCTAAGTTTGTAGCGTAAATTCTTTTTATAGGAGGGGAGGGGGTTATTAAAGGTTGACGTAATTTTATGGGGGGGGGGGGTATTTGGAAATTTGAAAATAATTGACAAGGGTGAGGGTGTAATACTCCAACATATTTTTAAAATAAAAATAACACAAAAAATTAAGATAATTTTTTTTTTATTTGCTGTATAAATTCGGCTTTAATAGCAATTACTTAAAATTTAAAAAAATCGTAATTAAAAAAAAGGTCGGTTCATTGCATATCGGTTTGTGGCTCAGCCACAAACGACCTGATTTGACGGCATAAGCTGACTAAATTATTGTTTTTTTTTACGTAATATAATTTTATCGTAATATATTTTTGTGTCGTCAACACTCGTAGCGCTTGGCTAGATTGCTTTTTACCTTGCGGCTGTACTTATTTCCCAGTCTTTTTATACCGAGCTATTTCCAAATAAGCAAAGTGCCCTTTATTATTTTCTTAGTTAGCTGGTAATTATGGCGGATATGTTTCGAAAAAAAACTGTTCCAAATGCTATTGATTCACATTCATAACATTAAATATTGCAAAAAAAATTGTTTACAAAACGAAATGGTTTGAATATCTCACCAGTTTAATTTCGTAGTTAAACTTTTGGCTTGAAAATGCCTGATATAAATGTTTTTATGCCATATTATTAAATGTAGGTTCGTGCGTATCCAATGAGTTACGGCACTGATTATGTAATCAAAATCTTCGACCATTTTATAAAAGCGTGCTTAGCGTTTGAGTTGTAAGAATGTATTTTGTTGTGTTATTTTTTAGGATTTTATATCAGCATAGATTTTTTTTGAAAAGTGGAAGAGTTAAACTTCATTTTTGGATAGTTTTTTTTTTGTAGTTACAACCGCTTTTATTGAACTTACTTTTTTTAAAAACTTTGTTGTTGATCACACGTCAAATTAATATTAAAGAAATGCTGAGAACATTTTTGAAACTGACATTTGAACTGACAAAACTGGTTGCAGATTTTTAAGTTATCCTTGTAATCAAACTTTGTTACTTAAATGAGCATAACTTTTTGTAGAACTGTTATTTTGTAATGAAATTTTCACTGTTGTAATGCTGATTTTAGCCTCCTTTCAATGATATGTAATAATCAATAATAAAAATAGTTTAAAATTTTTACACACGTGTCTATTAAATGGATCAAGGTTTTGACAAAACTTTTGTAGTTTCAAAGTATATTTTTAACTATGCTTTCACGGATTATACTAGTAATAAAAATAACTAGCTTTTTATAACTGTAACTAGTTTACTTATGTACAACTGTTTCTGTGCTTATTGTTTTAAAATTCTTATAACATTTAACTAAAACATTATTATTTTATTAAACAGGTTAATACTATAATTAATAATTTTGCCACAGCGCTATATAAACAATTTTTTTTTTTTTTTTTTTTTTTTTTGCTATAAATGTAAATAATTTAAGTATTACATTTTTTTTTTATCAAAAAAAATTTTAATATTCAAAATGAAGCTTAAATTAAAGAGCATCTTGTAATGTTTTGTCTTTATATTTATTATGAAGAGAATTCGACTATGGTTTTTATTTAATATTTATTTCAATATTTTCATATTAAATTATCACAACTAGTTTAAATATAAAACTCTGTAAAGTTTCGCGTCGAAACTTCAACTGTATTAAATTCAGCGCACTAGCTTTTAAGCAAGAATTCCTCGTGCGGAATTCTCTTAAGGGAATACTTTTGTTATAAGTTTTTGTGCAATTTGCAAAGGGGAATTGCTGGTTTTGCAATTGCTAATTGCTATTCTGAATTGTTTTGCGTAACAATCATTACAGATCTTGTAAGTTGATTCTATTGTTATTTAGAATCAAGTATAATACAATAATATAAGAAAGAAAAGAGTTGAAGGAAATATTTTCGAACTACTTAATTTTGAAGTTTATACAGGTGAAATCATTTAAGATCATTTAATATCAGCCCCTAAAAATGTCACATTTTTTTAAACTACACAAAATCAACTTATGGAGTGTTGTAGTGAGGTTTTTGAGAAGATTCTTATTTCTGAAATCAATAATAGTAAATGCTATTCAATTTTAGCTGATAAAGCATCTGATTGTGCCAATCTGAAACAGAAGTCTAACGTTGTAAGATATATAGGCAATAACTATAATACTCGTAAAAATTTCTTAAGGTTTGTTGACTGTTCTTAATTATTTAAATGTGCCTTTAGTCGGCATGTTTAAATAATTATCTTTTTGTTGGTAAAGCAAAGCTAATCAATGTCTGTTTTACTTGTTGGGTTTGAAAACAGAAAAGTCTATTCATTTTTTTTTTAACTAAAGTCTCTTCATAGTTGATGTTTGAATTTTATTTAAATGTAACTTTAGTTTTAACCAAAATTTGATGAATTGAATTTTTTAGATTGTAATTAGACTCCAAGATAAGCAATACGACATGTCTCAAATTTCAGAATCTTGAAATTGACGATTAAAAAAACACGCTTCAAGAGAATAATTTTGGTATTGATTTATATCGCTACAACTGGTCTAATATTGTTTTTGAATTAGCTCTGACTTTGAATGTAAAAGAAAACAAAAAAATAGAAAATGTGGAAAGCAAATCAACCATGATAATCACTCATCATCTGATTATTTTAAGCTTTCTATCACTTTATCTCTACTGGACCATCTTATTAATGAGCTAATTAATTATATAAGATTTCAAACAGAAAGCAAGTTGGTTTATATACGATGTTTGCAGTTCCAGCTTTCATGTTAAGTTACCTGAAAACTAAGATTTGCAAATCTACTTTCAGGAATTTCTAGATATCTATCATTCCTACTCTGCATTTAACCTATATTCATGCAGAGTTGGATTATGGAAGCCTTTTTAGAAAGATCAGTCAAAACCCCCATCTAGTATTTTTTAAACAAAAAGTCATGACAATGACTGACTCCCCCCCCCCCCCCAACAATCTTGAATATTTTAAAGATTTAAATCTAGGTACGAAGAGATTAAAAACTCATTTAAGAAGTAGAGTGTTAAAAAAGTCATTGAATGACCTAGCTTTTATGTCAATTTATACCGATATGGTTCTAGATAAAGACAGGGTTAACAAAATTTTTTCAGCTTATGGAGAGAGATGTTTAAAGTTGCTATTTAAGCCTTGAATAATTGGCTATGATTGAATAATAATTATATTTACATGTGAATAAAATAATTGAAATCTCTTATATTTATAATCATTTTTTTGTTTTTTTCATTGTTTAATTTTCTCTTAGAGCATCTTTTTTTTATTTGTTATAAATGTTTAATAAATATAAATATTTCTATTTGGTATACATTTCACAATCCTTGACATCTAAAATGTTAAATGTTTTAAAAATTGTTCTAAACTTAATAATTTAAACCACTAAATAAAAAATTTAAATGTGTGTTAATTTCGTTAGAGTATGCAACAAAAAGAGTGCTCGATAACCATAAAAAACAAAGATGTAATAAATTAGCTTCCTGAGGATTCTATAGGTAGTGAGACTGTTCAAATCTTTTCTTTAATATATGTTTATATATAGTAGTATACAACTTAAAGTAAATATCTTTTGATTAAATCACGATATCATATTGCTAATACAGTAATAGTTGCATTTATTCTATTAGTAACAAAAATATAAACGAATGAATCTAGAATTGGAGAGCTAACTTTAGGCAGTATTACAACTTACATATGGAGTGCAAAGTCCTATGGCTTACCTTCTAGTTGGTGCACTTCGTTAAGTAAGTTAGACGTTATGTCTAAATTACGAACAGAATAGCCAAGGTAAATTTTATATTTTGCCATTAATTATTTTACAAGAATCCATTATAATAAATGAAAAAAATATGTGTGCAAAAAGTGAATTAAAGACGCTCAGATAAAAAAACTGTTTGGCTGCGTCTACATGACGTAATTGTCGGACGTCTTTTTGACGTAGACTAACCGACTTATTAAATAGTTGCAATTATGACGTAATTTTACAAATTTTAGCTGCACCTATATAAAATCCTAGATCCGCCTCTGGTATGTATGAATGTATTATGTGTATACAAGGTCATGTGGTTCCCAATATATTTTTTTTTTTAGAAACTGTTTTTTGTTTTTAAACAATTATATATTCAATTTTCCACAGTACAGATTAATAAAAGACTGAGAAAGGAATTTTAATAAGAATTTAATTTCAATTTTAAATTTCTTGTTTATTGCATGTATACCCGACAAGAAAGGTATATGTGGCCCACATGTGGTCATAGTGCTTTCGTGTGGATTAAAAGTTCAAAAATATATTACAGTTGATGAATGACGTATTTGATGAAGATAAGTGTGGCCCACTTGTGGAACACATAACGCGGTTCACATAACTATTCCACTTAATGTGACATAGTCCTTAAATAAATACGTGCTAAATTTGATGTGGCTATCATATGGGCCATAGATATAAAGCTCACGATCTTGCCTCATTTTGAATTTTAAATTTTAACTAATTGTAATAATTCTATCGCAATGCATTGTAAACTCTAGAATATTCCATGATATCATGTGGCTTACCGTTTTGATAATTTTCAATTTATAACTGTTGCAAGTATGTTTGAGCGATAAAAATAAATATATATATAAAAGAAAAAGTTTAAATATATAAAATAAATAAAAAAAACCTAGGTGTGTTAAGACTGTAATAATGTTATAAAAATCTGTAAATGTTTATAATTTAAAAAAAATGATAATAAAAAAAAAATGTTTGAGCGGTTTTGTAATGAATATATAAGAGAATTGTTGTTCTAAATAAACTTTCCATAAAATTTGTAAATCAGAGTTATACTTAACGAAAGCAAATTTATAATTATACTTAAACAACGTTATATTTTAAAATAGCGAAAATTTCCGCAAAATAAGTATAGGTAAACCAACAAACACACTTTTTAATTGAGGCGTATTATATTTTCTGCATTAATTTAAATTTTTTGAACTAAAAAAAATAGGTTTTAAGAATAAACCTACCTGGAAAAAATCCCCCAAAAATAATCCCCCGAGGAAAATCCCCCTGAATAAAAATCTCCTAGGAAAAAATACCTCCCAAAAAAATGCTTGGTTTCAAATTAAAAATATATATATCAGGGCTTTTGTTTGTTAAGTATTTATCTAAAGCCAAATAAGTTGCAACATTAACAAGATAGAATCGGGAATTGTAACTTTCATATTTTGCATATTATAGTTTTATTGTTTAATAAATAAAGTTTATGGTTTAGTACAAGTTAGTTTTTTGATGATTAACCACCGTATTTCATTCCCACAAGCCCAGTTAAGCCACTTTAAAATCCCGTTCCCAAATAAATTGAACGAAATCCCGTTCCCAAATAAATTGAACTTTAAAAAGCCTAAAATTGTTAATACACTTTTAAGATTTTATAAACCCATAAGCGAAAATTTTTTTAAAACATCAAGCTATAATTTTGGATTTATGTAAATTTAGTTGTTAATTCAAATTTGCGTTATTATATTGCGATGTGGTAGATTTGTATATTTAGTATATTTGTTTTTTCTATTTTTCTTATGACAATTTTGTTTTTTATGTTGTTTTTTCTAGCTACCGAATACAAATAGTATGTAATATTTTAGTTCACTTGTGGATGTAATTCACTAGATAAATGCACAGAGGAGATGTGATATTTTAAGTAGGTGTTTTAGTTTCTTATTGCAATATACGTAAAGATTACATAGAGGGGATATGATATTCTAAATACTAAATAGTAAATATTTTGAAAATGAACAAAAGGATGTAATATTTTAGAAGCCTGTAAAGGGGGATGTAATATTATTTTTATACATTAGTATGATACATAAGTATAATATAAAAGTTAGAAATTCAGCTTCTTTTTGCGATATATATATATATATAGAAGGAAAACGGAGATGAGATATTTTATATACCAAATACTAATAGTTTGTAATATTTTATAAATTAACTAGGAGGATATAATATTTTAGAAGCCTGAATGAACGGGATGTAACATTTTAGGTAAGAATTTCAGCATTTCTTTGCGATATATATAGAGAAACAGAGGGATGCGGTGTTTTAGATACCAAATACTAATAGTTTAAAAATAAATATTTTTAAATTATTATATACTTTAAAAATATATAATAATTCAATAAGATATAAATTGATTTTTAAAATACAGCAATATTTTAAGAACCAACTAGGGGGATGTAATAATTTAAGTAAGTGTTTTAGTTTCTTTTCGCAATATATGTAGAGATTACACAAATAGTGGTAGGTAATTCTTATTTTTTGCAAAGTTGTTGGATGGAAAGGTGTTTAAATTTAAAAAAAATTATTTAAAATGTTTTAATAAACTGTAGAACTAACTTTTTTTTACTTCATCTATTTTTTTAATTTTTATTTCATCAAGTTTTAGCTTTTTAATGTTTTAATTTAACTTTCAATTTTATTTAGAGCTAACAAGTAAAACATGCAAAGTTGTTCAACCAAGTCATAAATAAGGCAATAAATAAGTTAAAGAATTCTAAAAAAACCCAACGAAATTAAGTAAAACAAATTTTTATGCATGTATTTTTATAACTTAGTACATTAACATTTTACTTGGTTTAGTTTATAAAAAATTCTAATGGAAAAAATAATAATTACGGTTTTTCATTTTGTTGTTGTATTTTTTTGTATATTTTTAAACTTATCTTTTTTACATCCACCTATGGGGGCTGAGGAGGGGGGTAAGGGCTAGACATTGAATCCATCGTTTTATCTATGAAAATAAATAGGGGAAAGCGGGGCAACATGGCGAACGTTTTGAAAGCCCTGAGTTGTTGCAATACTATAAGTCGTGAAGCCATAATACTTTCTCAGTATGTTTATGTTATTAAATTCTTTCATTGCTTGCATGAATTTTCAGTTTTCAAATATAACAATTTGAAAAAAATATTAAAATAAAAAGTTCATAAATTTGTCATCTGGTCACGTGACCGGGGCAAGATGACATATAATGCAACTTTTACCTATAATTTTATAAAATTTTTAAAACTACCAATAACTCTAACTAAAGTAACAAAAAATAAACACAAATTGCAAAAAACTACTTCTTAAGAAGTTAAACTTGAAGGACACCATCCATTATGAGAAACCGAAAGTGAGGAATGTTTTTTAGGTGCTAAAAGTAAACTTATGTGTATAAATATGCGTTAATAATATTTCAAAAAGCCAATTAGCGTTTTAAAATACAAGATGCAAATACAGTTTCGTTTTCACCCAATTTTAAGATTTTTTGTTGAGTTGTTATATGAAAACCCATCTTGCCCCATTCGCCATGTTGCCCCGCTTTCCCCTATGTCTGTATTCTTTTTTTTTTTAATTTTCATGTTGAGGCCGAAATATTTTGAAATAATTTTTATGTTAAGTCCGAATGTAGTAGTTTCACGGCTACGATAATAAAGTAAATAAAATGTATGCATTTAAATATATTGGAAAGCAAAATACTTTAACTAAAACACTAGTGTTTTAACTAAAACACTAATGTTTTAAATAAACTAAAACACTAATGTTTTAAACTATCAAATAAGGATGCTTTGCAAAAAATTTCAATGATTTAAGTCTCGTAACAAAAAAAGCCCTAACATTTTGGGCACAACTGCCCTAAACCTGGGAGCAGCAAGTTGATAGTATATTTTTTTTACTATTCTTAACTTAAATTATTTTCATTGAACAATTTTAAATTTCATAATATAATATATCAACGTTCAAAATTTATGACCATATAAAGTTCCCCTCAAGTTAAAGAGGTTACAAGTTTTATATAGTAATATCTTTTGAATATTAAATGATAATTGTATGAAATTCAAATTTTATTGATGAATATAACTTTAGTTGAGCATAGTAAAAATTTTATCAACTTTTTGCTCTCACGTTTGATGCAGTTATGGACGCAATTTTAGTACTTATTAGTTCCCAGGCTCCAAGAATTAAAATTTTTTGCAAAACGTCGTTATGGGACATATAAATGTTTAGAGTTTTTCCTAATTTGGAAGTTATTTATCTCAAATATCAAAAAATGTTGAATCGCTCCTGAAACGTGCTGTTCACGTTTGATTTTTATTATGCTAAATTCCGTCTTAGTATTAATATTACACGTAGAAAATAAAACAACTAATAATTTTAAAGAAAAAAAATCATTTTAGAAATAAAATAAAAACTTTTAAGTCAGAGTAACTAGTAATATTTTTACAGAATAATATTATTCAAGTAAATAATTGCCTTTTCAACATTTTTTAAAGATGTTTAGAGACCTGTATTATGCATAATAAAATTTAAATACCTTTAAATGGCTTTAAGTTTATGCCATGAAAGTCTGACAAAGGTGTTTTTGAATCAAAATTTTGTAAGTTCAAACTTTTAATCCCGAATAATTTATTTACTAATATAATTTCAATTCACTAAGTCTAAATCTATTCCTTTCCTAGTGCTTACCCGGTGAAAAATGAGCCAACTACTAGCGAGCGATTAGCTAGCTTTATAGCGATTTTGATGCGGGTTTTTTTTTCTTATTGTTTTTTTTCCCTAATATCTTTAACATCTTTAAAAATTCGATTTTTAATGTTGAGTCGATTATAATTATGAGAATAATTAAACTTTAAACTTTGCGATTTTGTAGCAATGTTTTGCTAGCTACATACCGTAGCTTTGTAGCTAGCAACAAAATATCTACAAATCTATAGCAGGTTGATAGCTGCATATCAAAATTTTTTAGACAGCGATTTTATTACGATATGACGCTAGCTACAAAAGCCTGTGGGTCTTTAGCTTATTAAGCTAGTGGTCTTCCTATCCAAATTGCTGTCTTTGTCTTTACAAATATCGATAGCTTTTCGCTAATTTAAAAAAGCTGCCGATCCTCGTGGCCAATTCGCTGTCTTTATCGTTACGATTACAGCTAGCTATTCACTAGCCGATTTCCCACCGGGTGACTTTATTTATTCTCTTTCTCTTTTAAACGACAAATAAAATTGCATCTCCTAAATCTCTGAAACACATGTATATATATTTATTTACTTATTTATCTTATATATATTAACTATATATATTTGACATGCTTCTGCGTGTTTATTTTTAATCTTCGTTTGGCTGAAATTTTTTATCGTTTATATTTGTAACGGAGTTTTTAATTTATGTTTTTTACGTAGTATATCTTATTGTAAACTTTTTAAAGATATTTGGCTTTACATATTATTGTTAAAGGGGCTCTATGAAAAGATTGTGATGACACCAGTCATCCAGATCTTCTTTGAGCCCCTGTCTGTTTATATATATACGCTTTGTTTAACGTAAAATTTTCTTTGTAATTTTATTATTTGATTATTATATGAACAGCGAAATATATATTATAAAAAAAAAAAAAATTTAAACGCATACGATTCCTGAACTGCTCAAAACGAGCTGCTTGATTCACAATGAAATGATGAAAAATATTATAATTAAGGACAATTTCTGGTCAGATTTTTTTATTATGGCTACGCGTTGATACTCGACTCGTTGAACTTAAATATTATAAAATTGAGTGTATCGATTATGCCAATTAATTACCTAACTCAGTCATTTTAAATAAACCTCCACTCTCTCGTTTTTTTTTAAACTTGTCAATTTCAACGTTACCAATCTGTCATTATAAGCAAGATTTTTAATTGTTGGTGAAACCCTCGTCATAAATTGTTAGACACGCTCTAAAACCTTTGTGCTAATTACATTACATTTTTGTATTAAGTACATTAAGTAAAAAAGGAGACTTAACAAAAGCCGAACATTCTAAGTGTGGACAAATAAATGTATAATTGCTGCATTGTTTTGTTGTCGAAATGATTAAAATGTTACATGTTTTTTATTTCAAATTAGTAAACCCTAACCCAAAAACGTTTTATGTATTTTGTCTTTTCCATAACATAAGATGTATATCTTATTGATACAAATATCATTATACATTCAGTTTGATATTTGATTTTCTCAATTCAAAACGGATTTCCATCATCCCACTTGTGTAACCTCTGCATATATTGCAAAAAAAAGCTAAAAAATATACTTAAAATATCATATCCCCCCTGTGCAGGCTTCTAGAGTATTACATCCCCCTAGTTGATTTTTAAAATATTGCAAACAATTTGTACTTGGTACCTACCTTGTCACATCCCCACTGTGGCTCTACATATATCGTAAAAAGAAGCTTAAATTTTTATTTAAAATATCACATCCCCCTATGCAGGCTTCTAAAATATATCATCCCCCTAGATAGTTTTTTAAATATTGCAAGCTACTAGTATTTGGTGTTTAGAATATATCATCCCTTTTGTATTATCTCTGCATATATTGCAAAAAGAAGTTAAAATACTTACTTAAAATATCATATCCCCCTATGCAGGCTTCTAAAGTATTACATCCCCCTCGTTGATTTTTAAAATATTGCTAACTATTTGTGTTTGGTATCTATAATATTACATCTCCCCTGTGTCTTTGAATATATAGCAAAAAGAAGTTCGTATAAAAAGAAGTTGAAAATCTTTCACGAAATATCACAACCTCCTTTGCAGGTTTTTCAAATATTAAATCTCTAAGTTAATTTAAAAAATACTGCAAACTATCAGTATTTGGCATCTAGAACGTTACATCCCCCATGTAAAATCTATATATAACGTTATAAGAAACTGAAATTCTTACGTAAAAGATCACATCCTCCTTATTCAGGCTTCTAGAGTATTTCATCCCCCTGTAAATTCTTAAAGTATTGCAAATATTTGTATTTGGTTTCTAAAATATTTTAAATTTCTAATAATCTAAATTTCTTTTCTAATAATCTAAATTTCTAATAACCTAAATTTCTTTTTTAATAATCTAAATTTCTTTTCAAAGTTTTTAATGCCTCAATTAAACAAGGAATCTTTCTAGAACAATTAAAAATTGCCAAAGTTACACCTATTTATAAAGATGGTGACCAATCCCAAATAACTAATTATCGCCCGATCTCTGTGGTCTCTGTATTTTCAAAAATCCTAGAAAGAATTATGTACACTGTGGAGTTCCACAAGGTTCAATCCTCGGACCTCTCCTTTTTTTAATTTATATAAACGATTTAAATAAAGCAACTAATCTGATGAGCATCATGTTTGCTGATGATACTAATTTATTCATCTCTAAGAGCTATATTAGCGAACTTTTTGCCACAGTGAATAAAGAACTTAAACTTTTATCCCACTGGTTCAAATCCAACAAATTAACTTTAAATACTGACAAAACTAAATGGATTCTTTTTCATTCGAATAGGAAAAAAAAAATTTTACCCTTAAACTTGCCTCCAATCTTTATTGATAAAATTGAAATAAAAAGAGACTCCGTTATTAAATTTTTAGGTGTTTATCTCGATGACTCATCGATTGATTCCAATTAATGTTCTCATCGACGATGAGAACATTAATTGGAATCAACATGTTAACTATATATGCACTAAAGTCTCTACATTTGAGACTTTAGTGCATATATAGTTAATATGTTGACATATTAACTATATATGCACTAAAGTCTCAAATGTAAAGTCTCAACATATTAACTATATATGCACTAAAGTCTCTACATTGCGATAAGTTCGAGCTTTGTACAAAACATTGGAGTTTTGTACAAAGCTCGAACTTATCTCAATAAGAAACACTTGAGGCAACTTTATTTCTCATTTATTCACTGCTACATAAACTACGCTAATATTGCCTGGGGAAGTACTGAAAAAAGTAAATTACTTCGTCTTTATCGCTGTCAGAAACGAGCAATTCGCATAATTAACTTTGCTGATTGTTTTTCTCATTGTAAACCTTATTTTATTGAGATAAAAATTTTAAATGTATTTGAACTCAACGTTTTAAAAATTTTATGCTTTGTTTATATGTGGAAAAACAATCTATCCCCCCCAGTCTTTAAAGATTTTTTTAGTTTAAAACCCAGCAACAAATACACTCTTAAAAGAAAAAATTTTTTTAACGAACCTTTTTGTCAAACAAATTTTAATCAATTTTGTCTTGCCTATCGTGCACCGCACCTATGGAATAAACTTGTTTTACCTAATGTTGATTTTGATCGACCAAATTCTTTTTGTCTTTTTAAAAACAAAATTAAAAATCTAATTTTTTCCCTCGATAGCATTTTAGAGTACTATTGATTAATTTATCTATTATTTAAATTTTTATTATTTTTTCCCTAAAGTTTTGTTGTTAACAACTATTTATATTTAAAGATTTGCTAGTGTAAAAGTTCTATATATATATTTTACTTTACTGTAACGTATACTTTACAAGGTATTCGTAAATTATATTGTTTATAAATGTTTTTTAAGGTTCCGATGATAAGATCTTAGTGATCTTCTTTCGGAAACCTAGTTTACACTGTTATCACGATTTGTATATATATATTTGTAAAGTAATTTTAATAGTTTATTGTATTGTAAAACGACTAACTTTGTAAGCTGAAAAAAAATAAATAAATAAATAAATAAAAATATTAAACCCTCATTGTGTAATCTCTATATATATTGTAAAAAGTAGCTAAAACACTTACTTAGTATATCACATCTCCATATGTAGGCTTCTAAAATATTACATCCCCGAGTAAATTTTCAGAATATTACAAGCTATTAGTATTTGGTATCTAAAATATCTCATCCCCTATTTTTAAAAACTAGAATAACTAAACTTTATTACTGTTCGGTTTATGGTTATACTTCTGGCATGATTTTAATGTTGATGATGTGCTGGAAACTTTTTTGTATTCTATTCTTTTACCTAAGTTTTTGATTTATCTATGCACCTGTCAAATTTCATTGAATTTTCTTTAGTAGGACACACCTTATTTTTTAGTAGCACTTTTGACACCTAATTTTTTTTTCCGATATCGGTTTGTTAGACAGAGGGGTTACTTGATTATTTTATTATACATTTGATTTAGATAAATTACTAAAAAATAAACAGTCAAGAAAACTATGAAGGTTTTACGTATTACTTCATTCAAATCCATTATATAAGCATTATCTTTATTTCAATATAAAGCTATGACACTATTTTTAATGTTTTCTTTTAATTAATTTAATTAATTATTAAAATTTAATTTAACTTTTATTGAAAAATTTTAGATGGTCCCGATGGTCCTGATAGCTATGATCATTACTGGCCCAATCTTTGAAAAGAGGAAGAAACTCGAATTAGTCGTAACTTTGGTGGTGGAACTGTTATGATTTGGGGGGCTTTTTCCTATGCTGAAAAACATCCACTGGTATGGATTTCAACAAAAATGAATTCAAATGACTACATTTACTTATCAGAAATTAGTTCACTTGAACATGGTGAAGAATTGTTGAATGAAAATTTCACTGAAACAACAATATTGCCAAAACTCGTGATGAAAGTTGTAATTTTTGATTTTTTTAGGAAAAACATCAAAAATTGGGAGGTCAGCTAATGAAGTAAACGAGAAAAAATTTAATAACTCATAAAGTACTTTGTTTTTGGCATCAGTTTTGCTTCAGGCTCATTACCAATATATGTAAAAAAAAAAAAACCTGAAAATTTGAAGCAAAAACTTCATGTCATTTATAAGCTATGATTTTTCAAAAACTACAAATTGCACAAAAAATCAAAAGCTAAAAAACAGCAATAAACATTTTATAACTAAAAAAATGTCAAAAACTTTGACATTTTTTTAGTTATAAAACAAATGAGTAAAGTTTACAAGTTTCTAGTAGTTGTTCTTCACTTTGTCAACCCTTATTAATGACTTTTAATTGCAATTTTTTGCTTTTTTTTCTAAAGTGTCTTTTTTTGCTTATATTGATAAGGCGTTTTTGATCCTTAAAATATGAGAAAATTGCGGTTTTTAACCCATTCTTAAGGTTGAAGTGACTCATTACTCTCAGAACATCAATAATTCTCTCATTAAAATACAACTCAAGTGAGTTTACTCTTAAGTTAAATTAACATTTGTAAATAAAAATATTTTTTCGACCATATATAAAGTACAAAGCTTTCCTAATACCTCAAGAAATTATCAAGTGATACTATCTAATGAATTATACAACTCGAGTAACTTTCACACATTTTTATCATAAAAACGTTGAGCAAACCTGCTGGCTAATCAAATTATAACGTGATTAACAAAATCTGAAAAAAAACTAAAATCAGGCCAAAGAGAGAAAGCAATTATAAACCTAGTTTGGTATTGCTATGGACCGTTGTCAAGGTAAAGTCACTTAAATAAGCCTAAATAAAGTGGAATAACTCACAATAGACTAAAGTTATGTCATGACATAAATGTTTTATAAATCCATTTTGACGTCAAAATGGATTTACAAAACATTTACAGCTATGTTGAATTGATATAAAATAAAATAAATCTAAAAAAACAAGTTTTGATAAAAATTGAGATTTAATTAGTGGTGAAGCAACTTAATTTTTTTTCCATAATTAATTAAACATTACAATTTATAAATTTTTTAATTGTAGCAGAAAATATACGAAATAAAGTAGATTTAATAATTGTTTCACTACCATTTTCGCTAAATTAGAGCAAAAATTAAAGGTGAGTCTAATTCTTTTTTCTTCTCTGTATAGTATATAAAAATGTTTATATTTTTATTAACACCATTTCTCCGCTGTATAGTATATGAAAATGTTTATATTGTTTAAATAAAAAAAAAGTTTATTTAACTATTGTTTAGATAAAGTTGATCAAAAAAAGATAAATATAAATCAGTTATATTTCTGTTATATGATTTATTACTTTATTACATAGTTGTTTACACTTAGTATTTAAGTTATTAATTATTAATGTGGAGGTTGTTGTCCAATCACATAATTTATTTATTGTATTTTTATTGTATTTATATTAGTAAAAATTATTGTCAGGGCCGTACCTGGGCATTTGGCCGGCTGCGTGCTAGTATGTATCGCCGCCCTTCGAGGTAACACGATTAATGGAAAAAAATTAAAGTTTAATTTTTAATTTATATTTACAAAATTAAATGTAACATTAAAATTTACATATTAAAATGAAATTAAAAATTAACCCGACGCGATTTTGTGGAAGCAATTTGTTCAATCGCTTTTTGAATATTTAACGAATCAGCAATGTCACTTTCTATTGCAATAATTAAAACATTACTGAGACGTTCTTGTGTCATGGATGCCTTCAGGTAGTTTTTAATTATTCTCAGTTTTGAGAAACTTCGCTCTCCTGAAGCAACGGAAACTAGAATTGTTAGAAAAAATTTTAAACTTGTGGCGACATTTGGAAAAGACGTCTCCAAGTTGTATTTATATAAAAAATTTAGGAGTTCTTCGGGGTGCTTTTTGTCTTTTACGATTATTTTCAAAGAAACTATATCTTCATAAAATTCCACGCCATAAATATTACAGGATTCACCATCTTTAAATTTATTATGAAGATCGAAACAACTTTTTTTTTATTTCTTCATCTTCCACATCAATAAATTTGTAGAGAAATCCAAAAGATTGTTCGAAATTTGACAAAGTTTCAAAACGGGTGGTAAGAAATGAAATAGCTGCATCTAATATTACATAATAAAAATTAATTTAAAAATTTTCTTTTGGAATAAATTGAATTTCCTCTTCTTCTTCATAGCTAAATTGTTTTCGATTGCGTTGGCGACGTACACTAATTTCAGCAGGAAAATCCGGTTCTTTTTCAACTGCTTTACAAATTTCATTAGAAATATTCAAATAATTTTCAAAACATTTATCATTTCTAATGCTTTTGAAAAACTTCAAAACTTCCATATTTGATTCAACACATGAACTGACATTCCAAGAAACTTTCAGCATCATTTTACTAATGACATCTTTTCCAAGATTTCGTACGATATTATTATTGAACAAATAAATTTATAAGATTTAATTTTCATTACCTAACATTCAGCCTCATGTCGAACTGTTGGCGTTAGACATTAATCAGCTATTTCTATAAGAATATTATTAAGTTCACTTAATTCATATCGTAGTGGTCTAATCGATTTAGCTCTGTTCTGAATGGTGAACGGGCTTTAGTGGCATGTGCGCAAAAACAAAATAAACAGTTTAATTAACGTAAAGAAAAAAATAAATGTCAGCAAGAAAGTGGTGATATTATACGTTACGCATAAAAAAACATTCCTGTATGTGAAGAAAATAAAACCAAATTTAAAATAATACGAATTTTTATTTCGCAGTTTTATACTAAATTTTCAAATTTTACGGCACTGAATGAGTATATATGATGTATTCTTATAGTTTTTTGGCCGCTTTTTAATTCAGCTGCCTGCGTGTGATGCACGCAATAAACGCCGGTCAGGCACGGCTTTGATTATTATATATCAAATTATTGTTGTATTGTCATATATTTGTTCCTTATTTTTTCTTGAGCTCCTTTTTTTCTATAGCCAATTTAGAACAATCAGTAAGTTAAGTTTAAATTGTGTAAATATTTAGTCATTTAAAAATATTTATGTGTTACATTAGTTTTCGATCCAATACGATCCAACTACATGGAAACCTGTTTTGTATAATGGCAGAGTAGAAAAAGTTAATAAACAAAAAAATGATTTAATTTACATCATTTTTGTACTGGAAAAATGATGAAACTGATATTGAGGCTGTTGACTATTGTATGTAAAACTTGCTGCAGATGTTGTCTCTGGAGAATTACAGTTTTATTAATTTGGCTCCCCAAAAATTGGAAAAACTCATCGTAAGTGCTGTGACTTGCAAAAACTCATCGCAAGTGATGTGACTAGCAAAAACTCATTGCTAGTAATGTGACTTGCAAAAACTCATTGTGAATGCTGCGAGTTGCAAAAACTCATCGCTTTTAAAACCAAACTTCAATCAAGTATTATATTAAAGATTTATAAAAGTTGGTAAATACCTAGCTTTTATTACCATTTTTTTTTTTTATCACTAATGACTAATAGAAGTCCATCAGTAGTAAGAGAATGTTTTAGTAACTTATTCTCCAATTAATCAGAAATGTTTCTTTCAAATAAAAATTCGCTACACCTATTTAGGTTGAATAGGGGGGGGGGGGGGGGGAAACGCCTCTTATGACCATGGATGTTTTCTGTTTTTTTTTTTCTCATTCTCTTATGACACGGATGCACCACTAATGCATCTTTTACTCTAGTAAAATATGTTATACTTATTTGTTGTTGTACTTTAAATAACCAATTATATATCTCAAAATTAAAACTTTTTTTTATTTTAATATAGTGTGTTAAACATCGTCAACATGTCTACTATGAGTTTTACAATTACCTTCCATATTTGGTTGATTTCTGGTATGAATTTATTTATTTCAATTTTATAAATTTTTTTGAATTTATTCTTAAAATTTTGAAAATAGTAATTGCATTGCTTTATCTTTTTTTTTTTAAGTTGAATAGGGAGGGAGGGCATACACCCTTTCCGTCATATAAACACTAGCTGTTTACGTAAAATCTTGTATAACATAATTTTATATTGTATACTATTTTACTTATTTTTGTAAAGATATAAATATCATTAAAATCAAGTCAGTTTTTATACCAGGCAGGGGCGGATTAGAACTGAGGCAATTGAGGCACGTGCTTGTGGCCCCCAACTCCTCAGGCCCCCAAATTTGATAACACAGTTTTTGAAAAAGCATGCTTTTTTTACTTAAAGTATTCAAAATCATATGCTATTGGAAAAAAAAAAGAAAGCAAGATTAATCTCCGTAACAATATATGTTTCCTTTAATACACAACAACAGTTACAAATCTCCGTAACAGCCATGAGTTGACTCGGTTGAGAATTGGAGTTCACTGCAGTGACTTCCGCAATAGTGGTGGCTTTATAAACAGCTTGCTTTGCTCATTCATTAAATTTAGTTAGCAAAAATGATGTTGGTTGTTGCAGTGCAGCAGTTGGTTTTTTTGATGTTGTGCGACTGATCTACACATTCTTTAGTGCCTCCACTCATTGGTGGACAATCTTGACAAAAGCGCTAGTCAAAGACAAGACACCAGTGCCTAAAAAACTATCAGACACACATTTTTCAGCACATGCTGAGGTAACAAATGCTTTGCGGAGAATATTTAATTTGCTCAAGATACCATTGCAATTGATGAACGTATAAAAGGTGAAACTCGACAAATGGCACCTGGACTAGCAAAACATCTTGTGAATTGTAAACTAATACTTTGACTGTCTTTTGGGACACAATACTGCAAACATTCAATAGAATAAGACTAGTTTTACAATGTGCCACCTCATAATTAAATAAAGCTGTTAGTTTGTTGCATTTATTGTGTGAGTTCAATTATTGAGATCTTTGACAGAATAGGATAAATTTGAGATAAAATAGAAAAGATTTGTACAAATGTGAAGTATATAAAAAAGATGTCAAAAGGTTAAGAAAAAGAAAGCAACATTTCGATGAAGGTACTTCTGAAGAAGTTCTTCTCCCTGCAAAAGATGACTTTCGAGTTAAAGCAGAGTTGACTTACAGAACTGTCGCATTCAGATGTGGCCAGCAGATTTGGGTTCATAAACAATATGCAAACATTGACTCGTATAAAAATGATAAAGTAATTTAGTTTTAGTTTTTAAAAAATATCTACTATAGATTTTAGCTCTGATTGTTTCTAGCACATATTAATTTAATATAATTGTCAAAACACAACATTTCTATCAATTTTCACAAAAAATACATGAATTCCGACCAAGAAAGCGCTTATAATTAAGAACAAGTGTCAATAAACGATTAGAACCGATCATATTATTAAACCATGATGTTTATTTTATCTAAAAAGCGTATTTATTTAAAACCTTTTTTAAATTTAAACAAGCGATTGTGAGTTTAAGAAGATTTTTTTTAAAAAAAGAATCTTAAGTCTGGGTTTTTTCGCTACAAACATTTTTATTTTATGTTACAGCATACTTTATCATTTTTATTTTTTTCGTCTTTTCATGATTCTGATCTGATCATTTAACGGAAATATGTTGTAGTCAGCAAAATATTATATAGACGCTATAATTATTAAAAATCGCCTTAACTTCCACCAAGTACTTGAATGTTTCGGACGTACTTGATACTCTTCTAAGAGCAATAACTCGAAAGCGCATTCTAGAATTCCGTTTTTCTATGAGGGATGTGATATTTTAGGCGGGTGTGATATTTTATTACTTTTTATAAATTCTCTTTTTATCCTGAAAGAAAAACACACTTACTATGAACAGAAATATAAAAACAAAACAAACTAAATAAGTTAACCAATGATTGTGTATTTTATAAGGTTTTTATAACACAAAAAATTAAAATCATAGTTAGAAATTCAACAGAGATACTTTAATTTTGATACTTTATGTAGAAAGTTAAATTTGACCGTTATTTAATAGCAGATCTTAAAAATGAAGCATTTTACAAGTTTTTAATTATCAAAGTAACAACTAATTACACTAAATTTTGTATATGTACTTATAAAGAGACTGATCCGGAATTTCAATCGGTTTTTTGAGCTAAGAGAATTTACTCATCTTATCCCTATCACGTACTTATTTGTTGTTTACGTCTATGCAAAAAATATTTCATTTCCGCGCGCCAAAAATTCGTTTTCCATCACGCCTACGTTTGCCAAAAACCATGAGTTTGCTTAATCTGTATGGAAAAAGCAGACAGGATCACTGAAAACTTTAGACCCTAATGCTAATCAATAATCACATCAAAATCCTTTGAAATGGTGATACTGAATACCAAAAAGTATCCATAATGAGTTATTTCAAAACCTTGCATTGAAATTAAACAGAGTAATTATTTTTCTACAACTGATATTTATCTAAAGCTATAACTTATGACTTCCTCAAAAAAATTATTTCACTTAAAAAAGTCTAAGTATTTAATAGAAATCCACAGATTTGATTCTTGAATTATTTTATTACTCTTTTTTCATATTAACAAACATATTGGCCATAAAACACTTCTCAATAAATAATTTTAGCAACACAACATTTGCGATATTCTTCTTATTCGAATTTTTTGCATCTTGCACCAGTTGATTTACACTTTTTTGCAGTTGTAATCAACAACATAGTTTAGGAGAGATGAGAAAAATCGAGATGAGAAGCATCTTTTTTGTATTTTTCCAAATGACTTTTGAAACAAGAATGTAAAGCTTCGGCGGCTAAATCTTCTTAGAAAAAACAAAAACTCTATGAAAAATATTAAAAAAAAAAATTATCAAAACAAAAAAAATGTAAAACTTACAAAAACCTGTTTGAAAACTTGAGAAAAAAAGCAAAAAAAAAATTATTTCTTAAATTTATTACAAAATAATATCGGAAATAACAAAAAAATCTTGGGATATAATAAAGGAAGTGATAGGAAAAGAAAACTCGTGATAATACTTTACCGAAATATTTAAATACTGAGGATAAAAGAACAATGACTAATGAGAAAAAAGATATTACAAACAGTTTCAATAACTTTTTTATAAACGTGGGTAAAAACCTAGCAAACAAAATAACACCAAATTTTTAATCATATCTAAAAGAAGTGGACTATGTAATGGATGAGCTTAAGGTATCGCCTGATGAACTTCGATTTGCTTTTTATATGATAAAACCAAACAAAAGCGCAGGTCTTGATGGTATAAGCTATAAGGTTGTTAAAGATGTTTTTGATATTATTGAATACTCCTTACTTATTATTTTTAATCTTTCATTTAAAAATTGAGTTTTTCCTGATATCTTGAAACTAGCTAGAGTAGTTCCAATATTTAAAGATGGTGATATGTCAAAGTTATTTAATTACTGACCTGTTTAAATACTCCCATGTTTTTCTAATATTCTAGAGCAAATAATGCATAATAAGCTTTACATCGATCTCACAACTCACAAAGTTCTAGATAATAATCAGTACGGATTTAGAAATAAACACTCGACAGAACATGCAGTTATTAAATTAGTTAAAGAAATATTAAATGGGTTTAAAAACAACCAATATACTCTTGAAGTGTTTATTGACCTCTCTAAGGCCTTTGATACTGTGGACTTTGATATTCTTCTTTACAAACTTAAAAAATGGAGTCAAAAATAATCTTTTTAAATGGTTTTGTTCCTATCTTTAAAATCGCAAACAATGTGTATCCATGACATTACACAATGTGTATTATGACAAAACCTACACAAAATTAGACAACATTACTCACTCTAACATTAAAACAATTTTTACCACTATGATTAGTAAACTTGATAACCTTAATGAATGGTTTAAAGCCAACAAACTCTCTCTGAAACCTACCAAAAGCAAATATACTCTCTTTTCTAAATCTTCTAAATCTGACACGTTGCCTTTAAAACTCCCGGATATTTTAATAGAAAAAACCAAGTTGCAACGGACATACTGAGTTAAATTCTTTTGCGTGGCCAATATTTGGCCAATGTAGTTTAGGCTTAATATTTTGCCAAAAAAATCTGTTTTTACATTTATACCCTAGCCAATATTTGGCCAGTATATACTTTTAAAATGTTTCGAAACATTTTTTAAAAATGGTATCGTTTGACAGAATAAAAAAAGGTTTTGATACTATTATATGTCTTTCCATTTTTTTAAATTATAAAAATAAAAAAAAGAAGTTACATTTATTAATCTTCTAAGAATCTTAAAAGGTTCCTTATAAGAAATAAATTTTAAGAGATTATCGTGACTTAATGTTTTGTTTTTTTAAATAATGAAATATTTGTTAACATTTAAATAATATGCTTAAAACATTTTTTACCACAATCTAAATTATTAATGTAATAATAAAGGCAATAATCAAATTATTTTTGTGTAAGATCTTTAAGTTATTTTTTTATTTTAATGCTGTATTGGCATTTTTTATTTAATAATCTTTATTAAATTTAATTTATTAAATTTTATTATTATTTTATAAAATTTATTACTATTATTTATAAATAAATGAAACATTTCAAATGTTCGATTTATTTAATAAAGAAGACATTTTAAATGTCTTCTTTTTTAAATAAATCAAACATTTAAAATGTCATACAGTATAAATTTTTTTTTTTTTCATTATTTATTTATAATAGTTTAGATTATATAGCTATTATAAAATATATTATTAAAGGTATCAATAATATATATGTGGCATTGAAGTTGTTAGAAGCTGATATTTTACATTTTAAATATGTCTCTTTTGTTTGATTTTTTCTGTGATTGATTATGAAACCCCATCTACTAACATATTAAAACAGTGTACAAAAAGTGATGTTACTAGAACTTATATTCTACTTGTGTAGAGCTTTCTAATATTCCATCTTTCCAAGGCAGAGGGACATTTTTCTTGGTTTAATTATTTTTTAATTTAATATCTCTGGATATTTTTCATATTTAGTTTGCGTACAACAGTTAACAACTTTAAGCTTATTCATTAACTTTAGTTATAACTTAATTAATAATGATTTGGTTTATAGATTTTTAAAGCAATACAAGATTGAATTTAGCATAAGGCTAAATTTCTGCTCTGGAGACAAAAAAGCAAGACAGCGAAAATGACCAGTCAAAATAAAGATTAAAGAGACAAAAAATTGTGTATATGATTGAAAATCTTTATTCATAGCTTTAACTCTTACAATTTTAAAAACTTTTTCATATATTACGGTCAAAAAGTCAGAGTGTTAATTAACATTTTAGTATGTAATAATCAAAATATCTAAGTTTACACCACAGGCTTGGTCAGGAAGCGCTCTTAAATACTGATGACGGAAATTATATTTAATTGCGAAAAACTGGCCAGGTTTTTTAGTTGTTTTGAGAACATTTAAGTTTATGAACGTAACAAAAAATCTTTGTTGGATTTCAAAGTTAGTGTCACCAACTTTGAAATCTATTTAAAATCAACTGTTGAAAAAATCAACAGAGTATTCGTATCAGTTTAAAGTTTTAACAGTTGCTGGTGGTTCATTATTATTCATTATATAAACGTTTATTTAAATTTATCTAATAGACGTAGGTAATACAATATTTTTAAAGATGATATTATTTTTAAAAACTGTATTATTAAAATTCAGAATCAAAATATGTAAAAAAAATTATTTACAAACATTAGACAACTTTATATTTCAAATAACCACACTTTTTTTAAAAGTGAGGTTATTTGAAATGAATATTTTTTTTTTAGGAAAAGATAAAATTATAAGATAAAATAAAGATTTTTTTGGATAAAAGAAGCAATTTTTAGATAAAATAAAAACAAAATTTTTTACAGGAGAAATGTTTTTCCTTCTCTTGTAAAATTTTAATTGTGTGACTTGTCACATTTTCAAAATACAGCGCTCAATTAAGCTATTATGTTTTTTTTGGAGCTACCCATTTAATTTTTCTGAAACTTATGTTTTTCTTAGTGTTCGTTCTTAGTCATCCTTAATAATAAGATCCATACTAACATGTATAATAAGATCCATACTAATTAACTAATTTAAAAATCCAACTTAACTAATAGCTGAGTTTTATAAGTTTTGTCATTCAAAGCATGTACAATCTTATCATTTCCATTACAAACATTTTGTAAAAACCATTGTTAAAAATGGTCAGTGAAATTCATCTGATTTTTCAAAAAAGTCATTGAATTTTATATAAATAGTTGGCTACCCTGTTGGAGAAACATTGTTTTAATATGATTTTTTTTTTTTGTACGATGCAATCTGTATTTTATAAGATACACAAAACAATTCTCGTTAATGTTTAAGCTTAAGCATTAGCAAGAATTGTTTTGTATCAGTACCAGAAATTGAATGCACACCTGCAAATTTCATAATTCATAAAAATATTATGAATCCATTAGCAAGTATATATTTTTATCATTAAAAATATGCCCCTCTGTCTTTAATTTTATCTGTTTTATTAGTGATTGTTGTATTTACTTTCATAAATTCTAAATATAATATGTAATTAGTTGTATAGTTTCATAAAAGTATAATTAACTTTATTGTTTAAGGTAAAGTTGTATCCTTGAAAGATATGCTGGTATTATTGGCACAATGGGCAAGCATTGAAGTGCCACTTGGTGAACTCCAAAACACATCAATTTCAGTTATAAAAATTTGAGTAACAAAGGTATGCTAATTATTTTATTGCCTGAAAGAGTGTAATTGCCATTAAAAGCAGTAAAGAATTCAAGGACTGGAAGAAAAAAGACAATAAAATACTTAAGTAAATGGTAAATTTTTTTTTTAAATCTTTTTATGCATTTTGTATGATATCTTAGTACAACTTATATACTTTAAATAAAATACTCTTTGAAGATTTCTTGTAAATGACATTTTATATTAATTTAAGTCTAAACAAAAGTTACTTTAATTATTGCCAGGTTGTGTATTTTTGCACTTCAATTATTTGGCACAAATTAGAGTTAAAGACGAAGGAGATTGGATATGTTATTTACTAAGAATAGTTTTTTAAAATGGCCTAGCTGTAAAATTAAACTATACAGGGAGAGGATAAAAAACTGAAATAGGAAAAATGTTGATTGCATATGTTTTTATTGGTAAGTGGTTTAGAAAAGTTTATTTTTCCAGTCTCGATTTTGCATTACAGAATTAATTTCAATTTGTTATGTTTCTTTGGTGCATAATTAAACAAACAACTATTTTTTTGCAGAAACTGAAGAAGTCAAATAAGCATGGCTTATGCAGACACGTGATAGAGATAGTGCAAGAAAAAATAATAAACGTGGGCACCAAATATGATAAGCTAAACACGATTCAATAACAAGTAGCTCAGCCAATATCGAAACTGCTCTATAAATTTTATGAATTTTTTTATTTAAAAGTCAATGTGTCAGTTTTTGGTTTAAGTTTGGTGTTTTCAATATTTATATTTAACCGAGAAATTATGTTAAATAAATAAATTTTTATACTTGTATCATACATTCTTTTTTTTCTCTATAAATTTTCAATGTAGCGATGCAAATCATCTTATTTGTAACAACGATCCAATGTTGCATAAAACGTTAGGCCGATATATAACATACGATATTGGCCCAATGTTGTATACAACGTTAGGCCGATTTTGTATACAGCGTTGGGCCAATGTTGTATACAACGTTGGGCCAATTTTGGGTAAACGTTGTATACAACATTGGGCTAATGTTGTACACAACGTTAAGCCAATACCTAATCAATGATCAAACCTGCATTGGGCCAACATCGACTTTCAACGTTGGGCCAATGCATCATTATGCATTGGCCCAACGTTGGGCCAATGTAAGCTTGCTGTCTGGGTAGTGACCGTGACTCTGCTGGCGAACTCAAATAGTCAACTTTCCAATTCGCTTTCCACACAATCTGAACCATTTAACATCTTAGTCAGTGCTCAGTTATCCCACATTCACCATTGTGCTTCTAATCACGGTTTGATCTCTCTAAAACTGTTATCTCATTATCAGAATCCCGCTATCATCGTACCTCTAAGAACTACCTTAATGCTGACTGGGACTCGTTCCGTGATTTTCTTCGTGATGGCTCTTGGGTAGAAATTTTTCGTCTTCCTGCTGACAAATGTGCTTCTTACATAACTTCGTGGATTCAGGCTGGCATGGAATCTTTTATTCTCTCTTGGCAATTCCAGGTAAAGCCTCACTCTTTACCTGGAATTGCCAAGAGAGAATCGATTGGTGAGGCTTTACCTAGAATTGCCAATTCCAGGTAAAGCCTCACCAATCGAAACCATATACTTCCATATCTATCAGCAAAGCAATTCTCCAAAACAGGCGTCTGTTTACTACTGCTAGAAACCATTGTAAAAAGGTTTTGTCTAACGTCAAGGCTCGCTATTCTCAGATCATAAAATCTCATATTTCATCACAAAAATTAGGCTCTCGCGACTTCTGGAGAATCTTTAACAGTATCAACAATAATGGCAAATTTGTTACTCCTCCTCTCTTGTATGGTTCAGACTTTGTCCCCTCACCTAAAAACAAAGCTGAACTTTTTGCTAAAATATTTTCATTAATACCTTCTCTTAATTCCACTAGTTGCGTTCTACGTGATATAGCCGTCAAACAGGTTGATCCATTGCTTTACATTCGTATCACTCCAGCTTCTGATTTCCTGCTTAGACTCTTCTACAGCCTATGGTCTTGACAACACACCTGTTGTAGTCTTGCAGAAGTGTTCTGCAGAGCTGTCATCCATACTTTCAAAGCTATTTAACAAGTGCTTATCAGAATCTTGTTTTCCAGCATGCTGAAAAGCGACATCTGTTATCTCTATTTTCAAAAAATCTGGAGAGCGATCTGACTCGTCTAACTAGCGTCCCATTAGTCTTCTTCTTATCATAAGCACTCTTCTTCATATCCAGAAACTTCTAGGGTTCTTTAAGTTTCAATCTTTGGCCCAATACTCTTTTTAGTTTACATTAAGGATTCTTCAGATATTCTAACATCTAAGATGGCATTTTTCGCTGATGATACTACCATACTAGGTTGGTTGAAAGGTTCGCGGAGCGGAAATGAAAAAACAATTTTATGATTCAAAAAATGACTTTATTCTTCAGTATATTCTCCCTTAAGAGCAATACACTTTTTCCAACGATTCTCCAATTCATGTATCCCATCTCTGAAGTGCGATTCCGGAAGGCCTTCAAAATACCCATTTGCGGCTGCAATGACTTCTTCATGTGATGAGAAACGCTTTCCACGTAGAAATTTCGCCTTTGCAACATCGCTGATATGAGCAGGTGCGTTGTCCTGGTGATAAATGATTTTTTTATGCAGCAAACCAGGTCTTTTTTCACGAATTTTTTTATCCAACTGGTCCAAAAGATTTTTATAATATTCACCTGTTATCGTTTTACCGGTTTGAAGGTAATCTATTAATAAAATTCCTTTCGCATCCCAAAAAACTGATGCCATAACCTTCTTTGACGATTTTGACGCCTTCACTTGCTTCGGAGCTGAACAACCGGGTTCTGTCCACTCTGCAGTTTGTTGTCGCAGCTTCGGATCATAGTGGTAAACCCAAGTCTCATCCATGGTTACGAATCGACGCACAAAATCTGTTTTATTCTTTTGAAAACGGGCCAAATGTTCTTGAGAAAGTTTTACTCGAGTGCGTTTCTGATCCAGAGTTAGCGAATGCGGCACCCATCTTGCCAACAGCTTTCTCAGACGTAATTCATCGTGCAAGATGTGTAATACCCGTTCATCTGAGATGCCCACAGCCTCAGCAATTTCACGTTTGGTCAATCGTCTATCATCCATAACCATGTCATGCACAGCATTAATCGTTTCTTCAGTAGTAGCACTTTTTGGACGTCCAGAGCGAGGGTCATCTTCAAGGCTTGAACGCCCACGTTGAAACTCCGCAGCCCATTTGCATACTGTTGTTTTTGAAGGAGCATCATCACCCAACACATTTACCATTTCATTATGAATTTCCATGGGCTTTAAACCTTTTTTCACAAAGAATTTTATTACAGCACGATGTTCGATATTTTCCATTTTAAAAAATACTATGACACGTCTAATTTCAATAGCTTGTAAACAAAGACTGAAATGACATATTGACTTGAAATTTTTTATGCGTTCATACGAAGAATGAATACGTTTAATACAGTTATAAATTTGTTTCTACTACTGCAACATAGGTGCCGCTCCGCGAACTTTTCAACCAACCTAGTATATTCTTGTCATGATAAGAAGCCAACACTCTCTGATTGCTTAAAAGGGAAATTTGAAAAGGATCTTCCAGATATTCTCACATCTAAGGCGGCATTGTTCGCTGATGATTCAACCATTTATTCTTGTCACGATTAAGAAGCCAACTCATTCTGATTTTTTGCAGGGGGCATCTGAGCTTGAAAAGGATCTCACTTTTGCTACAGCATGGGCTCACATTGGCTGGTGAACTTTAATTCAGATAAAACTCAATTTTTTTCAGCCAATTGTTATCACAATAATTTAGATCTTCCTATATTTATGAACTGTAATTACTCGATGAGTAATTACAGAGTCATCTACCCTTCATCTTCAAGGATTAACTCTTACTTCCGATCTTTCTTGGATTCCATACACCAAATCCGTTGCAAAATTAGCATCTGCTAAATCTGCATCTCTTTATCGAGCTCGACACTTTCTTTCTCCGGATTCTATTTTCTATCTCTATAAATCTCAAATCCGGCCTTGTATAGAATACTGTTATCATATCATAATTATGCCCTTTCTCTTTTAGACAAGATGCAAAAACGCATTATAAACATAGTTGGACCTGCTCTTTCAGCCAACCTCCACAATTATCACATCGTCATAACGTTACTTCTCTTTCTCTTTTCTACATATACTATAATGGGCACTGGTCTAAAGAGCTAGCGTCTCTCGTGCCATTTACTAAAATTCATTCTTGTGTTACTCGTCATTAAATTAAGTCTCATCCTTTTTCTGTGACTGTTCCTAAGTGCTCCAAAAACTTATATTTGTATAGTTTTGTTCCTCGAACATCAGTTCTTTGGAATTCGCTTCTTTCATCTTGCTTTCCTAATTCATATAATTTGCAATTTTTTAAGTTGTTTGTCAATCGTTATCTTGCTCTACAAACTTCATCTTTTCTCTTCCAGTAACTTCGAACTCTAATAATGGTTGCTTGCAGCTTTGTTGGAAGTGAAGATGTAAAAAACATATATATATATTTATTATTTTGTTCTTTTTAATACATTTTAAATAAGCATTTCGTTACAATATTTAAAATACAAATATATAATAATAAAAAAATATATATATATATATAATGATCTTTATTAAATAATAAAAGGACGCGGGGACTCGTAAAAGACGATACGGTCTAAAATCCTCAGTAAAACTTTTTAAAACTATTTTATTCTATAAGAATGGTCCGTGATAATCAATACAAAATTTAAAAAGATATGTTTAAAAAATGGCCTGCTCAATAAAATTATTATTGGGTAAAATGTATTTATTTTTATCTTTTGATGAATACAAATTATGGAAAGAAATCGGGGATGAATTGGTTTTACATTTAAACATAAAACAAAGAATATTAAAAATATTAAGCTCATATATATTTAAAACTTTCATTTCAAATAATAAAGGCTTGGCATAAGTATGTATATGTACACTATAGTATTATATATATATACAATATAGTATTATATATATATACTATATAGTATTATATAAATATATATATATATATATATATATATATATATATATATATATATATATATATATATATATATATATATATATATATATATATATAATACTATAGAGGATATATATCAGTAATTGCTTCTTATTATGAAATTGATCTTTCTTTTATGTATATATGTATATATTTTTTTTATAAAGAAGTTCAAAAGTTTACACTTTTTGTCATTAGGTGTTCAGTTGACTCAATTTTAAAAATCAGTAATTTTTGTTTTGGTTTATCTTCTTTAAGAATTTTATCAATATTTTTTGAGAATTTTGTTTAATTTTTTTTTTTATTATTATTATAGAAATAATTTTATCTTACGAATAAAAAATAATCTGTATCATGTCACATAATATTTCAAATTTGAGAAAAAAGTTGTCTGGGTATGAGTACAGAAAAAGAAAGTCAAAAAGATTAAAAATTTAAAAATTCATGAGCATTGAAAAATATATTGCTTATAAAAAACCTGACGAAGGTCGTAAAGATTTCAACTCTGATGCTTCAACTAGCTCTACAACCATGTCCAATAAAGTTGGAGAACCTTCAACAATACTCAAAAATAATTGTATTGAGTTATTTTAAAAAAATCAAATGATTTATCGGAAGAATTTGTAAAGGAAACATCTAATTTATTGGATTGTGGAAAGTGGCCAATTGTTCGATTTAGCAACGTTTTGAACCATTTAATTTGTTACAATAGAAAACTTGCAAATGCAGAAACCTTTTGCCGAAGATGGTTGGTTTATTCCGATTCTAAAAACTCCGTATTTTGTTTTTGCTGTCTATTTTTTGATAATAATTTAAAGTCAAACTTAGTCTCTGATGGGTTCAATAAATGGAGACATTTAACTGAAACATTGGGAATCCATATGTAATGTTATCAACAGTGGACGAAAACTGAAATAAGATTAAAAACTGGAAAAACTATAGATAATGAAGAACTTAAAATTATAGAAAAAAACAGTTTGCGATGGCAAATGTTCTTCTTCGCTTAATGAATGTCACTCTTTAGCTAACTGAAAATAGTATGACTTTTCGAGGGAGTTCAGATAAACTGTTTACACCTCAAAACGGCAAATTATTTGGTATGCATGCAAAATTTTATCCTGTGATGCAAAAACATTTAGCACTTGCAATAAAAAGTGGCTCTTCAAATCATTACTGTGGAAAAAATATTCAAAATTAGTTAATAGATTTAATGTTTCAAAAGGTTAATGGTGAAATGATGAACCGAGTCTTGAAAGCCGTTTACTATTCAATCATTGCTGATTGTACACCTGATATTTCTAGAAAAGAATAACTTTCTCTTAGAATTCGAATTGTTGACTTGTCATTAGATATTAGAGTTGAAACTAAAGAGCACTTTTTAGGGTTTTTTTTATGTTTCTGATTCTACAGGCTTTGGACTTACTGAAGTTTTAATCAAATTGCCAACTTAACATGGAATTGAAATGTCTAACTGCAGAGGTCAACGGTATGATAATGGATCAAATATGAAAGGAAAGATTAATGCGGTACAAAAAAGGATTTTAAATCTTAATCCTTAAGCATTATATGTTCCCTGCGGCAGTCATAGTTTAAATTTGGTAATAAGTGACTCTGCACGGTCTTCAGTAAAATCTATAACTTTATTTGGTATTCTCCAGAGATTGTTTACTCTATTCTAAGCTTCAGTGAGCCGATGGAAACTTTTAATTGATAACGTTAAAATTTTGCATTTAAAGAAACTCTGTGACACGCGGTGGGAAGCAAAAATAAGTAGTGTCTAAGCCGTTCGTTATCATGGTGATATACATGATGCTTTGATAGCATTGAAGAACGTGATCCTGAAACTGCACATGAAGCGATAACCCTAGCAGAGCAGTTGAAAGATTTCAGCTTTCTTGTCTTTTTAATTGTCTGGTATGACGTTCTTTTTTAAGTCAATATTGTTAGTAAAACTCTTCAAGAGAAAGACATGGACATCACTTAATGTGCAAAATTAGTGGAAAGCTGTTACTCATTTTTAGAAAACTACAGAAAATGTGGTTTTAAAGATGCAGTTACAAAAGCAAAAGATTTGGCCGTAGAATTACAAGTGGAGCCTGTTTTTAATTTATTTTTGTATTTTTATTCCTCCTAACATCGAAGCCGTAAATATTATTCTTTCGTACGTCTCTCTCTATGTATATATTTGTATTCTATAAGCTTAAATTTTTAAGCAAGAATATTATTATAAGTTATGAAAGCATAATGGGTGAATTCTGGCCATCGCAGGGTACCCCCTAGATCCGCATCTAATTAAAAATGACCAATTATGATATTTATATAAAACAATATAAATTTTTTAATTGGTCATTTATAATCATTATATACGTTTTTTTATTTTGTAATTTTTAGTGGCAACAGCATCTTGTAGCAATCACAATGTTATATACTATATCTTTTAAAAATAAACTTAAATTGCACAAAATTTGAGATGTTTTTTTAAAAAATTATACTTTATTTTTCTTTTGTACAATTTGTCTGCAGCCAGCTAAGCACAACATTAGTCATTTTATGTGGATTAACACCACTTTATTTGCTGAACTAATTTATTTGGATAAACAAATTTTTATTGATTAACTTTATATTATTAAACTTTAGACTTGTAACTGTTGTATTTATTTTATATTTTATTATAAATGTTATGTTAGATGGCTGTATATGGTCAAACTGTACTTAGTTAAACAATGGAAATATAATAAAAAAATAAGAACTGCAATAGCTATTTTCGTAAAATGTTTTTCTATTGTAATTTACAGTAAATTTTGTAGTATTACAGTAATAGAAACTGTGTTTATAGTAAATTTAATATAATGCTAAATATAAAGCTTAAACCGTTTGTTATTTTATTCTTAATAAAATGCCAATCAGTGTTGTTAAACGGCGTAAATATTTTCACCTCCACTTTTCTTCCGCAGCAGACGGCGGCTGCCTCCCAATCAATTTTTAGCGGCAAAATTTTCTTTATTCCGCATCCAGTGGATTCTGCTTTTCTATTGGTGGCCGCAGTCAGAGTTTTTTCCTGACACAAAATGTTTTTTGAAAATTTTGTCAGAGCGGTTGTTTTTCTAGGACTATTGAATAAATTTTTAACTTATGAACGCTTTAAACTTTTAATCGCTTAAAACTTTAAAACGTGTAAAAGTAGATGAGTCTATATTTTTAAACGTTTTAAAAGTATAGAGCAAAATATAAACAATATTTATAAAAGTAGGGGAGACCGGGGCAAGATGACTACATTAACAATTAAAGTTGTTTATTACTTTATTTTTAATGATAGAAAAATCAATTTTTACATGAACTGTTAGATTAAGCATTTGTGGCATAAAAAATATTATGATTTAATTATTTAAATGAAAGAAATAAAGGATAATTTCAATTTTTCCACAACTGTATCAAATTTTCATCATGCCCCAGTACCGGGGTAAGATGATTTTGACCTTGGGGTTAGATTACAACACTAAAAAAAAAGGTAAACACATTTTTTTTTCTATTATGTTAGATTGTTTAACAAATGATAAGTTTTGCAGCTATCGTTTTGCTTGAGGCAATGGTTTTAAATCAAAAATACTGACAGGCTTTTTTGGCGCATTGGATTCAGCATATGCAATAAGTTTTGGTTCTTCTGAAGAGTTTATAATTTTTTTTTCTACTGTAAGGGTCTAAAAATTAGCGATATTATTCTCAGTTTCATCACCAACAACATCATGGTTGGTAGTTTTTGCAGCAGCAAAGTCATTTTTGCTAAACACAAGCTCGTCATCTTGCCCCCGTCCTATTGCTCAGAACTGGCTGTTTTCGAATATTCGTTTTTATTGCCATGAAGGAAGGCAATTAATTGATATTTAGTCATGGTAATAGATAGTATTAGAATTAATTAAGTTTAAAATATTAACGATAGACAAAATATCTAACCTGCTTCGGCAGCAGAGCTTATTTACGCATGCATAAAAGTTATAACATGTCAGCAGTAAACAATCAAAGCTTCACAACTAATACAAAATGGCGATTTCAACGCCTTTATACTATTTTTTAACAAACAGCCTATAGGAGAATTAGTAGTGCCCGATTAGTGCTGCCACTTAGTAGCAAAAAACTGAAGATTAATAACATTTTTCATCTTGAACCGCTCGTCATCTTGCCCCGGTCTCCCCTATATATATTTGAATCGCTAACTTGAAAAAGGGGACATGTCCTGCAAAAAATCACATAACATGTCCCCTTTTTCAAGTTAGCGATTCATTTAAAGTTTATAAATTTTCTTTTTGTTGTTGTAATTTGGCAAAACTATTAGCATAGTGCACCGTGGTCGTAAATTTTTAATAAACACAAGCAGATATTTTTCAATAACTTTTACAATATCCAATTATTAAAAATAAGTATTTAACGTTATGGCAAAAGATAAAATAGATAAAAATTTAGTATGCCGACTTGTTCTAAAAATTATAATAAGTAATAAAATTGACTGATTTTTTGACCAAAATCAGTCAATTTTATTACTTATTATAATTTGTGTGTGTGTGTGTTAAAAAGCTTTATTTGCCAATGGCATAAAAGTAAAATTTCCGACTTTTAACTTTGTTTTGAATAATAAAACTTTTAAAAAAACTTATTCTGCCTAATTTATTAGTTTAAAAAAAAATTAGAACTTTTTTAAATACTCAAAACTTTTCCAAATAATCACATAAAATGAAACGTGATCTCAAATATTTATTAGTTGTTTCTAGTTAATACTTAATTGCTTTAAAGCGAGCAAGCAATTATTTTTCATTGAATCCGCTGGCAGGAGGCAAATTTTTCCGACTCTAATTTGGCGTCCGCAACCAGTTGGGAGGCAGAAACCATTGGAGGCGGTCTCCAAATGATTCTGCCTTCACAATTTTTTCTAGAGGTGGCCACCAATGGCTTCCGCCCCCTAATGGCGTCGGCCTCCAAAACATTTTGCCTCCAAAAAATAAATCTGGCTGCGGCCGCCTATAGAAAGGCAGAAGCCACTGGAGGCGTAAGAAAGAAAATTTGCCGCTAAAAATTGAATGGGAGGCCGCCGCTAACAGCTTCCGCCTTCTTAAAAAATTGGCGTTTTGGCAGAAAACTACTTTGCCGCCGGGTGGTATTATCAACTCTGACGCCAATATAATGAATAAAAGTAGCGCTAGTATAACTAGCTAATGGTCAGATATTTTTCAAAACTTTCGTCCAATATTTTTTATATACTTATTCAGGTTGTTTTTATTTTTTAAAAAAACGTATATAAAACTTAATAAAACTTTTTTTATTAATAATAAAAATTGTTTGATTCATTAGAAATGCTCAACGTAATGTTACAAAGTCATCTTTATTCCTAAGAAATCATTAAGAAAACGTAGATTTGGTATTTAATAAACTAGTAAATATAAATTAAGTTTAGGGAAAGAAATGGTAACTAGGTTTGCCTGGCCATTCCATGAGATCATTTTTATGAATGTATTCTAATCCCTCTTTTGTATAAACGTATTTAATGCCATCCTTTACAACGTTGTTTATTTTTTTCATATACCACACATCTGAAAAATTATTTTGAATAGTTTCTACTTTAGTGTATAAACCTTTCTTGTATTCTAAAAAAGTTTTTCCTGTTGTTAAAAAAATCTGAAACTTTCTCCAGATATTTCCCAAATTTATTGACGATTTATTGCTTAAAACAAACCATAATGAAGATGGATAAACAAAATCATACCATCTATAGTAAACTTCTTTTTCTTCGCCAACTGGCTTTAATATATCATCTTGTTTGAAAGGAGGCAATCCTTGTTTCAGTTCGTAAACTAATCGGCATAGATTTGATGTTACGTCACACACAAGGCAATCAGCATTCGTAAGGAAGTACAAGTCTAACAATGTACTTTCTAGGATTTCTTTTGGAAAATGCTTTACAAAATAATTTCCTAGGCCAATAGATAAGTAATTCTGTGGTAAACCTGTTATGATAAACTCTGGCGCAAGTTTATTGACAACTTTTATTGCGGGAATATCATCTGTAGCAATATAAACGCGCTTACTAGTCACATTATGTTTTTTAAAATAATCTTCTGCGTTGTTTACGAAAACTGTTTCGTTGATGTACTCTGCTTCACCACTAGTTAACTTATCACCGTGTCGAATGTGAAAACCAATAATAGGCAAACTATAATTAATTTCTCGTTTTAGAGTAGAAAAGGTTTTGTTAAACTCAGCATTTGGTCTTAAAAGGAGATAAGCAAGAAACTGCGAAGTAAACCATAGCCAAGGGGATTTAATGCCAAGATATAACAAATTTTTTTTCAGTTCCTCTGGTAATGTGCCAGGTACGTGTCTTGGATAAGGAAACTTTTTGGAAACTGTGTTGAACTCAATAATTCGATGGGTATTATTGATATCATAACCATTACTTAAATAACAAGAAATATCTTGCGCATTGCAGGTAAGTGACTTATTTTGAAGAATTTTTTTTTTCAGATAGCCACACTTCAATGATTCGGGCTGCACCCATTCAAAAATGCCATTAAAGTGGCTATATTCATCTTGATGGATGAAAAATGTTCTTCCTAATCCATAGGCTACTTGCATACAAACGCCATACCGGTGCAAGTTAGATCCAAGTCCAGAAAAATTATCAACATTTCGACACAGTAAATATTTTTTCTTGTCGCAATCACCTTCTTCTTGTAAGTTATGAATTTGATTTTTAATAAGCTTGTGTATTTCTTCCAAAGGTTTGAACTTGTGTTTAAAAGCTCTTCTGTAAGATATATTTAGATTGCGTGATACTAAACTTTCTCCAATTTCTGTCACGAAATTCCAGTCAAAAAAAATGAGAAAAGTTGTAAATGAGATACAAAGCAAAATGAAAACTTTTTTTGCTTTTTTAACAGCCATTCTTGTATTTGAAATCTAAAAAATGAAATTTCAAAATAAATAAAAACTTATATTATAAAAATTTTATATAAAAATAAGCAGTGTTTCCGTATATATGTTATTAAAATAATTAAAAAATTTAACATAATAATTATGGAATTGTACTTATTTCGTTTAGGGGTCGTCAGTAAATTACGTCACGCTTTAGGAGAGATGGGAGGGGTTAGTGGTTTTGTGACGACTCATTCAAAACTTATTACTAAAGAGTTACGATGTTTTGACGAACACAACATCGTAAGTCTTTAGTAACAAGTTCCGTCTGGTAACATACTATGCAGTAGCAAATTATAAATTATACACCAATTTTTAATATGTAAAAAGTAAATAAATAGATAATATAAATAAATAATTAACTTAAAGGAAATATTAGCTTCTAAACTTTGCTCTATTTTACTTTACTTTAATAAATAGAGTTGAGGTGAGATAACAAAAAATTAAAACAGGAGAAAATGATTTTGATTGAGAGGAAGTTACAAAATTCAAAATAATTTATTTTCGAAGTAATATAATGGGAGTAAATGATAATACGTGGTTGCTGTTAGACATAATGCAAGAATATTAATACAGTAATTTTCCATTTTCAAAATGTGAAAATATTATTATTATTTTCACATTTAAAATTAGTAACACGTGTTTTTGAATTAGTTACATGTGTTTTTGAACTACGCGTTTATTTGATAGAGGGTATAAATAACTTTTGATAAATTAAATTTTCCTAATATTTGAATTAGGAAAATTTAATTTATCAAAAGTTATTTATACCCTCTATCAGAGGCGTAGCTACCGTAGAGCAGTTGGAACGAATGCACCAAGAGCACAAATTATTATGGCGCAAATTTTTTTGTTCTTTCGTTTGATTAATCTGAAAAAATCATCCAAGATCTTGTCATTTCTACAAATATCGCATACTAAACGAACTTATTATATTAGGAACTGATGAAATTAATGTCCGCATTAAAAAGTAATTAGAAGAGGCCGTTTTCATAACAATAATAACAATACAACCAAGATACAACCAAGATCTATAAAAAAATTGATCAGTTAATTACCGTATTATGTTGTTATAGTAAAAAATGGTGAAAACAGAAAAGCAATGGAGTTGCAAATAAAGAAAATTTTTTGTCAATTTATTCAGGTAACTGATCAAACGTCACAAGGGTTAGAAACAACAGTCTTAAAAGATATCGAAATTTTAAAAAATGGGTTTTTTATTCACTGGAAACGCACTCACAATTACGAATCTTTTCCGGGGCGTTATTATATTATTGCAGCACGCTTCATTTTTTAACTTAACCGATGATGACAGCTACAGCAGAACGAAGTTTTTTAAAACTGAAATTATTAAAAATATATTTAAGAAGCAGCATGTCGCAGCATCGTCTACATTATATTAATTGAGAAAGCAATAGCTGATTTTAAATAAAAATATAAATTAAAAAAAAACCTGCCAAAAAATGATGGCAGCAAAAAAAAAAGATGGCAGCAAGTTCACTGGAGGACGTTTCATCGCAAGATTTTTTGTTTATCAAACATCAACAAGGAAAGCATAAACATAAAAGGTGCATCAAATGATTATTTAAATGACTTCGAAAGTTTCCTACAAGATTTTATCAAAACTAAAATAAATTTTTCAATGGATCACACCACCATTTTCATGAACGCTAATAATGTTATTTACAAACGCAAAAAACGTGCAGACACCGATAGTATTTATGAGGAAGTTTCTAAACTATTAGCTTCTCATATAGAAAAACTACATGTAAGTGATTTTCTTAAATTATTACTATCTAAAAATATCTTAAGTTGCGCTGATAAGAACGGTAAAGAATCCTTTAAAGTCTACGTTGGTCCAGAAGAATATACTAAATCAGGTCAAGGCAATATTATTATCAATAAAATTAATACAAAAATAACAGAGATGAAAATTTTGAGTTATGAAATTAATAATCTTAAAAATAATAAACTAGTTTTTCGATTTTAAACGAAGAAAACCTAATTTTAAGGAAAGAGTTGTCAAAATCAAGAGAAACTATTGAAATATTAACACAAAACTTAAATGACAAGTCAACCGTTATTAGTTCTAAACCGCCTTATTTATCAGCTAACAATAATTTTAAAAAATTACAAAAAAATCTAACAGTTAATAATTTCCTTCAAACGGATGTTATCAACAATAAAAATTTGATAATTAGTTCGTTTGACAAAAGCAGTTATTTCAAATATTAAAGATCGTTTATCAAAGAGTTATTTATAAACAGAAACCAATTCAAAAAAGATTAATACAGTTTTAAAAGTACCAATAACATTAACGATATAATGGCAAGAAATATGTCTATAGATGTTTTCGCTCCAAATTCAAGTAATAAATTAGATAATTTTAAAAGCCAGTTAGTTTCAGTAAGACGAGATAAACACGCTGATTTCTTACAATACAAAAATCAGGAAAATATATCTAATCGGTTCTAAACTCCTTTGTTACTAAAACATTGCTACAAAAAGTTATTAAGGAAAAAAAAAGGGCAAAAAAAAAAAAGAGAAAGGGATTAAATCTACTAAAATCATAGTTGTACAAGATACAACTAACCAAACCAATATCAAGAAATGGGCCGACGGTACTACCCTAATAAGTGGTGACTCACTCTTAATGGGGGTCAAAGAAAGAAAAACGCACAAGTTTGGAAAGGTAAAAGTCTGAGTTTTTAGTGGTGCTATAGATGATATGTTTTACCACTTAGTACTTTTATTAAAGAAAGAACCTTCAAAAGTAGTTCTCCATATTGGGACAAATAACTGTGTTAGTGATTCATCCGAAATAGCTATGAATAAATTAAACAATCTTATTGACTTTATATCAAAAATTTTTGTTTTATAAATAACTCTAATTTAACTAAGGAACACCTTGGCCACCAGGGTCTTCATTTAAACACGCGAGGTTCGGGTAGGCTAGCAATAAACTTTATTGCACATCTGAAGTCTGTCTGACATAACTTCTTAAATAGCAGTACTCACCAAAGTTACTTTAGTAACCCCAATAAGGATTATAGTCATAAATCTGAGTTGGATAAACTTAGGTTAAAATATCCAAACAATGTCAGCTTTGCTTTCCTAAATATTAGCTCAATCCGTAATAAGTTAACGGATATTATGACGTTCTTGAATAAATCCGTTGATATACTTGTTATTGGTTCCCCATAAACCAATTTTTACATAGTGGCTATAAAACTCCTTATTGCATAGATATATCACAAAAAAGTGGGGCATACTCGTTTATATAAACGAAAATATTTTATGAAGAAAATTAAATAAAATATTTCTGCCTGATGACATTCAAATTATAGTGTTTGAAATTAAATTAAAAATGTATAAATGGTTAGTTTCTGCAGTTTATAAACCTCCAAATAATGACTATTTCTTTTTTCATTTTAAAGAGGCTCTTGATCTTTATTTACAGACTTATACCGACTTTATAATTATTGGGGATTTTAATTTACAACCTTGCGAAAATTGCATGTTAGAATTTCTCCAGATTTATCAATGTTTTAATCTTATAAAAATACTTGCTGTAAATCAGTTGTTAATCCATCATGTATTGATCTGATTCTTACCAACAAAAAGTTGTGCTTCCAACATACAAAAATTATTATTACTAGAATTAGTGATTATCACGAGCTTGTTTTTACAATGCTCAGGTCTACTATCTATAAACTTCCACCTAAAAACTTATATATAGATCTTTTAAAAAATTTTCAAGAGAAAATTTCTCAAAAAACCTTAATAAAAGCCTTAAAGGTTGTTATGATTTAAATAATGTCAATAAAATACTTAGTAATATCCTAAATGTACATGCCCCTATTAAGACTAAAATTCTCAGAGGTAATGACAAACCTTTGATGACCAAAGATTTAAGAAAAGCTATCATGCTTCGATCTAAACTTAAACAGAACTTTCAAAGAGATAGATCGCAAATATCTTTCTTGATTTATAAAAGACAAAGAAACATTGTTGCCAACTTAAATCATAAAATTAAACGAATGTATTTTGAGCGCATTAATACACGCATTAATGATAACATTTCTATTTAGAAACTATGCAAACCATTTTTCTCCAATAAATCGGGTAATTTAAATGAACGTATTACTTTGGTTGAAAGGGAGAAATTATTTCAGATAACTGTTTATTGTTTATTTCATAAACGTCGCTGCGTCATCAAATACCGGTAATTTTTCTAGTAGTTCAATGGTCGATACTGAATTGCTTATTGCTAAATTTAATAACCATCCCAGAGTCAAAAATATTAAGGACAACTATCCCTTGTCCGGTGAATGTTTTAAATTTTACCCAATCTCAACAGATGACATTTCAAAAATAATTGGTTTAATAAATTTTAAGAAAAAGACTGATGGTGATATTCCGACGTTCCGACTAAAATCATATTTCATGTACTTTGTGATAGTCTAAGAGACTGCATAAATATTAGTATCTCTGATGGTATATTCCCGTCATTTTTGAAAATGTCTGATGTTATACCCTGTTTTAAAAAAGATGATCCAACAAACAAATCAAACTACCGTCCTATAAGTATACTTCCTGCTCTATCAAAAGTTTTTGAATTAATTTTACACCAACAATTTCTGCTATTTATGGAACCTAAATTGGATTCTCGGCTGTGTGGTTTTCGAAAAAATTATAGCACTCAGCATGCACTGTTCAGTTTACTCCGGAAATGGCAGGAATGTATTTTCAACGGAAATATTGTCGGTTCATTACTTATTGACCTTTCTAAGGCATATGACTAATGATTTAGTGATAGCTAAGTTGGCTTTTCTGATGAAAGTGTCAAGCTATTGCATAGTTATCTGAGTGGACGCAAACAAAGAGTGATGATAGGTTCTACGTTTTCAGATTGGTCAGAAATTTCTTCAGGAGTACCTCAAGGATCTATTCTGGGCCCAATTGTCTTTAATATTTTTATAAACGAAACATTTTTATTTATAAAAGATACGGAACTTTGCAATTTTCCTGATGAAAACACTCTATATCTTTGTGATAACAGTGTAGAAAGAGTACTTTCTCGTTTGCAAGAGGAAATTAATAATACCATTGTTTAGTCTTTGTTAAGTTAAATTTCATGGTTATAAATCTAGACAAGTTCCAACTACTATTAGTTGGTATAATAAACTATGAAAATTATTTTCTAACAATAGGAAACATAAAGATATTTGCCTCTGAAATGGTTAAACTACTTGGGATTACTATAGATAAGGATTTAAAGTTTGTTGAACACATAAAGTTGTTATGTAGTTAAACTAAAAAAAATTCTTTGCTCTTGAATTCACGTAAGAAATTTAAGATTTCTTATGATTGAAGTATTTAAGTCTATCAATAATTTAAATCCGCCATTTATGAAAAATATGTTTACAATAAAAAATCTACCCTATCAAATTCAAAACTGCAAAAAGTTGTTGCTACCCCCCCCCCCCAAAGACTCTAAGTACCAAGGTACTAACAGTGTTTTGTAAAAAGCCATCTCGCTCCGGAACTCACTACATAATGATATCATGTCTTGTATCAGTCTAGTGTGTTTAAAAAAACTCATTTAAAAATGGCAAGGAAATAATTGCTTTTGTAAAATTTGTTGCTACTAGTTTTTTTTATTTTTTTTTTTAATAAAATTTTTTGTTTCTTTATTTTATTTGTTTATTTGCTTTGTGCAATTTTTATTAAAAATACAAACATTGTAATTTTGATTTTGTACAGGCATATTTTTTTTTTTTTATTTACATGCCTTTTTTAACTATTTGTTTATTTAATAACGATATTTGATTTGATTTGCGTGTCCATAAAGTTATTTGTGTTGATTTTAGTTAGTTTATGAAAACTAAACTATTGTAACTTATCAATGTTAAATAAATTTTTAAAATAAAATAAAAAATAAGTTGTTATTAAGTAGATTATAACCTTATATACAAATGGACAAGTAAAACAACAATTATTTTGTTCAGATTAGAAGAATGTAAAAGTAAACGGAAACACCAATCAGACGGCTGAACGAATGGCTTTTTTCAAAGTAAGGCTTGCAACGTTAAATAGTATTTTAAATCAGAATCGCCAACAAAACCCTTTACTTTATTTTCTTTTTTAAAATTTTGAAATAACTTTTTGGCCACAAGTTATTTCAAAATTTTTATAAGTTAGTTTTTTTGCTTATAATACTTCACATTGTTTTATTGATTATTTATCTTTTTAATTAAAGCTTTCATACCACCTGAACATGATTAGTGCTTTTAATAAAATGATCAGTATTTTTTGTTCTTTTAAAAATACTAATCATTTAATCCGCAACCCAAAACAAAATGAATTTTTATATAACTAATTATTTTTCTAAAAAATGTATGAATACTTATGTATATATTTTGTAAATTGGAATAATTGCGTAGTTTAGTAGAAAGCACATGTATCCTGAGGTTATTGGGGTTCAAATCCGGTCATAATCGTTGTTTTTTTTAATAATATGTATTACCTATTATAAAAATAGAACTCTCAAAAAAAATGTTGCTTTTATTCTCTAATTTAATTAACATAAATTTAATTAATTTAATTTTTTTTTATTAAAAGTCACTTTTGTAACGCAAAATCTTACAATATTTATGCAAAAATAAAAAAGACTTTTATAATCTCTTCCTCCAATAAATATTGTTGTTGTAAATATTTGCACTAACAACATTTAAAACTTAGCTTAAACAAACTAAAATGATTTTAAAAATACGTATAACTTTCCCTAAATAGATTTATTTAGCCACTTGGGATGATAGGAGCAAGTCGGATATGAACATTAAAATCACATAAAATAAACTACATTGGAGAGGGGTGTAAACATCAAACATCTATATTGCAGAGGGGTGTAAACATTTATAGCCGGTGCCGGGCCCCAGGACTGGAACTGTAATAAACCTGGCCTTTGCCTCGAAAAAGTTATAAGATTTAGCAGGGGTTGATAGCCGGGGCTAAAGAAAAAAGTTATAATACTTTATAGATTGTATGTGTATCCATACATCTATTATTCAATAAATACTATACATTTACATTCAAAACTATATCCGACAAGGTTGCAAAGAAGCACTATTAAAGTATGTTACTAAGAAATAAAGGATAGGGTTAAAGAGCAAGTAAAAGGTTAACTGAAGACTTGAAAAGTTCAGGATGTTAGCCAGCCCAACGGCACCGTGGATACGGCAAAATTCCCTAAAATCAATGGCTTTTTTTTTTTCCTTTTTTAAGAATTAGAAAACTTTAATAAAGATTCCCAATAATCTGTAAAAAAAAATAACAATAAATATCGCAATATTGCAAAAACGTGGTAAAAAGTAAATTTCTGGCTAACACCCTGAAGTTGTAGGTTTTATGAGTACTGAAAAGATGAAGATAGGTGAGAGTTTTGAGGCTTTGTTGATGTGCAAAGATAAATAAAAAATTTTGCATAGAGGGACAGTTACTTTAAAAGAATGCGACTTTGCTAAATGAAAAGCCAAGCGAAAACTAGTTTTAGTTGGTCGTACTAGAGATAATAGCTCGTTGGAACAGCGACTTTAAGAGTGTTTGTAGAAAAAAGAAAGAGATACAACCATACGACGATTGACAATTTACATGATCATCATTATCATTATTATCATCATCATCATCATCATCATCATCATTATCAAGCCTTCCCTTTTTATGCAGATTCTTTAATATAAACGTTCTCAAGCATTTTCTTTCTTTAATTTAAGCTCATTCATTTCATATGTTCTCAGTTTACTAAATCTCGTATCTGTTATATATATATGTCTTAAGTCCATTTTTGGCAAAATTGACTTTTTTGGTTTAAAATACTCCTTAGGTGCAAAAAAGTCATCTCACAAAGTATGGTACCAAAAATGATTCAACTTTTGCAACTATGAGTAAAACTCAAATATCTTATATCCAAAAAAAAATAATTAAGAAATATCGTTGCTGTACAACAAAACGATCTTAAGTCCATTTTTAAGAAAAAAAACTTTTGTGGTTTAAAATACTTAACACATAAAATAAATAACTAAAAACAAGTAGATTTAAAGATAGCAGTATTTAAAAAAATCAGAAGCAGTGATTAAATTTAAAACTTAAAATGTCTTTTTCTCAGAACAGAGAAACGGACTTAAGATTGTCTTGTTTTGCAGCAGCAATTTAATTTGTAGAATTTTGACATATTTTGTATAGTTTTAAGACTATCTTAAGTCCATTTGCTTCTTATAAACTTGTTGCTTCTTATAAACTTAAAATTTTATTTTTATTTGTTATATTATGAAAAATAATAACATATTCTATAAGTATTATATAATGAAAAAAAATAACATATTCTATAAGTATTTTAAATAACAATTTAATGGAGAAGATCAATCGCAGTGATGAATTAAAAACTTAAAATGCGTTTTTCTCAGAACAGCAAAAATGGACTTAAGATAGTCTTGTTTTGCAGCGACGATATATATATATATATATATATATATATATATATATATATATATATATATATATATATATATATATATATATATATATATATATATATATATATATATATACATATATATATATATATATATATATATATATATATATATATATATATATATATATATATATATATATATATATATATACATATATATATATATATATTATATATATATATATATATATATATATATATATATATTTATATATATATACATACATATCAACATATATATATATATTTATATATATACATATATATATATATATATATATATATATATATATATATATATATATATATATATATATATATACATATATATATATATATATATATATATATATATATATATATATATATATATATATATATATATATATATATATATATATATATATATATATATATATATATATATATATATATATATATATTCCCAAGTTCCAATCATGGCAATTTTTTGCAAAGCATCCTTATTTGACATAAGTATAAACATATAAATGTTTGGACTTTGCTCCACGTCTAGAAGTTAGCTATCTCAAAGACCAAAAAATTGGTCTTTGAGATAGCTAACTTATATAACTTTTAACATTTACGTTAAATATTATATAAGTTAAGATAGCTAAATATATAATTTTTAACATTTACGCCAAAGGTTTATTTTTTTAAGAACCGTCATAAGTTATAAAACCGCAAAGCAAAAACAAAGATAGTTAAATGCGGAAATCATGCTTTTAGTAATTAATATCACGTTTATAAAACGTTTTTAAAAAATGTTGTAATTTTTAGACTATAAATATGCATAAATATTGTAAGAGTTTCAATATTTATAAAAATATAAATATATTATGAATTTATCAAATTTACTGATTTGATAATACTAAACTAATAATTTAAAAAGTGGGGGCCAACATCCCTGCTCATCCTCCTTTCTTCCTTGGTTTTGTGGGCCCTGGTTTGTGGATCATATTTTGGTGGGTTGGTGGAACATATTGTTAAGGGTATGTGGAACATATTATGGAAAGTTTGTGAATCATACTGTGGAGGGTATCCGGAACATGTTGTTTTATAAAACGTAAAGTTTTGTTCTAAAATTATTTTCATAAATCAATGTAATTTAATCAAAATATTTTTTAAAGCTAATAAAAATTATCAAGTTTATGCTAATAATAAGTAATTACTAGTAATATAGTTAAGTAATTACTACTAATATAAAAAAAAGTTCAAGTCAATTACAATAAAATAAATAAACTTAAATTTACCTGCTAAGAACGTGTTTGGCTTGAAATCTGATTTTTATAAATTTTAATTTTTGTAGCAAGAAAAATAAAAATTTTATTTTACATCTAAAGTATCAAACACATTAGTGCAAAGATGCTACCAGGAGAATGAAAATAACAATAAACCACACTTAAGTATATTAAAGACATCGGTCCAAAGTTGCTACCAAAAGAAAGAAAATAGCATTAAACCGCAATAAAACAAACGCAATTGCAAGAGTAAAATACCAACCGCAAGTTAAGTTTTTTTATTATTATTTACTTGAAATATTTGGAAAGAAATAAATATCTTCTGAGATAAAAATATTTAAATACGTTATAAAATTATTTCATTAACAGATTTTATTTATAATACTTAGTATATGCAAAATAACCATATATATATATATATATATATATATATATATATATATATATATATATATATATATATATATATATATATATATATATATATATATATATTTATTTATTTTGCATATTCTAAGTATTATATATGGAAACTGTTAATGAAATAGTTATACAACATATTTGAATATTTTTTCTTGCTTACAAATTAGGCAGGTGATGCGACCCTGTTTTTAATATGTAGTATACATGACTAATTGTTATTCATAGCTAAAAAATATCAAGTCAATTTATCTCTCTTTGTTTGCGTGTGAAAAGTTTTGAATTTTTCTAATTCATTCTTAAACTTAAAAAAGTATAAAAACTTTCGTTTGTGCCACGTTGTGAACGAGAGAACTATGATCTAAAAAAAAGTTTGTTTGTTAAAAAATGTTATCGTCTGTCACTTTTATCTTCTATAATCTTGTATTATATTATCTGTTATTTTATATGATCAGAGCTTTACTTTTAAACTCAAGATTTTACACCGCCATGATATATAATAATGTGAACTCAAGTTATGTAGTTATATAGTAAAAGCATTAACGCTTGACATGAATTTATATTTTTAAAAGGTGGGATGACGTTAAAACGAAACTTTCATTTATTATAATTTTACTACGTAAAAAACGTATATAATAGTGTTAGTTGCAAAAAAATGTCAAAGATTGTCTTAAATTCTTAACCACATAATTTTTATTACACAATATATGCGTTACAAATTATGTAATAAAAACTGTTCCAGTTTGTGGTTTCAGTTAATTAAACTTTTTATAAAGGGTTTGAAAATCAACTATCCATACGTCATTGAGATATCGAGACAAGAATATTTGAGGTTAACACAAACCAAAACCTAGTTACTTGAGGTGAAGCTAAAAAAATAACCAAGAAGTTGAAAGAGTCGTAAACCATCATTATGTATAACCAAAGATTAGCAAAAAAAGTCAAAAGTAAAATTAATAAATTAACTTTTCTAATCATTTGCAATCAATGATTGATTGTACTTGTTTGGTAAAAAAAAATATTCATTATATAAGGTATTTAATCAATTTTTTTTTTTTTTAGGATACCCATAGGTGGCCAAAGGGACCGCCAGATAATGTGTCACTCAAATGTGACCAGCAAATGTGACGAAAAAAACCTTTTTTACTCAAGAATATTTGTCTTGTAACAATAGAAATGAGTTTGTTTTTTTCAAATCCAAACAAAGTGCCAAGAGTCATAATTGAGGCAAAAGGTTAAAGTTGAGTGGGGTCTAATCATATTTAAGCATTTTTGATGCAAAAACTTACAAAAATGTTACAAAACTTTTTTTTTTATTCAAAAGTGTTCTATAAAAATAAAAGAGTGTTTTTAAAATCGGAAAAAAAAGATATGGGTATCATATGGGTAAAACGGGTAAAAGTGAGAGAGCCTATGCGTATTTAAGGTGGTTGCCCAAGAAATAAATCTTGATTTTTTTTGAAATTTTTTTTTTTCTAAATGTTTTTTATGAGCAGAATTTTATCCGCTTTAAAATGGTATATGAATCTCATATGTATAATTTATATTAAGTCTTTTATTTCTAATTTTTATATAGTGGTATATAAAGTTTTTTTTCACATTTTTGTTTTTGACATTTTTCTTCATTTGTGACTTCAATTGAAGTGTCAAATATCTTGGGTTTACCTCTTCAAATAATCATCAACTCCGTATCAAAGTAATGTCGTTTGGTGTATCTTAGGTTTTATGGATTTTGATAAACTAAAAGTCATTATTTGAATGGATATTTTTCGTTTTGACCAACGTGATGCAACATAAATATACTATTTATTAGATTTTTATGAATGTTTATTGTGGTTTAATGACTTATTTGTATTTTTATTGGTTCTTACTCTTTTAGACTTAAATATATAATAATGGCAAAAGGAAATAAGCAAAATAATGCAAGAAAACTTTAAAGAAAGGCTCCTCTCAATCATTTTAGAAAACAGCAAAAAAATGATCTATTGGTCAAAACAAACGGTTTAAATACAATAAGCATGTGTTCTAGTGCAAAAAAACTAAATATGGGTATTCAGAATCATTTGGAGTGTCAAGACCTGTATGACTATAATATTCTTATTAACTTCTCTGTTCTCGAAAATCTATTTTTAGAGTAGGTACGTGTGTAAAAATTTCAAATTGTTTAAATATTAGATTGTTATATATCGTTGGAAAGAATTTTAAAAAAATATTCCAAAACTGAAAATTTTATCAAAATCGGATGATTCTACAAAAAGTTATGAGCATTATAGTGACGAAATTTGATTACAAGGATTCCTTAACAAAAATGTGACCAATTTATAATGGTTTTGTAACTTAAACCGCTTAACATTGTCAAATCTTATTTAAATGCATATAACTTGGTATCAAAAGATAGGTGTAACATTGGGCTACAAGCTTCTTTTGCTTTTGACACCTGTGCGCATTCAGGGGGCTAGAGGGGGGACAGAAGAAACATCTTTGCCATTAAAAAATTCACATTTCTTCCAAAAAAGGTTGTTTTTTTTATATATAAAACTAGTAATTTATCAGTTAAAGTTGTTATTTTTTTATTCCATTTTGCAAGCAAATATTATAAATGTATTTTATGAAAGAGGTGGATGCGGTGGTAATGGTACACATCCTAGTATCGAAAGATTCATTCTAATAAATATTTTTATCATTATTAAAATGAATGAAAATAGTAAATAATAAAACTGATATATAAAATAATACATAATAAAAATTATATTTTATTAAATTATATATTAGTGACATAAATAAATTATAGGACGTGGGGCGTCACCCCCCCCCCCCCTATCTATCACAAAAAAAAAGTTTGAAAACAAAAACTAGCAGTACAAAAAGTGGTAGAATACGCTCCTTCCAAATCTTAAAACTTTAAATTTAATTCTGCTTTTAAATGCTCTAAATGCTAAAAAAAAAAAAAAAGAAAAGAGAATGTATACATATGTATAATAAACAAGAAACTTACATAATGCGATTGTTTATGTGAACTAATAATAACGCTAAATTTAAAAAACGACAATAACATAAAAAATTATGTTTTGATTTATAACTTATTTTTTAACTTTTAGTAAATGATTAAAAACATTGTATCCAATGGGTGAAGATGGAAATTTAGTAACTGTTTAACGATTACTGCCACTAAGTATTTAACTTAGTGATAGTTGCATGGTTTGCTGCCACTCGGTCACTCATCTTATATTACTTATATTAGCAATAATTACTATATCTTATATTACTATACACTCATCTTAATATTACTTATATTAGCAATAATTGTACTTCGTACTTCAATATATTGTTGATCGTAAAAATTACTATACATCTTAGCAAGGTGATCTACAGACAGTGTAATATGACTCTGATAATCATTAGCTGTACCCCAAGCAAGTTGGTCAATAGCCACAACCATGCATCGCGTTTTGGTTGTAAAGTGCACAGTATTTATATGGCCACCCTCTTGTGTAGTAGCATCAAAGCTCGAGGTCATACTTTTTGGTGCAATAGCTATTTCAGCAGTCTGCAGATCTGAACTCCAAGCTCACGCATCATCTGCTCCACAGTTGTACGATGCGGAGTTTCAGTTGTTGAACATTTCTTTTAAAAGTATACAAGTAAAACATATCCTTTAAGACATACTTGATACGAAAAAGGTAGTTTAAGATACTCTGATTTCAAATGATTCATCATTAAACATTTCTTTGACATTTTAAAAACTCTAAATACAAGTATAAAAATTTAATTATATTATTTAGAGCACTAAGCTGTAAATAAATAATTCAATATAGAGAATAAAATAAATATAGTAAATAATTCACTAAATTTTATTATAACATGTTTAATAATATTAACGCTGCATGTTTAACATGTTACCCTTCTTGACATGTTTAACATGTTACCCTTCTTGAAGGAGAGTTTTTGTAGACGTTCATAACTTATAGAATAACAAAGCAAATATAATATATAACTATTTATAATTCTATACAGTATATAATAATAAATGTAATTTATTTAATAAACTATTAAAATTAAATTAATTTTAATAGAATTTAATTACTATTGCAATAGTCTAGCAAAAAAATATATTTTGATTAATTATTTAATGAGTAAATAATGATGCAAATATTCGATAAAAATAATTTAATACTTTGAAAGAATAATCAAAAATAAAACTAAAAGTATATCTAAAAAATTATATATCTTCAAAAGATTCAAAAAGGATTCTTTTTAAGAATCCACAAATCCCACAAGGTTGTTTATAAAAAAACAGCAAGTTAATAATATGCATTTTGCACCAATCGGAGTTTCAAAAACTATCATGTGACTACAAGAAATGAAAAAATGCGAACTCAGCGTAACAAGGCAAGAAATCCAGCATTTCATAGAAATACCTAGGGTGCTTGGGGAAACCCAAAACCAATGTACGCTACACCTGATTAATATAAAAATTGTACCAATATTAGACAAATAAATGATCTACAATACCTTAAAGTTTCATAAAGTACCTGCCATAACTTACAGAGCTGTGATTTATAGAAAAAATGTGCCAACTTATGATGAAAAAATATATATGCTTTTTTTTTGTAAAGTAGTGTCAAAATGTATCAAAATTTAGACAAACCTTTTTCCTAACTACGTGCAAAATTTCAAAAAAATTGGTTAATAATTAGCGGTACAGTGTCGTTTGCCCTAATACGTGTCTTGGCCAAATTACAAAAATCGGGTCACAGATTTTAGCTTGCGTTTTTACGGCAAATTAAGAATTTACGCACGTACCTATTTAGAGATAGCTTGTCCAAAATGTCATATGCTAACCATTAATTTATTTGATAACACACAAAAAAGAATGGGATTTTCACATAATCTCGAGTTAAAATGTACATCTTGTGACCAATGGAGTCATACTGTTTATTCATCTAAAGAACGTGTAAAGAATAGCAGTAATACCACTGGAAGAAGTATATTTGAAGCAAATGCAAGAGCGGTGATAGCTTTTCGAGAGATTGGTCGAGGTCATTCAAGTATAAACACATTTACTCAATGTATGACCATGTATGGTTTAGCCAAAAACGCTTTTGATAACCTAAACTCAAATGAAATATATAAAGCATACAATGATTCAGCTTTGAAAAGCATGAAAAAAGCTGCAGAGGATCTTCAAGATTCTTCTGATGGTCCAACACAACAACGTATAAAAATAGATGGAGCGTGGCAGAAAAGAGGCCATTCATCTCTTAATGGATTTGTTACTGGTATTGTTGAAGATAAAGTAGTTGATGTACAAGCTTTTTCTAAACACTGTAAGGGTTGCCTTATGTGGGAGAAACAAAAAGGTTCATCAAGTTATGATAGATGGAAAGCAAAACATGTATGTAATATTAATCATGTTAAGTCGTCTGGTGCTATGGAGGGAGCTGGTGCTGTTAAAACCTTTGAACGTTCAGTGGAAAAGAACAGCCTTATTTACAAAGAATATTTAGGTGATGGAGATTCTTCGTCTTATAAAGAAGTCATAGCAGCAAATCCCTATAAAGATTTTGGTATAACACCTCTCAAATTGGAATGTATTGGGCATGTTCAGAAGCGCTTAGGTACTCGTCTTAGAAATCTTGTGAAATCACATAAAGGTACAAAGAATCCCATATCAGGAAAGGGGAAGTTGACTGAAAAAACAATTAACTCAATGCAAACCTATTATGGAAAAGCTATAAGAAACAACTTAAACAATGTTTATGCCATAAAAAAAGCAATCGGCTCAGTGTTGTTTCACTGTACTGCGTTTACCGATGAGAACCAGCGGCATGAAATGTGTCCACGTGATGACACTTCTTGGTGCAAATGGCAGTTAGATAAGACTAATAAGACAAAAACATTCAAAAACACCATAAGTTTACCAATGTCCATTCATTACCTTTTAAAACCGATCTTTGTAAATTTATCAGACGACGAGTTATTGAACAAATGCGTTCACGGGCAAACTCAAAACACTAATGAATCGTTCAACTCAGTTGTATGGACTCGATGTCCCAAGAATGTTTTTATTGAACGAAGAACATTTGAATGTTCAATTAACTCAGCTATTTTACATTATAATGATGGGAGTGGCGGGGTTAATGCAGTTTTAGGACATTTTGGCTTACATGGAAAGGCGACTGCTGATAAATCTATTGCACGAGATTGCCAACGTGTTACTAGAATTGAAAAGCGATCAAGTCCAATCGTTAAAAAACAAAGAAAAAAATTAAGAGCATTCAAAAAAGGGTACATGGATAAAGAGAATGAAAGTGAAAAGTGTGAATCTTACACTGCTGGTGGTTTTTAACATCTTTTTCTTATTATTTTAGACAAAAACTTGATTTTCTCATGTTTATTATGGTTTTAGATAATTTTTAAAATTTTAAAACATGATATCTCAAGATTGAATGGATAAAATAAGTTGAAATTTTCAGAAAATACTCATATATTATATATAATCCATACATCATAGGCTTTTTCTTTATAGAGGTAAAAAACTTCTTATTTTGTAAAATTTATACAAAAAATACTATGCTTTAAACACTCTTTTTACTAATAGAGGCATAACTTTTGACTAAGTGAGTCAATAAAAAAGTTGATATGTCAAATGGATTTTACTATCGTTCTTAAGCTATGATGAAAATTTGAAGTAGTAACTATCTTCACATCTGCAGATATTGTGTTTTGAAATATTTCATTTTTTTGTCTCATTTTAGTGATAAAATAGGGTAATCGAGACAAAAAAATGGTTTGGTGTGTTTGAAATATTTTTTAAGTTGAGACCAGCCATTTATACCAAAATTTGGTTAATTAAATTCACAGGGTCAAAAAAAAGTTTATTTCTTGGGCAACCCCCTAAAGCATTTTAAATTTACAATTTCAAAAAAAGTATAAATAAACTTCAAATAATTAAAACAAAGTTTTAAACAAAAAAAACTAACAAAATATTTACAGTATTAATGTATATATGTACATAGTCTAACAGCCCAGTGGGCATAGGATCTAAAAAAAACGTCTTTTCAACATTTAAAATCTTTTAAAACGTATAAAAGATGTTTTTTTTAATGCCCCGTACCCACTGGGAAAAATAAAATAATATTTTATCCGGCTCTACAGCATTATTTAAATGTTAACGCTAAATTAAACTCTTCTTTCATTAAAAGTAACTACAGAGTCACTTTCGATGTCGAGTATACTTTTTTATATGTTTTAATTTATCCTATTTAGGTTTAAATTAAGAATAAAGTCTTTACACTATTTTGTGTAAAACTGTCTTGGGTAGATGAAAAAGAGTCTTTTAATCCATCTTTTTACATCTCACTTTTCTCAACTTTTTACATCTCATTTTTCTCAAGTCTACAGTTCAGTGCATAAAAAACTTTAAAATAGAAAAAAATTGTTTTTAAGTCAAACTCTTGCAACTGAGAATAAATTAAATTAAAAATATTCTTCCGGTATACCCAAAACTCCGATCATCCAAGTTTTCTGAACATTTTACAGTCAGTTTGCTGAACAGTGTGAAGGCTTAAATCTAAATTGAACCTACGGAATAGATTTAAACATTTAGAATAGCACACTCAACATCAAAAGCTAGTCTGCAGTTACTTTTAATGGAAGAAGAGTTTAATTTAGAGTCTAATTTTTTTTTTGTTTAAAACTTTGTTTTATTTTTTTGGAATTTATTTTTAGATTTTAACTTTTAATGGGCATCTAATATGCTTGAATGGGCCTAGCCCCTCAAATTTACCCTCAGCACTATTTGTGACTCTTGTTATTTTTTTCCGATTTTAAAAATTCTTCTATTTTTATAGAACATATTCTCTTAAATAAAGATAAAAAAATTTTGTAACTTGCATCTATAATGCTTGAATGGGCGGAGACCTCACTAAATAATACCTTTTTGCCCCAACCATGATTCTTAACACATTAATTGGATTCTTAAAAAACTCTTTTCAGTTATTTCAAGACAAATAACTCTTGATCAAAAATAAGTTCATTTGAGTGACATGGCATAACACCTGGCGGTCCTTTTGACCATTATTTAGGGTAACGTGATGTTATTTCACTCATTATTCAATGTCTCCCATTATATTTGATTGCTTATAACTCAGTAAATACACACGCTACATCAACACAAAAAAATTCATATAAAGAAGCAAATCAGCCTTTATCAAAATAAAAACATCTTGATCTCAGAGAAACCGTATTTAAAGAATTATCTATCAAAGAAGTTTTGTCATTTTTTGGTAAGTTTTTTGCAATCTAGTTTACCGATTTCAAATAGCTAATGCAACTCTACCAAGTTGTTATGCATTTTAAATTATAATTATTTTGTTTTCCATAGTTCATTCTGTAAATATAATAAATTTTACATTTATTTGAAATGTTAGATTATGCTTATAATTGTTTTCTGCTCAACCTACCAAAGTAGTTTAATCATGCCCACAGAATAAATATGTTCTCGCCCAATGCATCCAACTTCGCCTGGGTAGGCAAGAATAGATTTAGAATGTTATATTTAGTCATATTGTCTAGATTTACCAAAAATTTACATCATCTATGTTTTAATTGGATAACTTCCGGGTCCTGGACTTTACCTCTCTAAGTTACCACCGCCTACGATAAGATTTAGATTACAATTAATAACATATGGTTTTTACTATTTGTTAATATTTGTAGCTCTTGTAAATTTTAAACATTTTATTATATTAATATGACATTTTATACTATAATGTTATTTAACTAAGATCTGTCTTGAAAAGTAACATAATTAAAATAAGATGTATACTATCACTGTAATTACACAGGATAAGTCTGATGAAAAGACTGCTTCTGCAACAGAGGTTATAAAAGACAACAGAGGTTATAAAAGGTTAAAAAATGTAATGAACCAGAAATAAATTTTTGTTTGTTTGTTTATTTTGCCGTTCAATAACTTTTACAATTCCAAGGTTTATAAACAAAAACACTGGCGGGGCAAGTAAAATATGATATATTATATTTTTAAATGTAAAATATAGTATATTATAAAATATATTATATTTTACTTGCCCCGAAATTTTTAATAAAGTAATATTCATATAAAGAACAAAATATATTTCGTTCTTTATATAAATATTACTTTATGTCAAAAGAACGAAAAATTAAAAATTAAAGAGCACTTAACTTACTTAAGTAAAATAAATAATAACTCATTGATAGTTAAAAAAAAGAAAAAATATTCAAGAATTCAGATTTGATTTTAACAGTAAATTTTAAGATTAGAGGAAACACCATAACTGAATTAATGAAAAAAAAAGTTAACAATTTCTGAGACATTTTGTATAAACGAATTTTAGTTCAAAAGAAGCTTTTAAAATCGGATGTGTAAAAATCCATAAGTAATAACACCTGTTTTGATTCATTTTTAAACTGTTGTATACTAAATTTTTTGGAACTGCAATATTAGGAAACTTTTTCTTCAAACAAGGTCCACGATTATGAATTGAATATGTAATTTGTTTTGAGTTATATTTAGCGACAATGTAGTTATCATCTGAAAAATTTGTTGGATGTTTATGGGTACTTTTTCAAAATAGGACTGAAATATTTTCGGAGATAGTCCAATTTTTATGCTATACATGAAGATTAAAACTTGGTGTAAGTTTATTTTATAAATGTTTAATGTGCCAAGTATACGCAGAAGCAGTGGCGGATTGAAGTTTAGTGTCGCAAGGGGGCCAAGTCAATGAATAGGGAGCGAGCGGGGGTTGGGTGTGGTATTTTAAACTCCAGAAATTATTTTTATGACTTAAACACTTTATAATTGTTTTTGTGTTACTTTTATTACACATACTGCATACATATAAGACACTAAATAACCTAATTTTTTTTTTGTTTCTTTTGTGTATTTTAGTTAACAATTATCTTTTATAAAATAAGAAACATTTAATATTACTGAAACAGTTCGGTCATTAAAAATGTATTTAACTAGACATATTGCAAAAGCTAGCATTTTGAAAAAAAAATCACTTTTCAGATAGTTTACACAAATTTTGCGAGATTTCATTAAAGCAAAATGATTTAGTCAAAGTCAATGTTTTCAGTAAGCTCACTTTCAATAGAAACTAATGTTGATCCAGGAAGACGTTCGTTTGATCCAGGAAGACGTTCGTTTGATCCAGGAAGACGTTCGTTTGTCGTTATTGATCTAAAATAGTTTTATGTAGTCTTTAGTTCGCTGAAACTTTTTTCGACATTAGCAGGTGTAACAGGAAGAGTCAAGTAGATTTTGTAAAGTATAGACAAGTTAAGGAGACCAGGTGCTATCTGTTTCTCAATCAAAAACTGAAGTACATCTTTCAATTGTATGTCAGTTCTTTTTTAGTATTTATGTTGTTACAATAAATTTGACATAATTTTTAAATGAATTTATATTTTCTTCAGATAATTTTGACGGATAAAGCAATCAAAATGTGTAAATGTGTTACTAAAGTCGTGAAATCGTTTATTTATTTGAGTTATATTTGTATCCAAAAACATAGAGTAGGTTTCAAATTTTAGGCGTGTCGTTGGATCATCAACTCTTTTCATCTCTTCACAGCTCTCCTGTCATGCGTTTCTTTTTGTTATGATGTTAGATTAACTGAATTTAAAGAAAGACGAGTTTTCTTTAAATTCAGTTTCTACATCTAGTTCGGCACATTTTTCACTAATAAATGGTTTGACTGCTAAATGTAGAACTTCAAAAGCTTCATCGTTTTTCATATCTACAAACTTTTTTTTGTAACATTAATCAACTTTTTTGCAAATAAAACATCTATATCTTCTCGTTGCAAATAGTTAGATAATACAAAAAGATTAATTAACAACTTTCGCAAAAATAACATTAGAAAAACAAATAAATGTTCCTTTAATTAAAACTGATAGTCCAATAGCTTCTGCTCTAACATTTCCTGTATGTTCTTTAGCTTTTCCTAGATTTATATCTTCTAGAGTGGCTAGATTAGCAGAAAATGATGCAACATTAGCTTCAATTGCATGCTTCCTACTTGCTCATCTTGTATTAGAAAGTCGTTTCAGAGTGTCTACTGTTGATTCATATTGACGTTTCTGGTGCTCTTGGAGAATAAGAAGTCGTGTTAAACTAGACGTAAGGTACGTATACAATTTTTCAGCTGTGCTTAAAAACATCTGGACATCTCTGTTCACCAAATTTAAAACATGAGCACAAAAACGAACATAGATGGCATTTAGTGAAAGCGCTTTTATTTGAATTTGAAGACCACTTTTAATTCCAAACATTACATAAACACCATCATGTTCACCATCATATGCTTGTTTTCATTTATACTTATTTTTATTCTTTTCATTTTTTTTCTTTTCATCGGTAATTTGAATTTATAATTTTTTTTTTGAATGTTTAAAGGGGGCGCCGTTTGATCGTTCTAGGGATATGCACTGCGCAGAAGAGGCAAATATAGTATAGGTGCAGAAAAGACATGATATAATTTTATCAGTTTCAAATAATATTCTGCACGCATGTTTTTGTTTACTGTACACTTTTTTAATTTTGTATGATTTGTACTTACCCATGCAATATTACAACAAATCAAATAACAATGAATGAAAGAAGAGTATAAACTTTTTAAAGACTTATTATTTAGAAATGGTTTAGCCCTTTATATTGTGGCAATATTTTTTAATATTTTATTTTCAACGTTTTTTATATGATCATAAATGTTAACATAAATGTTCATCTAATATTACGCCCAAAAATTTAACTAAAGTTTCTTTTTAAATATTAGCGTTATTAATTATTAGATTTGGCAGTTTAATGGGAATATTTTCTAATTTATTTACTTTATGGAATAAAATAAATGTGGTTTTATCCACATTTAGAGACAATTTATTACTTATAAACCACTCATTATCCTTACCCAACTCTTCATTAGCTGTTTCAAAAAGTGTTTTAATATCTCTGTGTGAATAAAAAAGAGTCATCTGCATAAAGAACACAGTTTAAGAAGACTTTTGCTAAATTTAAATCATTTATATATACTAGGAATAAAAAGGGTCCTAAAAAAGAGCCCTGGGGGACACCACAAGTTAAAGCATATGGAATTGTTAGCTTTTGCTGATATTGTCAAATAACTTTTGAACCAAAGTAAGTTATTATTTTTTACTCCATAATATTCCAAAAAATTATTATTAGTATGCTATGGTTTACAGATAAATGAAAATTCCTAATGTAAAGTAGTTAGTACATAATGTGTTATTTGATTGACTATTTCAATCACTGCATGTTCAGTGGAACATTTTTTTTGAAACAAAACTATTTTGAATACAACATATCGTTTTCTGATAAATAGTTATCAATTATATAAATATACAATATACAATTGATAAACAATTATCATAAAATTGAAACTGGGCCTAGCATAGCTATGTTTATCGAGATATTTTTGAAAAGCATAGGCACACAACGCCCTTAGTTGTTTGTTCTTAATAAGCTCAATTCTCACAATTTCCTTTAACTAATTAATATTGCTATCCACGGCCAAATAAATATAGTTGAAATGCCTTCACACACATGAAACTGGCTTTGGCTATACAAGCGCACTTTATTCAAAAAAGCATTAAAGAAGATGTCGTAAACTTCTCTTTGCAAGTAACACTTCTATTTTAGAAGAAAAAAAATGTTGCTTCAGAAAATCAGGCTTTATCTTTGGCAAAGGATCAAGTTGCAGAAAAAGATTTTACCATTGAATGCTGCTGCAAATTTGAATGCTGCTGCAGTTTCATGTTTTCCATTTGTAAGTTCTTCCTACCCTGGTAAGTAAATTATTTTATAAAGTAATCATTAATTTCATAGCAACAATTCAACATTTAGTATATTAAGAAATAATATTTTGAACCTATTTGAATATTTGTATATCTATTTTATATATGTTTTTATCGAAATGCTGAGCATGTGAAGGAGATAATAATGCCTTGGCATTTTCTGAGGCCACTACACAAAAAAAGATAGCAAACACAAAAGCTCTTTGTTTTTATTTTTTTAGAAGCATACTCAGCAAAACTGAAATATCACCAGGACAAAATAAAATCTTACAGGAAGGAGAGAAATGCGAACAAAAACAACTGCGATTTTTTAATGCTGCTAAGCGACTAAACGAAATATAATAAAAAAGCTATAACTAACATTTTTTTTCTTTTTGGTTGATCTCAAAAACTAGATCAACCTAAAAAGCAACAACAACAACAATTTCATTACTATGCATCGCAACCATCGGTAATTTTGCTAACAAAAGTAATGTCGATGTTTTAAATGAAGCAGAATTGCCATCAAGCATCATTAAACCAGAATTAGAAAACCACCGAACAATATCGAAAATAAGAAAAAATCAAAAACCGAAACACATGTTATTGAAAGAAAAATGGAAAATTGGTAAAAATAACCTGCATTAAGGAACTTCTTGAGGGTCATCTAAAGTAGTTTTTTGTGAAGATAAAAGTGAAAGAAACTGACTTAAAGCTATTAATGGTACAATGCATAAAAGGGATCAGAAATGTTTTCACCAAACTTTTTTGTTTGTATTACTAGTTAGAACGATTTTGACTAATATGTACTCAATCTTTGAAAAACCTTTTCATATCAACTACAATTTATTTCTGCAAATGAGGTATGTATTAGCTTGTTACAATATATCTTTATATATATTAATAAATGTTAATTTTTAAATGACACTTTTTTAGATTATGATTTTATTAAATACAATAGGTTAACTTTTGCTGATTACTGAATTGTATTATTTGTTTAAATTTCTATTATCTGCTTCATACTATGTCATATTTTGGAGTTTTCGAAAGTAGCTTTAAGTAATTACAACTAACACGATGAATTAGGTTTGATCTCAAAAACTGGTCAGGAAGATTTGTATGCTCTAAACGCACCAAATGGTACGTCTGGAGCATATCCAGTGGGCAGATACGTTTTTTAAACAATATTTGGCCGTTTTTGTTAGTACCTTTGGAAAACGTAATAAAATCGTCTTAAAAAGACAAATAAGTTTTGTCCATTAAAGTTTAAAAAACTTTAATGGACAAAAAACGTTTAAAAAACTTTAAACGTTTTTTTTTCCATTTGTCCAACATTAAAAAAACGTTTTTTTGGACGTTCTTTTAACAATCTGAATGAGTTGAACTCATTAGTCGGCCGTCCAATATTTTCATATAATCATTTTCCATCTCCAATTGTTGATTTTCTTTACAATTGTATTCTATTAATTTTATATCAAGCTGTTTGAATATTTTTGCATACGAATTGTATACTAGTAACATAATTTTTTTTCAGAGTTTACTGGAATATTTAATAATGGGACATTCCATGCCAAGTGGTTTACGATTTTTAGTCAATGTGTAATTGCTAACATGTTTTATTTTGTAATTTTTAATGTATTTATAAGGTTCGTAATGTGAACTCTTAAGGACTATTATTTTTTAGACCTCAAGAATTAGTAAATGGGCACATGAGATAATGATTGTTTACTATCAACTTGTTCACAGGGTTGCCAGTTTCCAACTTTAGTAAACAAATTTGCCACCAAAATTTTTCCCCTCCACTTTCGAAGTGGAGGGGTAAAATGGTCAATTTTTAAAAAAGTCCTCTATATCTAGAATTTTCTTAAATAAACAAAACAAAAAAAACAAAAAAATATTATTTAGAAAAAAAGAAGGGACTGGGGGAGGCACGTACTGAATAGAAATATTTTCCAAAAATGGGCATTATTTTTTTGTTATATTCCGTTTTTTCGCTAAATAAGTTCTTTTTATAAGTAAATAGTTGATATTATTTATTCTAATTATTATAGAGTACCACAAAAAGCTTTTAAGTAAAATGTTTATGCCACCTTCCTAACCTGCTTATAAAGTCAAAGTAGGCGTCAAAATCTCTTGGTTCTGATGCTGCCTAAATTAATTGCCTATGATTAATTATTTAGCTTTCTATCATTTTAACAAAGTAGTTTATCCGGATGACGTTTTTTTAATAACTTTTCTTGTTTTTTCTTTATTTATTTATTTATTTTTTTTTAAGTTGATTTAGGTGCCCCGAGAAGTCCTTACGGCCTTATCACAGAGCACCGCGGAAGAGCATTTAATAGGAAGTTCACGCCTCCTTCCCAACCTTTGCATTATCTTTTTTACGACTCACTTTTTTTAACTATTTGTTCTTTTTCTAAGAAATAAATAGTAAAAAACTTTTGTTTTGCAGGAGTTTTTTCTCAGCTTTTGTTTATGTAATATTCAAATTTCACAGATTTTTTCTTTTTCTCTCTCTCTCTTATTTTTGTTATTTATTACAAATGTATACACAAATATACATAAAATATAGAAATAATTACAAACAAAGATTTTGCTAAAAAGAAAAGAAAAAATAAAAAAAGAAAGAACACGTAAACTCAAAGAAGCAAGGGTTGAATTAACGCATCGCGATTTGCGATATCTGTTAAATTATCTGGTCTTCAAAGTTTCAGTTTATGGAAAACCACGAAATTTACGGAATAGGCGAATAAACTTTAATTTGTTAGTGAAAATGTTATGAAAAACAAAACAATAAATTTATGACTACAAAAGTAATAACACTACAGTGTTGTTACTTTTATAACACTCCTTTAAGTTACATTTATAGTTTATTGTTTGATCAAACAACACATAATCAAGATATTATAAATAAAAATGATTTAGTTAAGTAATTCCAAACTTTAATTAAAGTAGTAATGCATCTAAAAAATATACAATGGATATTTAAACAATGTTAAAAACCTCAGCAACTTTTACGAATACATATTTTTATAAACAGTTTAGCATTTCTAAACATCTTACAAACTATTTTTTTAAGTATATTTAATAGTAATTATATCATTTATGACAATGATAATAGAAGATTCAATATTATTTCAAGACATACAAAAAACTTATCGTGCGCTCATCTACAATGCCTCGTGCAGTTCATCCTCGTTCAGATCAGTTAAAAGCATTCGAGTTGACTCTGCCAATCAGTGGCGGATTAAGACCTTTTTGTTTTTGGAGGGCTTTTTATGGGCCAGAGCCTAAAAATGACTCAAAAAAAAAAAAAAAAAAAAAAAAATCCTCTAAAATTTTTAAGGGCCCCTAAATTTGTTGTCAGGTCAGGAGTATGGTCTTCATGATCATCCTGCTACTGGTAACATGTAACCCAGTGCAACCTGTTCCATGTTCTGCTGCCTTGCAGGATTGGCTATCTAAGTAAAGGCTGAAAGGAGTGTTCTTCCTGTCATCAGTACAATCTTATATCAGTCATGCCTATAGTAGTTTTTTTTTTTTTTACCAAATATAGTTGGAGGTGCCTTAGTTACTTAGTATTAGCTCACCTGTAATCTACGTTATATGTATGTTTGTGTTCTGTCTGAACCTCTGGCGCGGTGTTCGCTCACCCGTAAGTTACTTTATGTTTATGTTTATGTTTTTTATGTTTTTTTATGTATGTTTGTGTTCTGTCTGAACCTCTGGCGCGGTGTTCGCTCACCCGTAAGTTACTTTATGATTTTTATGTATGTTTGTGTTCTGTCTGAACCTCTGGCGCGGTGTTGACTCACCCGTAAGTTGATTTATGTCTATGTTTGTTTGTGTTCTGTTTATACTCTAATGCAGCGTGAGCTCAGTAACTAACTACTTACTCCAACTACAAAACGTACACTCACCTTAGACTCCTGTATTTTGTTAGATGCAGTGTTTTTCCTAATGCACTTCCGAAATGTCATGCCTGGTTTTCCCAAAGTACTGTTGCGGGAAGTAACTCCTTTTAACTACTCCAGGTCAGGTCAGGATAATCGAGATCAATCTTGCTACTGGTATCACGTAACCCAGTACCACCTGCCACAAGCCCTGCTGCCTTTCAGAGTGTGCTCTTCTTATGCAAAGGCTAGGAGAAATAAACTCCGACTAAAAATTCCCCTGCCTTGGGGCTCTTGGTTGAGTAAAGGCTAGAGATGGTGTCTCGATAAAAACACTCATCTTGGGCAGATGTTAACTGCATCCAGCTAAACATCCCCTGCCTTGGGGCTCTTGGTTGAGTAAAGGCTAGAGATAGTGTCTCAATAAAAACACTCATCTTGGGCAGATGTTAACTGCATCCAGCTAAACATCCCCTGCCTTGGGGCTCTTGGTTGAGTAAAGGCTAGAGATGGTGTCTCGATAAAAACACTCATCTTGGGCAGATGTTAACTGCATCCAGCTAAATATCCCCTGCCTTGGGGCTCTTGGTTGAGTAAAGGCTAGAGATATTGTCTCGATAAAAATACTCATCCTGGGCAGATGTTAACTGCATCCAGCTAAACATCCCCTGCCTTGGGGCTTTTGGTTGAGTAAAGGCTAGAGATGGTGTCTCGATAAAAACACTCATCTTGGGCAGATGTTAACTGCATCCAGCTAAATATCTCCTGCCTTGGGGCTCTTGGTTGAGTAAAGGCTAGAGATATTGTCTCGATAAAAATACTCATCTTGGGCAGATGTTAACTGCATCCAGCTAAACATCCCCTGCCTTGGGGCTCTTGGTTGAGTAAAGGCTAGAGATGGTGTCTCGATAAAAATACTCATCTTGGGCAGATGTTAACTGCATCCTGCTACTGTCTTGTAGAAGGCCTCCTAGGCAAAGACTTTAGGGGTAAGCACAAAAATTCTGCTAACCAAAACTTTCCTGCTTAGGATGATGAATGAACTAAACTTTCCTGCTTAGGATGATGAATGCTGGATCTCCTTGACTCTACTCATAGAATTTTGCTTATGCCTCCTTGATAATGGCTATGCAACTCTTCCTGTTATCTCCATATGAGGGTACAGCTCTAAAACTCAGTTTAATGGTTCTGAGGCCGGCTGGTAGTAAGGTTTCCCGAACTCTGTGGTAGCTCTCAGAGAGGCTGATTCCATCAACAGCTGCAAAATATCAGAGTATTAACAGTGCCATGTTGCGCATGGATGGTGTCCCTGTTAATGCTTTTGGTGTGCATTGTCAAGGCCACATAAGGATTAGGGTTAATTAACAGGACTGAGACAACTGCATAGCTCATTGATTAGGAGGCTGTGCTCTATCTATGAATGAGTCAAGTTCTCATTAAACCCAAATCATGACCAAAGTAAGCAAAAATTTAAAACCTAAAAAACCATCCACACCACCTAAATATTTTAATATATCTTTTACAAATATTCGCGGTCTACGAAGCAACTTTCCATCAGTTGAGTCTTACCTCCTGCAAAATTCACCAGACTTGCTTGCACTCAGTGAAACAAATTTAATTTCTGCAATTCCTTCTTCAGATGTCAGTGTTGATGGGTACTATCCTTTGATTCGTAAAGACTCCAATAGTCACATGCTAGGTTTAGTGGTTTACATACGCATTAATTCCCCTATTTGTCGTGAAATCAGGTTCGAATCCTTTGACCATTCTTTTATGTGCTTTCGCCTAGCACCTCTTCACTCTATCACCTTTCTCTTTGTTCTTTATCGTTCTCCTTCTTCCCATGATTGCACTCTTTAAGATGTTATCTCTGATCAAATTGACCATGCCCTCTCTCTTTACCCCTCTGCCAATATTGTTGTTGTTGGTGATTTTAATGCCCATCACACTGAATGGCTTGGCTCTAACACCACTGATCCTGCTGGCACTAAAGCCTTTAACTTCTGCGTTTCTCAATATCTTACTCAGATAGTTAACTTTGTGACTCGTTTTCCTGACAACCCTAATCATTTACCTTCACTCCTTGACTTATGTCTTCTCTCTGACTCTAGCTTATGTTCAGTTTCTCCCTTTTCTCCCTTAGGTGGTTCTGACCACGCAATAATCTCTGTAAATCTTTCTTCTCGTACTTCTTTTTTGGGCTCACCTTATCATCGCACCACCTACTACTACCCTAAAGCTGACTGGGATTCCTTTCGTGATTTTCTTCGTGATGGTCCTTGGGCTGATGTTTTTTCTCTCTCAGCTGACAAATGCGCCTCCTACGTAACCTCCTGGATTCAGGCTGGAATGGAAGCTTTTATTCCTTCTCGTCGGTTTCAAGTCAAGCCTCATTCTACTCCATTGTTTTCTCCTTCTTGTGCGGCTGCTATATCCAATCGTAACCATATTTTTTATCTTTTTCAAAAGAACAACTCTCTTGAGAACAAACGGCTATTTATTATTGCAAGAAATCGATGTAAAAAGGTGCTTTCTGATGCTAAACTCCATTATTCTCAGTTCACTAAATCTCGCATCTTATCGCAGAAGTTAGGCTCTAAAGACTTTTGGAAAATCTTCAACAACATTGTTAACAAGGGTAGATCTAACATTCCATCTCTCATTCATGGGACTGATCTTGTTACCTCTCCCAGGGATAAGGCAGAACTGTTTGCAAAGAACTTTTCTTCTAATTCCACTCTTGAATCTTATGGACATTCTCTTCCTTCCATTCCAGTCACACAGGTTGACCCATTGTTAGACATTTAAATCACTCCGGCTTCTGTTGCTAAAGTCATATCTCAATTAAACTCGTCTACAGCTTGTGGTCCAGACAACATTCCTGTCACAGTCTTGCAGAATTTTCTCCAGAACTTTCTTCAATTCTCTCTAAACTATTTAACAAGTGTTTGACTGAGTCTTGTTTTCCTGCTTGTTGGAAAATGGCATCTGTGGTTCCAATATTCAAAAACTCTGGAGAAAATTCTGACCCCTCCAATTATCGTCCGATCAGTCTTCTTTCTGTTATTAGCAAGGTCTTTGAGTCTTTGATCAACAAATTCCTCACATCTCATCTTGAGTCAAATAAACTGCTGTCAGACAATCAATACGGTTTTCGATCCTCTCGCTCTACGGCCGACTTGCTAACTGCTGTAACTGAAAGATTTTATCGTGCATTAGATGGAGGCGGTGAGGCTAGGGCTATTGCTCTCGACATATCTAAAGCTTTCGACAAAGTTTGGCATGCTGGTCTTCTCCATAAGCTTGCTTCATATGGTGTTTCTGGGAAAGTTTTTGAGATTATCAAATCATTTCTTTCTGACCGGTTTATTAAAGTCATCCTTGAAGGCCAACACTCTTCTTTATTTCCAGTAACTTCTGGGGTTCCCCAAGGTTCCATCCTGGGCCCTGTTTTGTTTCTTATCTACATAAACGATCTTCCTGACAACCTTTCATCTAAAGTAGCTCTTTTTGCTGATGACTCAACTTTATACTCCTGTCTTGACAAAAAGTCTTCTCTTTTCGATCGCCTAGAACAAGCAGCTGATCTTGAATCTGATCTCACTTCAGTAATAGATTGGGGTTCACAGTGGCTTGTGAGTTTCAACTCTAAAAAAACCCAATTGCTTACTGCAAACAACTACCGTAGTATGGTCAACATTCCTATATTAATGAATGGCAATCCTCTTACTGAGTCGTCCTCTTTACGTCTTCTTGGATTATCGCTTACTACTGACCTTTCATGGAAACCATATATACAATCGATTGCTAAATTAGCTTCTGCTAAGGTTGCTTCTCTTTATCGTGCTCGCCATTTCCTTACTTCTGATTCCATTCTCTACCTCTACAAATCTCTTATTCGTTCCTGTATGGAATACTGTTGTCATATTTGGGCTGGTTCTTCTAACGATTCACTTTCTCTTCTTGACAAGGTCCAAAAACGCATTGTAAATGTTGTTGGACCTGGACTATCTGCTAAGCTTGAACCTCTTTCCTATCGTCGTAAAGTTGCATCTCTTTCTCTTTTCTACAGATACTATCATGGTCACTGCTCAAAGGAGTTATCATCTCTAGTTCCATCAACTCAAATTCATTCTCGTTTTACTCGTCATTCAGCTAAGTCTCATTCGTTTACTGTATCTGTCCCAGCATGCTCTAAAAACTTTTATTCATCTAGTTTTTTTCCCCACACTTCAATCCTTTGGAACTCTCTCCCATCTTCATGTTTTCCTGACTCCTACAACCTTCAACTTTTCAAGTCTTCTGTCAACCGTTTCCTTGCTCTATAATCTGTTCTTTTTTTTCCTAGTAACTCCCAACTTAATAGTGGTTGCTTGCAGCCTTGTTGGGAGTGAATGCAAATAAAAAAAAAAAAAAAGAAAAAAAAATTTGTGGGGTCAGGGGCTATAGTCCCCTAGCCCCTCCTCCCCTTGATCTGGCACTGCTGCCAATCTTATACGAATTATAATACTATTTTGACGGTTATCTAAATTCTGTCACTGTTGCGCACTCGGTTTAGAATTATTACCGGGGGCGTAGTAAAATACCTATAAAACTATAAATTTTTTTATTACTTTAGTATTAAATAAAGTTAACTTATTGTTACTTTTAAAAATAATAAATTTAATTAAACGATTCATTTTAAATATAAAATTAAAATTTTACATTATGTTTTTGATAAAAACATATTATTTAAATCCCCTTACTGTGACTAAAAAAGTAGATCGCAGCTTGACAAGTTCAAATCATCAGCTTGCTTTTTTTTTAAACTTTTGTTATTTAAAATGCAAAACGAAACAAATTTATAACTCTCTTTTTAAAGGTTTTTTTAGAATGTATTTTAAAATAATCAAAAAAAAAATAAAAAGTCCCAACGATAAAGAGAGAAAATTTATCAATATAGTTGACGATAAAAGTAAATCTTCTAATCTTTTGTCTAAAAGAAATCACTAAAATTAAAAATTAATCAATTAATAATTAATAAATTACATAAAGTGATGAGAATGTGCCCGAAAATATCTACTTACAAATTAAAAAATTGAAACAAAAAGTAACATTGAAATTCTTTAATTTTTTACCATTTATCAGAAACGTTACCACTGCTGAGTTTTATTCTTCATTACATCTGGGTTTTTTACTGTTGTCTAAGTTTATGGGTTTTTTTTAGCAAAATGTTGCCGAATCTGGATATATTTCCTTTTTTAGAAATTTTTTGTTGATAAATTTAGGATTTATATTTAATTTTTTCAAATCAAAATTGGTATACGCAACCATTTAATCAATTTAAGAATTTTTAAAGTTTAGTATTCGAGTTTTAACTCAAAAGTTCGACCTCTATGTTTTACATTACAAAATTTTAATTGTTGATCTGAGCTTTTTTTTGAGTATTATCGTAGCAAGCCTTTGGTGGCGATTTGTTAATCTTTGATTCAAAATTTAAAACTACGTTAGTAAATATATTTATCATAAATTTTTATTTTTATACTAAATTTATTTATATTATGATAAGTTACTAAACGATATCAAAGGTGTTTCAAAACACTCTAGGATATTTAAATTGCGGTAACTTTAACTGCTAATCAGTAACTTTAACTGCAATCGGTAACTTTAACTGCTAATCGGTAACTTTAACTGCTAATCGGTAACTTTAACTGCTAATCGGTAACTTTAACTGCAATCGGTAATCGCACGACTATCCATAAAATTGAAATTCAATTACAATGACATCAGTTTTGTAAAGTTTTAGGTAACTTAGTTGCTTACGGTAGACCTTTAGTTAATTAAAGAATTTTCACTTAATTTTACTGTTAATTTTATTTAAATATTTGTTAAAATATATAACAAAGCATTTTGATGTTGTTTACATAATCTTGATATTTCTGGAAGTTTTTGTAGTGGAAATCTGTGTTTATTCCTGAAACTTGAGTGGTAACGTTGTTTACCAGCCATTGACTTGCTGATAAATGATAAAAGAATAAAATAAAAATGGTTAATTGATAAAAGAAAAAATATTGTTTAAAAACTTTGGCATATAAACTTGCCGTACGTACACTTTTAACGGTAATTTGTAGAAGTTTAGGACGCATTTAAAAACTAATCATTTTAATTACGCCTATTTAAAATTGTATTTACTGTAACTATTTTTTCTTTATTATAGCTCACTTAATTTTTTTTTTTTTTTAACGTATCTTTTTTATAATATTATAAATAAGTTTATTATTAGCTTTATTATTGTATATTTTATTATTTATAATCATACTTATAGCATTTATATTTGTATATCATAACTGCTATTACTATAATCATTGCTGTTATTTTTGTTGCTATTATTGCTATTGTTGTGATCGTTATTACTAATGTTGTTGTTATTAGTTACTATTTTTGATTGTTATTACTATTGTTGTTGTTATTAGTATTATTATTCTAGATAATTTTATAATAAACTCATTATTTTTATAGTATCGTATAATTTTTATACTATTATAAAATATACTACTGTCATACTATTGTTTCTGTTGTAATAGACTTATTAATATCAATGACTTTATTTAGAAACTAATTTCTACTAATAAGTCTGAACTCGGCAAAAATAGCGATAAAAATATTCGAGCTAATCGTCGTCTTTCACTTCAATGTAATTTCTGCTCATTTAACACTGCACAGTGGGCCAGTTGGTGGAAAAAACCTAGAAAATAAATATTTATTATATTCAAAACCATATAACAAAACATATTTTTAATACTCTCATTTAAAATTTTAAAAATTGTTTTGAGTTTAATAGTATTTAAAACCACAAAAGTCAGTTACGGTTTCATGCGTAATGAAAAAAAAAAAATTTTTTTAAAAGCGTGAAATTTTAATTTAATATATATCCATAACTATTGTAAACAGTAACTTTTAAAATTTTATGAGCTTATTAGTTTATATATTTAAACTATTTAACAGTAAAGCTTAACGAGAAAAATACAAAGTAAAGATCAGCCTTTATAATACACTTTTAATCTGGCTTTAAAATAACGAGTTACATTTTTCACATATAATACTTTGATTTTGTAAAAAAAGTGTCACATAATTTAGGGAACCTACGAGAACCTATATTAAATACTTGAAGTAGTAAATGGAATATGTATATAAACCTATTTGAACTATATACATAGCCTCTAACTTCCCCTTTTGGGTTTCTTTAACATTTTAAAATAACGACTTTGTAACTTATGTTATTTGCTTGAAATCAACTTTTATTTCTCGTAAACAAAAATACTTGTTATTTTGTTTCTTTTTTTTTTTTTTTTTTAAGTGGATTAAAGTGCCCCAAGAAGTCCTTACGGTCTTATCACAGAGCACCGCGGAAAAGCATTTAATGGGAAGTTCACGCCTCCTTCCGAACCGGTGTCGCAAAACTGGGATTTGAACCACGGATCTTACGTTTCTGAGGCAATGCGCTACCACTGCGCCACGGCTGCTTTTATTTAATTAAATACAAATTGCACTGTTTACCAAACAATTTTTTTATTTTTTATTTTTTTAGTAATAATACAAAAATTGGAGACACTTACGAACTTATACGACAAAATAAACTAGTTCCTAATGATATACCATTCTTTTCATCGAAATTAACTGTTCTAGTTTCTGATGATATCAAACTAGAGGGTTCTGAGTAAAAAACTTTATAAAATTATAAAATGTAAACTGTTGATAGCTGCAAAACGATGATAATATTCATTTTGAGAAATATAATGAAATTTGGCTAGCTCAAGATTTTAAAAACACCTACGGCACTTTGATGATGACTTCATTAACTGATGCAACATCATCAGTTAATGAAGTTAGAAAACCATGTTGCTCTTTTAAAAAAGCTTGAAACAGAACAATAAGAATAAGTTTAACAATGTTATTAATATTTTTTTAGCCATAAATTACTTCATGTAACAAAATTGAAACTAAGAAGTGAGTTCAAGTACAAAACTGGCACAAAAATTTCTGAAATTTGAATTAAAAACCCCATTAAACCTGCTTAGATATATTCACCTGATGAAGCTTTAGTTTTAATTATTAATGATGATATTTCAAAATCGTACCAGCTTCTAAGAAAAAAACCGCTGATGAGCATTTAATTTGAAGTTCATGCCTCCTTCCTAATCAATGTCGCATAACTTGCCCATATCAATATTCGAGTTTCAAAACTATTTATTTATATTTTCTATATATTTCTATATATTTATTTATGTATTTCAAATCTATTATATAATAATATTGATAATAGAATTTCAAACCTAGTGATAAAATTTCATTTTTTCTGGCTTTTTTATTTTTTTTTTTTTAAGTTTGTTGCACAATTTTTTTTTTATTTCACCAAAAGAGTTTGTTATTCAGTTCCACGATTTTAAGAAGTTATAGGATTTGAAATTAAAAAACTATAAGTAAGCTTTTTAAAAGTTTAATAAAGTTTTTTAAATAATTTTTAGTATTAGCAACTATTTAACTAAAATTTATAATAAAATTAAATATATTTTAATACAAAGTAATTCTTTGGGCATATAAAGGGTTTTAGTAATGAATAAAAAAAAAAGATCAAAATAATTTTGTCAACCTTATGTCTAATATCAGGCCCACTGTGCACTGGTTACGTTCAATTCACAAAAAAATGTAGTTTTTTGAATTATATTAATTTTATTAAAAATCTCTTTCATCCTTTTTTGGCTCTGTATCTTTCCTTTTAGTTCTATATCAAATAATAAACTACGTCTTTAAACTTTAATCATGGCTGTCCCGATGTGGGAGGAGGTGGCGTGGGGATGTCTAACCCACATAGTAAATTTATGTTTAAAACTTAGTAGACAAATTTGGACACTGGAGTCGGCAAAATTGGATCTGTTATAGGCAGTCGGCAAATGTTAGCCAACATGGATCTTTTTTTTTTTTCTTACAATTTAGTTTTTTATATATATATATTTTCATAGTTAGTTATTCTATTTGAAATACTCTGTTTAAAAAGAATAAAACTATTTTGGTAGTTGTGATTTTAATACAGATTTTATAAAACAAGCTCAGATAATTAAATCTCGGAGTATTTAAACATCACTGCTTCAAACAACTTTTTTCCTTTTATATCCTTACCGACAATAATTAAAAATCATTCAAGTAATTTAATTTTTTAATTCAATTATAAAGATAATTTCTCCGGAAATCTAACCATTAGATTATCGGATCATTTTCTCCAGTTTCTAATTTATTCATCTTTTAAAAAAAAGAAAAAACTAATTTTTGTAAAAGCAATATTTATCTTCGAATTTTTAAAAAACTATAGAGTCAAAGTAATTTGAGTTTCGAATGGTAACTAATAATTCATATAAAGACTTCTTCACTAGATTTAACACTCTTCTAGACAAACACTTACCGCCAAGTAATCGTGTCTTTAAACCTTGGATTACTTTCGGAATTTTAATCTCAATAAAAAAACGTAAAATTTAGATTTTTTGTTTTGAGAAATAAAATATTTCTCAAAACAAAAAATCTAAATAGCAAACTAAATCTTAATCTTATAGATAACACTTGTAACACTTTCGATATTTACTTGTAACACTTAATTGACACAGCAAAAAAAGAACATTTTTCCAAAGTTTTCTAACTATAACAATAGTTTAAGGGCTACGAGGAAAAGTACTAGAAGTCTTTAGAATATGTGTTCGAAAGGTATCTCATATCCATCTTGTGTATTTTTAAACAACACAATTATACATGATCCAGTTAAAATCGAGAAAAAATTCAATCCCTAAAGAACTGTAAAAAAATAAAATATTCCCTAATACTTTAAAAATAGCATCTGTAATATCAATCCATAAAAAGGACACAAAACTGCAATAACCATAGACCAATATTATTATTATAAAATATCAGCAAAATTTTTGAAAAGTTTATGTATTTTCGTATTTACCACTTTCTTAGTTGTACGCCAGTTTAGATTTCGTTTAAAACATGCACCACAAATCGTTTCCATAATTAGGATTACAGAAATGATTCGGGGTGTGATTGATTCTTTTGTTTTATTGATGAAAATTTCTTCAAAATCTCATTCTCATCCAGCAGCTAATTAGCATTTAACTTTTTAAACATCGACACCATCTATTTCAAAGAATAAACTTTCCTTCAGTAATTTAAGATTGATTAATACCTATTGCTACTGTCAGACTAGAGCGTTATTTAGATTTAAGATGCTACTAATTAAAAATTAATTGACCTGGAGTTTGTCATATAATGACATAATACAAAATTTTGCCGGTAAAAAAGAGAGTGTTTTCCAGGCGGTTTTCTAATTTAATACTAAAAGAATTTGTCTAACAACCTCACTCAATGTATGTTGTTTTGCTTATGTCGTATTTAATCCAGATGCGGTTCATGAAAATAGTGCCGTAAAATGATTACAACAAAAACAAAAAAAATATCATTATGTATGTTTTCATATATTTTTAATTTGAATTCCTTTTAAAATCATGCTTAAAGAGAGCCAAACTACTACTAAACCCCAGACGTCACGAAGGGTCTTTGTGGCAAAGGTTTCATAAATAAAAAGCTGCAGAATTTTGAAATAACCCATAACAAAATTTTATAAATTAGAATTGGCTGGCAAATTACCTTCAACAAAAGTTGTATATAGTTATACTTAACACATAACAACGATAGCAATATTAAAACTATACAGTATTTTTAATTACGTCATTAATTTATTTTATTTTAATTCTTGATAATCATGTATACATGGTGAAGTTAGGGTACACTGGGGCAGATTGGTCATAGGGGCAGGTTGGACCAGACGAATTTATTCGAAGGCTATGCACTTTAGCAAGCTAGGTATTTAGCAGAAGATTGGTTGTAATTCAACCCTCTTTCTGAAAAAAAGATTATAAGATCATAGTTAGAAGTGTGGGGGGGGGGGGTTGTCTGGTTGACAATTTTTGATACACCAAAGTAAATTTTAAACAGTTTGTTTGACATTAATATGATCACTGATGTTTGACAACACTGTTTTAAGTTCTAAATTTAATGCTTATAGTTTAAGGATTATTTTAATAATAGTGGTTAGTGATTTAAAAATAAAAGCGTTTATACTTTAAACATTACGATGGGGCAGGTTGGCCCAATGCAAATGGGGCACATTGGCCTTTTTTGTTGTTGTTGTTAAATAGCTTGTTTTCATTTCCAAAAATAACTTTTTTTGTTTTAAAGTGTTTTCAAAATTAAAAAAAAAACTTGGGGAAATAATAAGAATTCAACAAATATGAATTTTATATTTTTTCAATATATTTAAAGGGTTTCATACTGAGGTCCAACACGTTTTATATTTCAATTATGAATAAGTTTTTTTTATTATTATTAAAAAAAATTAAACATAAAATAATAATAAAAAAAAAAAAATGATGAAAATTAAATTGTTTTAAACCCTCTTTCTACCCCAAGAGCGGGTTAGTCAGCCTATTGGGTCTACATACTCTGATAGCGGCTTCGTGCGTTAGCCAGACAGAAACCTAACGGAGCCCGATAGCGGGGTAAGTTAGCCTATCATAATCCAACAAAATCAATATAAAATGTATTAAAAACCAATTATGAATTTTTGATAATGTTATTTATGGTAGTCTAAGGTCTTGTCTATTTTTTTCCATATAAAAATAAAATAAAACTTGAAAAGCTAAAAAGTTGGTTCATCCTTCTTCGGCTAGTTGCTATATAGAGGCCACGTTCCAAGGCCGGTGAAGACAAGTGTAGCTCACTAAAGAGCATCATAACCCGCTTCAACAAATAAGAGTAAGTGAGTTTTAAAAAAATGAAGAATATTAAAGTGACAGACTAAAGAATTTGAGTTAAAGAGGTAGCATATAGATAGCGTACAGATATCGCACTGAATGTTAGAATGTGTAATTATGTATTAATCGGTTACAACTAATTAATGTATTTGATTAAAAGATAAAAAAGTGGTATTGTGGTTTATCCTCCTCCAGCTAATTATCATATAGAGTCCAATACCAAATATAGAGGCCCGCGAAGACGAGTTTAGCTCACTTAAGAGCATCATAACCAGCTTCGACGGGCCAAGATAGAGAAACTGGACAGATATTGCACTAGATTTTAGAATGTGCAGTGATACATTAATTGGTTACAATTAATTAACTTATTTGAATGTAATTTTAATGTATGACACTTAATAAGTAATTACTGCATTCCACTAACAACATTAAAAGCTAAAAAGTTATACATCAAAGAAAAAAAGCGGGCTAATTTATCTTGGTCTTCTGTACATACTTTCTCCGGATTTACAAAACTTGTGGTTTTAATCATGAACAGTTTATTTAATATAAGCAGTGCATTTTTTGAATCAATATTTTTTTTATTTTTTTTTTCCTATATTTTTACAACTACATAATTTTTACATCTTTTAACTTTATATACTTTAATTACAAACACAATCAAAATACCTCTAATATAAAGCAATAAAAAATTAAAAATTTAATTTTAAACAATATTAGAATACAATTGATGTACAAAATAATATAATAAAGTAAATTAGGATTAAAATATATATTTTGAGAAGACAAGATAAGTTTAAAAAAAATAAAAAATAAACCTATAGTTATGTAGTTAAGGGGAACGTGCAGAAAAAGAGTCAAATCTTGTCATCGTGAACCGTGAAATATATATATAAATATATATATATATATATATATATTTATATATATATATATATATATATATATATATATATATATATATATATATATATATATATATATATATATATATATATATATATATATATATATATATATATATATATATATATATATATATAGTATATATATATATATATATATATATATATATATATATATATATATATATATATATATATATATATATATATATATATATATATATATATATATATATATATGTATATATATATATATATGTATATGTACATATATATGAATTTCTCGATGAATATAGATTTTGTTGAGAAAAGTAAAAAACTCATTTTATCAACTTGTTGCTCTCACGTTTGGGGCAGGTGTAGCAAAAATTTTGGGGTTTTTTGTTTCCAGGCTCCTATCATCTCAATTTTTTGCAAAGTATCCATATTTGATATAACTATAAACATATAAAAGTTTCGAGTTCGCTCCACGTCTGGAAGTTAGTTATTTCAAACTTCAAAAAATCCTGTATCCGCCCTTATATATATATATATATATATATATATATATATATATATATATATATATATATATATATATATATATATATATATATATATATATATATATATATCAAATATTTAATGAGTAAAATATGTATGTATATACATACATACATATTTTACTCATAAGATATTTGATATATATTAATCATAAGATATTAAAAAATTTCCATATAACTTTTTGCATCTAAAATGAGTTTTTTTAGATTAGCTTTTAAGGAATTTATACTTTTCAGAAGAGATATTGAGGAATTTTTTGGTATAAATTTGTTATACAGGTAAGGAACGCGATATGCTATAGAGAATTGGGATGATTATCTTCTTTTTTTGGGTACTATATAGTTTTTGCTCTAGTGCTAAATTTATTTATATTAGTTTGAAAAAAGTTATAAATCGGCTTAGAACAGTTCCCATTTTATGTATATTTTATTTACACAAACAAAATATTTTGATATATATTGATTTGGTTAATGATTAAAACATTCATCTGTTTTAGTAATGGATTTGCACGAGTAAGTTTGTCTTTATAAAATATAACTCTTGAAGCGAGTTTCTGCCGACTATAGAGAAATCTTAATTTAGTTTTATGAGTACTTGCCAATGTACATATTGCATAGCTGTTTATAAAGGAGAGAAAAAAGAAGTTTCAAGTTTTTGAACGATAGATAAGGTGTTGCTTTATAGAGTAGACAAATGTTTTTTGAGATTTTATATTAATGGCATTTATGTGAGAGTTCCATGATAAATTATTAATGTCAATTGCTTCTTATTTATACTTTTATAATCATTTTTGAAAAATATTATATAACAAGCCTCATTATTCCATTAAAAGCATTAAGATTTTATTGAAAGCCCGTAGATTCCGTCAGAAGTTAGAATTAGCACTTATTTACACAATTTTCTTGTACAAGTAATTGGTTCATTTCCTAGTTTGATTAATGAATAAACGCAAGTCAAAAAATTGAACATTAAAAAATCATAACTCTAAGGCGTTAAAAAATGAGACCCTATTCCCAAAAAAGTCTAAACTTTTTTGGGAATAGGGTCTCATGTTCACGTCGACATAGCTATATATACATATATATATATATATATATATATATATATATATATATATATATATATATATATATATATATATATATATATATATATATATATATATATATATATATATATATATATATATATATATATATATATATATATATATACATATATATTCAGGAAAAGATATAAAGGTATAAGATATTTTTAAATGTTTGATTATGATTGTTTTTTGTTAAAGTTAAAAGGAAACGTCCCAGTTTCCCAATCCTGGTTAAAACAAAGATAAAAGAAATAAGGTAAATAACGTGTTGACCTTATTTTATTATATGTATAGTTATTTTCTTTAGGCAATTACGTTCTATATGATGCAAATGTTACACGACACAAATTTGATAAAGGGTTGAAATCACACAAATACAAGTCAATGAAATGAGTTACAACGACAAGAAATGTTTTGTAAGAAATTATTGTTATAAAAATAAGTTAAATTGATATTTAGATTTCACTTTTTTTTTTTTAATCAAATCTATTTGAATTTATAAATAAACATCATTCAAAAATACGCCTAGGATCAAACTAAAAATTCAATTAAAAAAAAATACTTATAAATGAGAAATCTTTAAAAAAGAGTTATTCAAAAAACATCTTTTAAGGGTTTAAATAACTGCTTTTAAAAAAAGTACTTCAAGTTGAGATGGCATGACTTTTTTGATATGCCACGACATTCCATAACATTTAATTGAGCTTTTTAATTTTTTTTAACTAAGTATACTTTCATAGTATATAAAAATTAATTTCATTAAACATTAAACATAAAAAATGATTCTTTATATACTTTGTTTTATTTTTATTAATAAACTATCCACGAGTATCGCAACATAAAATTTTAAAAAGCAAAAAAAGTTTTTACAATTGCAACATTTGTTTTGTTACAAATAATTTGATTTTTTTTATACTTTTTTATTTTTAAATATAAAAGGTAAATAATTATTAAAACAACATTTAGGACAAAAACTGCCCTCCAACAATAAAAACATTTTTTTCAAAAACTGTTCTTTTACGATTTACTTTTAGGATAAGCTTTTATTAAAATTCGTTTTTCAACAATAAAAACACTTTTACTAAAACTTTTCTTCTAAAATTAAAATGCTTTAGATTCGAAAAAAAGAATTTCATATATGTTTAGGTAGATTCTTTTAGAAAAAGTAATTTCCTTGAAAATGTTTTATACGTTGCTTATATTTATGTTTACACATATATATAAAATGCATAAGACTTATACACAAAACAATTCCATGGCTAATGTAAAAATGCAAAAGGCTGTAAAGCAACTTCTGGGTGCAAATACAACTCATAATGTTATGAAATAAAATATTTTTAAACAAACAACTTTTTTACGCCTCTTTGCACAAATACTTCGCAAAATGCGAGATATTGTGACTAAGGCGCAGCCGTGGCCAGGCCAAAATATTATCCTTTAGGCACAATACCTTGACTACATCGCCTGTAAAAATGTATTAAAGGCACTGATCTTCTTATTAAAAATTCAGTGCAAGTCTTAAATTTTTTCGTTATCATTGAAACTTATTAAAGAACTTATACTATTTGTTACCATGCAAATAATTATTTAAAAGTATAAAGCAAAGAAATTCCGATTTCATAAAATATATAAAAAAATTTTGCTTTTAAAACAATTTGTATAAAAATATTCTGATATTTAAAAAAAAAAAAAAGATTTATAAACCGGAAATTAATAATTAAATAAACAAAAGGAAATCATTTTTTAATTTGAAACTGTCGTTATCATTTGATCTCTGCCTATTGGTTTTTTTTCCTTCTCAAGTACTTGATTATCTACAAATCGCAATATAAATAGCCCTTTCTCTCATTCAATTAACTTTTATATAATCAATCAATATTAGCATTAACTTATCAATAACGATCGGCATTGTAGTATTAGCAGTTAAAAATAATCAATCTATAATGCTAAGATTAGCGTTGGGACGGATTAAACGAAATGCTATGCTAATATTGTGATAATAAAAAAAGTAAGAAGAAAACTTCATGAACTCTCATTTTAACATTTTTACTAATATATTATGAAAGATTAACGTTTTATTTGTTTTTGCTGAGTAAATTTTATGCTTTTTTTATTTGCTAAATAGAAAATAAAAAAAAGGCTTTAGGCCTTTAACATTTCATCTTAGCAACAGGTTCACTTAGCGACTAGTGTGATTTTTTAATTCCGTTACTTTCATAAATATAAACTATATTATAAATTTATTTTGAAATATACATAAGAATTTTTTTTTATTTTTTTTCAATTTAATTACGGGTCTTAGAGAATAAAACACATTTGACTTCTTCTTGTTTTTGCCATGCAAAAATTTTATATATGTATTATAAGCGTACATTAATCATATTGGCAAAATGCCTTCAAAAACATGTATCAAAAGATTAAATATATTTACAAAAATATATTTACAAAAATAATACTGGTTACGCTTAAGATTACGTGTGTATAGGGGAAGGCGGTAAAAGATGGCGAACGTTTTGAAAATCCTGAGTTATTCCAAAGCTATCAGCCATGAAGCAATAATACTTTGCAGTGTGTTTGTTTTATCATAATGATTCATTGCCTGCATGAATTTTCAGTTTGTAAGTATAAAAACTTGTAAAAAAAAATTGTCATCTGGTTACGTGACCAGACTAAAATGATTTACCATTTGTTTTCTGTCTCTAATTTAAAAAAAAGCTAGTAACAACTCTAACTAAAATAACACAAAATCTCGATAAAATATCGATAAAATATTGCAAAATTACACGAGAAGAACACTATTCATTAGCAATAACCGAAATCAAGGTATTTTTTTAACGTAGAAAAACAAATTTATGCGCATAAAATTTCGTTAACAATATTTAAAAAAACAAATTAGTAATTTAAAATATAAGATATAAATACAGTTTCTTTTTCGATCATTTTTAAATTTTTTTGTTGAGCTGTTAGATAAAAAGCCATCTTGCTCCATCCACCATCTTGACCTATTCGCCATTATGTCCCGTTTTCTCCAACACTTGTTTTTATAAAAAACTTAATAAGAAAAGTAAATTCATGACCATTGAGATTTAAGATATTTTAAAGTATTTAAATGCTATTGTAGTATCAATTAATAAAAGAATGTTTAAAATCTTTTTTAGATTTGAATATTTATAAACTCCTTTTTCATTATTTTTTTAATCATTTAACGACTCTTTTTTAAAAGAATCTTTTTTTTTTTGACATGTCAGGCAATAGGATATATAGATGCTAATCACACATTAACAAAAGTTTTATCCTTAGATGTGCGTTTAGTCACCATAAAGTGTTGCTTAGTTTGGTAAAAATCACATTAAACTGAAATAAGGGAGTTTAATATGTTTTACAGTTACAGGCGCGCAAGTAAGATTTTTTGATGTTTCAGGTAAGACACTTTCAAGAATTAAGTAAACTCCAAACTTAGTTATGTTCATACTTATGTCAAATAAAAACGCTTTACTAAAATTGCGTTGATTGAGTCAGGGAACAAAAATACCCCCAAAAAGTGCTTTCCGCAACCCAAACAAGGGGGCAACGATTTAATAAATTATTTTTTTTAGTATATTATTCTAAATTTAAATTCAACCAAATTTTTTTAATCTTATCTGATTATCTTTTAATGTTCAAAGGTTATGACCATGTAAAATTTACAACCCTTGTTTTGAGAAGGGCGGATATTTTTTGTATTACTATAATAATAACACAAAACCCATGATCGTAAAAGCAAGCTCAGTATATTAAAATAATTAAAATATTATATATATATATATATATATATATATATATATATATATATATATATATATATATATATATATATATATATATATATATATATGTATATATATATATATATATATATATATATATATATATATATATATATATATATATATATATATATATATATATATATATATATATATATATATATATATATATTATTGTTATTATTATTATTGCAGTTTCTAATTTCAATTGGTTTTTTACTGTAAATCTTTGCTTCATGTAATCGGTGTAGTTTAGGCAATTTATAAATTATTACAGCATCTAATTTCAATTGATTGATTGTTGTAAATCTTCTCATAGTATACTTAATGTAGGTTGTTGTAAATTTTTGCTTTATGTACTCGGTGTAGGTTATTATATATCGTAATAAAAGAATTTTAATTCAAAAGCTTTATTTCAAAAACTAATCTAAAAATGTTAGTAAATGACTCCTACAAATTTCACCAACATTTTTGAAATTGATCTTATTTTCATAATTATTTATTTTCTTCCTTTTATTTTATTTAATTTTTTTTCTCCCTCTTTTTTTCATAATATCATCTTTTATTTTGACCCTCTTATTTTCATAAAAAATTGGATAGGCAGGTTGGCCCGCTTTTTTTTCTTTAATATGTAACTTTTAGTTTTTTATATTTTTATTATAATTTTTTTTTAAATGGAAAAAGGTTGACAATACCCTAGACTTCTCATAAAAGCAAAAGTTTAAAGTTTATAATCAGGTTTTAATACATTTTAAATTGCTGATGGACTAACGTGCCCCTTGATCTCGGGGAAGTTGGCTAAGGGAAATAAAACAGGGGAAAACTTAAGTTTCAACAATTTCTTTCTTTTTTTTTTGTATTACTATATGTTTTATTTCTTTTAATAAAAAAAAGCTTAATAATTAAAATTTGAAGTGTGGTAAGTAAAGTAAGTGTAAAGTGTACGATTCTTTGAATATTAAAAATCATAAAATCCTTATTTACTTTATTGCTTAAGTTTTTTTTATTTATTTTCAAAACATTTTAAAACATAAAATATTATTATCGGAAATGAAAACAAACTAATTTAAAAAGTAATTGTTGAAGATTGGTTTTAATATATGGCGAATGCATACTGTTTGCATTGCCCCAACATGCCCCGTCGTAATACTTAAAAAATAAATGCTTGTATTCTTAAACCATTAATAAATATTATTTAACATTATATACTAAAATAAACCTTAAACTATAAGCTTTAAATTTAAAACTTGAATAATGCAATGTGAGCATATTAACGTCAATGGGAGCATATTAAAGTAAAACTAACTGTTTAAAATTTAATGTAATGTATCAAAGTTTGTTAAACCCCCCCCCCCAGCCCCACACACACACACACACTTTTAACTATAACTCAATGAATATGATCTTGAATAATTATTCATCATCTAGATTCCAAGCTCGCGTAAAGTCTTTTAAAAAATATAAACGGGCCAATTTACCCCTATGGCCAACCTCCTACCTAATAGCAAAACAATATAAAAAATTAGAACATAAAAAAATGTATTTAAGCAATTTACCAATACACAATTTAGCATTCTTTTTTTAATTTTACCCTAATTTTTTTGTATTTTTTTTATAATTTTAATTGTATAATTTACCATTATACAATTTAGCATTCTTTTTTTAATTTTAAAAAATAAAATTTTGATCATTCAGAAATATTTGGCTGTCATAGTCCACTGTAATATATTTTGCTGTTAAAAAAATGCCCTGACGATGTTGTAGAAACTTTTTTTTTAATTTCAAACGTAAAAATAAATAACAAAATGTTCTAGAATAATATCGGAAACATTTTTAAGTTATGTGAACTGTAATACAATACCACATCCGCCTAAAAATTACATCCCCCATTAAAGAAAAAAAAGAATGAAAACGAATGCGCTTCAAAATTATTAAATATTATTATTCAAAGCATTTAAGGCTGTTTTCCATAAGACGAAAACATTCGCGCGAAGCGAATTTTTTTTGTCGATAAGCATAGAAGTTTTTTTTTTTAGTTTTAGTATATTGTGGTGTAATGCCGCTAAACATCAAATGTAAGAAAATTGAAACTCGAAGGGTATCGTAAGATCCTATTACTGAGAACTGTTTAATAATACGATGTATAGCGATGTATATTTTAAAAATAAAATACTGCTAATTAATATTTAAAAATAAAATACAATAATGATATATAAAATATAATTATATATAAAATATTGAGTATATATAAAATATAACTAAATATAAAATACAGTTTCCAAATACAATAAAAAGTTAGCCAAATATTTAACAAAAGTATATAAATTTAAAAATGTTTAATGAAAATATTTAAGCACGACTTTACAATAGGCCGGGTGAATAAAAATGAGCAATTGCTTTCACTCAGTAACTGGTCAGCTTTACGTGAACAAAAATTTTAAAAATATTTCTTAAGTTTTTATTCACGTAAAGCTGAGCAATTGCTGAGTAAATGGCTTAACTTTACGTGAATAAAAATTTGACCAAAATTCCTGAAGTTTTTAATCACGTAAAGCTGAACAATTACTGAGTAAAAGCAATTGCTTATTTTTATTTACCCGACCTAATGTTGCATAAATATAGCAATCATAATCTTAAACGTGTTAAATTTTTAATATATCCATTAATGTTTAATTTTTATTATACTCAATTTTGTCTCAAACAACTATTCAATTTAAAAGAAAAAAGAAAATTAAAAATGAATATCTTCTAAACGAGTATTTTATTCCTAGTAATTATACGTAGAAAAATTTTAAATTTCAGTAACAGGCAATACAAGCAAATATAAAAATTGAAAAAATTTTCATAATTTTTATTTATAAGTTGCATAAATTTACTAAAGATATTCTTTAATATTCTTTTGATTTCAAACAAAATTGGGTTGGTTTGTAGTTTCATATAATTTTACATATTATGAGATGGGTTAAACAAAAATTTTTTCACGCTGAAAAATATTTTCTAACAATTTGCATGTCAGCCCATGAATAAGCATGTATATTTATATTCATAGTGCAACACATCTAAGTTTGTTGCATCATTGTTGTAGACTGAATCAGCTAATACATGACGATACCAATTTAAACATGATTTATGCGTTAAAAAGAATTCACAAACCTATGGAACAGTTTACCAGAGTCGACTATTGAAGCGTAAACTTTGAAAGATTTTAAAAGCAAAATTAAAAATCTATCATAAAAGATCTTTTTAATGTTTGATTTTTGTTACTTAGAATAACACTCCACACTCCATCGACCTAAGCTATTATAGCATCTAAATCATAAGTTCGAAATACATAATATTTTAACTTTATGTGTGATTTTTATGTACAAGGAGGTGATACTCTTTGCAATAGGGCTTTTAAATTTTTTTTTATACATGCAATCACTGTATGCAATCAATAGGTCGTGAAGGCTAAAAGGAAGCAGAAAGATCTTTTTTAGCACTCAAGATTATACTCTATTACAAAAAATTTGTATTTTGTATTAAATACTAGGAGATCTTGTAAATTAAAAATAAAGAGGTGTTAATTGTTGTGTTTGTATTAATATATATTATCAATAACATATATGCATATATATATATATATATATATATCAATAATATATATATCAATAATATATATATATATATATATATATATATATATATATATATATATATATATATATATATAATACATATATATATATATATATATATATATATATATATATATATATATATATATATATATATATATATATATATATATATATATATATATATATATATATATATATATATATATATATATATATATATAAATATATTGATATAAATAAAGCATTTTTTGCAAAACTTAAGCCCTATATAATAATATTTTTTTTCAAAAGGTTTGGTAAAATTGTTATAAGTAAAAATATTTAAAAACTTGTTATCTTTTAAAATTTTAGCATGAAACCTTGATCATTGATTGGTTGGAACCTTGAATATTAGAACCTTGAATAAGCTTTGATCCTCACACGCACATTTTACGTTGTCGTATGCCTTTGCTGTGTAAAATAACATGTTGTTTCTTGTATTTTTAGTATAGATTTTTTTAACAATTAATAAACATTTTATTAAATTTATGCAGTTGTAATAAAGAAGGTTTCTAATTAATTGGCAAACCAAGCTAAATATGTTTTTGTTATCATTTTTTTTAATTCCATCATAATCTAATTAAAAAAAAAAATTCAAGAACCTTTAGCTAACTTTTTTGACGCACCAAAAAGTTATTAGCTATAATATATAAGCTTTACGCTCAAAAATAATATCAGCTTATTATTTTTAACACAATTTTTTATCAAGCAACTTATAAACGGAAAAATATGTTTAAGGACAAACAATATATAACTGTATTGTCATCAAATTCTATTATATTTGCATTGGTAAAATCATTTAAACAAATCGTAAATAACAACGGTCAGTGTAGAACTTTGCTAGACTTTATTAGGTGCTGTACTTATTCTAAGATAATCTATAAAATATTTTATTCAAAAAAAACTAGTTTTGAAAATTTGCAATGAACATAAATATAAGAATTACAATTTCTACTTTGTTAAAAATTGAAATGTAATTGTCTCCTCTAAAAATACCCACACAATAATCGTATTCACATGACAAAGAGTCATCAAATTAATTTAGATTCTCTACCAACTTTGGGTTTCTTATTTTTATGTTGTGTTTCTTATTGCATTTCAATTAAAGTTTGGCGGAAATCAGCAATTTTGTTTAAACTTTTTTTAATCAGTTTTTAAAATATTTGTTTATAATACATTATACTTTACAGTATAATGTTACATAGAAGTAATTAAAGATTCATTGTGATTGAACTGATTTTATGATGAAAATCTACTTTGTAATAATAAGTATTATTATCATAACAGTATGTCAAACCATAAAAAAAGCTATAAATATTATAATAATAAAAACTATTAACAGAATAGAAATATAAAAAATAGTTATAAAAATGATATTCACGATGCATTTTAAATCAATTTATTAATAATTATTAGTTACTTTTTGTTTATTTATTCTAGAATTACTTTTTTGTTTTTTTGTTTTTTTTTTGTCTTGTTTTGCAATATGTTAACATTACAATAACCTTAATCGTTGTTTTAATATTTAAAAAATAGCCTGGGCAAGAAAAAGAAATATATGAGGCTGTATCACCAAGTTTACACTCTTTTCAAACTTTTTAGACCGCATTATTTACCTCCACAAACATAAAAAATTATTCTTTCATTTGCAAGACTACCTGCCAAAATCCAAACCTTCAGTCGATGTAAGTACATTTATTGTACCTATCCCTATTTAAGTCAGTCAATGTATGCACACTCTGATGCATTTATACCTAAAGATCTCAGTAAGAGAGAGAGAGACAAACAAGTTTACATTACCATATTGTCAGTTTATATGCAGTAATAAAAAATAATTTAGCACCAAATAAAAATTTTAAACACGTTCAACAATAAAAAAATTTTATAAAAAAGAAGTCAAAATATTAGAGATTAAAAACAAGATTAAAAATAACTTTTAAAATTAAAATTGCGACAAATTAAAAGGAATGCGTTTTTTCAAGAAAATGTATTGTGCCAAACTTTAAGTTTTTTAAAATTATTTATGTAATTTTTGAACTATTGTCGATCAAGTTTTTAAACATTTTAGCATATTATAAATCTTTTCATTTTTTTTTTTTTTTTTGCATCTTTTAATATTAATTTTTAATAACTTTTTGTTTCTCAACTTCCTTGCAATTGTCATTTTGTAAATTTCTTTTATGTTACGGATTTGTAAATAAACGTTTCAAATGGGGCTCGGTGATAAGGTGATAAGAACGGCGAAATAAAACTTAACTAAAATGTAAAGTTTGTTTAAACAAAATGTAACAAATATTATGCTATTTTTTTATAAGGACTACTTATTTTAAATAATATTTATAAGAACTTTAGTTATTTTAATAAAATTGATGCAAATTTGATAAATTTAAAAGTTTTTAAAGAACTCGAAAAGTTTCAACAAATATTGACTCGTAATAATAGAGTAACTATTGAATAAATATTGCTTAACTACCGTACTTTTTTTTTATTGCTAATGAACAAATATGTTAAGTAATTTAATTAATATAAGGAAAAAAATAACTTGAATAAAACCCAGTTCCACTATGAAACAACGTTGTCGTTAAAGAGTCGTGGCAGCCTTATTCCGATGTCGCACTATGCGTCATTAATCGGAAATTAATCACATCCAAATTATTTTCTTTAAACTATTAAGCAGATTAAAAATTTATTGTTTTAAATTTTTTTTAAGAAAAATTTTGGGATATAAAGCTTTGAATATTCCACTATATTTCACTATACATATCTTCACGATTTGCTCGATCTCATGCATGAACCATGAGGAGATAATATACTAGAGAGGATGGTTCATTGCATGAACTATCCTCTCTAGTACATTATCTCCTCGCATATGCCATTTCTTTACCTACATCTTTTTACGTACATAATCTTCTCGCGTGCATCTTACTCAATGTACAAATAATTAAAATGGTGCACATTTTTTTACTTATTTTTATATTATTTATTTTATTCTTCCACAACTAAAGAAAAATACCTAAAGAATAAATAAAAAGTAATGTAATAAAATAATTTTAAAAATTGGTTCTCTTATTATTTATGTCAACAATTTTTTTGCAAATTTTCCCTTTTCCCTTATCAACAACTATTCAACTTCTAGAGACTAACCCTATAAAATTACGTCACATTTGATTACCTCCGCCTTCTCTAAATAAAATGACAATGGAAAAATATTGCCCCTTTTTTTCCTTTGTTTAAGTTGTTTCTAAACTTTTTTCTCTGCGCAGCGGCCTTGTTTTTCAAGGTTCATGTTTCAGAGCCAAAAGCCTTTTTTTACAACTTAAGTAAAGCAAAAAAAAAAGCAACATAGTTAACGTAAACTTTAAAAAGCAACATAGTTAACGTAAACTTTTCTTCACCTCCCCCCCTTCCCTAATCAACAGTAATTGTTGAAACACTTGACAATTATTGTTAAATATTTTAAAATCTCCCCTCCCCCTCCTCAATGGACTGCCCTGAAGTGATACTAAAATTTTAATTCTTTATTTCAACTTTGTGACTAAAAAAGAGTAGGGTAGAGCGGGGCATATCGGGGTAGTGGGGCAAAACAGGACAGTTAGGCCTGAAGCCTTATACCTCAGCTAAAAAAAAAAAAATTTTAACTTTTTTGATAAAATATTTTAAATTATTGTGTTTCATTATTGTAAAAAAAAATTATTTTTAGAAATACCAAAATGTCTTAAAAGTACTACAATGCATCAGTAAGTTAGCGAAAAACAAAATTTGCGTATTTTCTTAAGCGGTGCAACGACAAAAGATTTATCTTCAACTTTTGCAAATTTGCTTTATTTATAAAAAGTTTATATTTTTCAGACAGCATTTTTTATCCTTATTTGGTTTTAAAAAAATATTTAAAGTTGAACTTTTTGAATAGTATTAATTTCAGTAAAATGACTTTTGTGGGGCATATCGGGACAACAAGTTATTTATATAATTGAATGTTTTTAATTATATAAACTACCATTTAACTACCTAACTACCATTTCGTGATGCTGTTTATAGTTTGATGATTTTTTTTAAATCTAAAATATTTTTTTTCTTTTTTAGAAAAGCAATTTTAGTAATTTTTTCACTTTAAAATATAAAGATTTTTTTGGTTGCTGTTATAATCTTCTATCAACCCTATAACGCTGAAACACAAACTTTGACGAAAAAAACTGACTGCTTTGACGAAAAAAACTTGACTGCTGCAAAGGCCGACGACACTGGGGAGGGGGAAGGGCAGCAATTTTTTTTCTAAAGTTTTCTTTTTTTATATCGAAATTTTAAGATATGAATTCATGATTCTGTGCCCCCCCCCCACCTTCTTCGAAAACCGTTTGTCGGCTCTTGCCGCACGGAGAGATACGGATTTGAACTCCGTATCTCTCGTTTATGAAGCAAGTCTTTTACTACTACACCACTACCAAATTAGAACGATTTCTAAGGAAAAAAAAAATTTTTTTTTTAATAGAGCTATTGATAGTATAATACTGATTTCGAATCATTTTAGTTTACACTATAGAAAACATATTTCTAATTTTCTTTTATTATTTTTACTTTTTTTTTCTATATATGTTTCTTTCTGTAGTTGATTTGCATTTTTTTCCAAATGAAATTGAATTATCGGTATAGGAAACGGCTAAATACAAACAATATATATTTTTCAAATGTGTAGTTATAAACACATTGTTAAATTCTTTTAATTAATTCTTCTAAGTAATTCTGAATAAACATCAGAGAAAAATTAAGCTGTGTAATTAGTTACTGAAAAGCACAGCACATTAAGAACTCGAATTGAATTAATAAAGTGAACCACGTGAATTTATAAAGTGCCCCTATTGGTCTATGTTTTTTCAACAAATGTATATCAAAATTCCAGTAAAAAAGTGCAAAATAAAAACAATTACGACAAATAATTATAGAACTGTATGGAAAATTTTTTGCATAAAACTTATTGAAAAAAAAAAGATGTTGACTCTATATTAGAGTTATTTCTAGTTTTTGCAATAGTCTTTCCTTAACGCAGGGCATCAATTAAATTATTGCTAAAAACATCACTATAAGTAAAAATATAATGTCATTTAAAATTCTAAAAATTATATAACATAATATTGTAAAATTGTAAATTATAATAGTAGCAATTCACACTCCCAAGTGAGAGCAAATGCGCGCGTTAAGCTCGGTCCTGCACACATGTTATGATATTAGACTGTAAAAGTAAAAAGTTATTGACTTGCTTAACTCATTATTGATATTTGTAGATTTTGTTACTATTCTTAGAAATCACACATGCTTTATGTTTACTTGTCTGCATAAAGCGCTCAAATCCGATTTGTGAGTTAATAGTGTGCGCTATTGTTCTGTTTTGGTTTAAATTTTAAAGCCGCGATTATTTGTTCATCTTCATTTTCATATTTGGAATAGTAGATAAAAGAAAACCTGTTACGATGTCTTTAAGATAATAATAATTTTCTTTTGTATAAGTTCTCACGAGCCGCGTTACCAGTACTTAAAACTGTCATTAAATAGTTATCATTTAATGATAACTAAATTTAAAACACTTTTTTTTTTTTTTAACAGTTTCTTAAAACATTCCTAATACCCTATTACTCCTTAAATAATTGTCAATCCAGTCAGCCACATGTCACGTGTTAAACTTAAACAAGAACAATTTTTATCGAAGAATCGTTAATCGATTCCGTAATAAAATGAACACAAAGGCAAAAATATTTTTTATATAAAAAGTCGCCTTATTTTAAACGAAATACAAAAGATTTGAACAAATTAAATTTTGCAATAAACAAGCGTTTTAAACAACAAAAGTTTCTAATAATAAATGCTTTTGGTTTAAACAAAAAAAATATATATATATTTTAGAAATTTAAGTAACTTTTTCTTATAAATTAGTGTTTAATAAAAATTTACAATTAGGCATTCGGCTTTAGTCAACTGACTGTCAATATTTGGTACTTATTTTGAACGCTAAATGAAATATGATACTAAAATTTTTTTTTTTTTTTTAAGCTATAGGTATTTTCCGAGTGTAATTTATTTTATTTACGTTTAAACAGTTAAAATAAAACGATGGCAAGTTTATTCAATGTATTTTTCGAATATAAAACACTGTTAACCTGTTAAATAATTTGTAGAATATCCTCCGAATTTTTTTATTTTGGATGTCAAAACGTTTTAAAATAAAGAAATTTTGTTTTCAAAACTTAAGCTTATGGTTTTAAATTAAATGGTATTTTTTTTCTTGCGGGTATAAATCGAAAGTTAATGCTTTTTATGAACTAATGCCAATAAATATTTTTTAAAGAAAAATGTGTTTTTTGCAAAAATTTGTTACTTTATTTTTAAAGATTAATAATATTATCTACGTAATAAATACCAACTCTATTATCATGCTCTATGTAAAGAAGTATTTACAATAAAAAAAGTGAAACTGTATTTTACGCAGAATGACTAGCAAAAAATGTTTTAAAAATGCAACAAAAGTTAATTCCGTTTAAAAAACCTTATTTTAAGAAAAAGATAAAATAGTTTAAGCTTTGTTTAGGCCGATAAACCGAAATTCTCGAAATAATCAGATTGCAGAATTATTTGGGGTTTGTGATTCAACCAAGTTTTTTGTTTGAGCGCAAAAACAGGTTGGTTAATAAACATGACGTAAAATAGATTAAGAAAACTTTTGAGAGAACAAAATAACTATGAAAATATTTACAAAATGCCAGTATAGTTTATCCGTAATGTTATACAATTTTATGTATATAGTCTTTAAATATGTCAGCGAATCTGCTCATCGCAATCAACTTTTCACGATGCACATCTTCTAACCTTCGAACACGATCATCTTCGTGTGCTGCTCGCGCTAAAATGTATCTATTTGTTCGTTCTATGCTTTCGCGTAAACTTGCAATCTCCTCGCTACATTCACATTGGCATTGCGAGCGCGGCTTTTTGGATTGAAAGTTTTCAATATGACTATTGGAGAGTAGATTGTTTGTATGTCCATTTAAATATATATCATTGAATTTACGTTTTAACGAAGGAAGGGGTGGTATATTCTCATTTTCAAAATAATGTGGCGTATTATGTGGCGTTTCGCCATTTACATTTATAGAGTTTGAAAATGTTTTTTGCTGAGCATAAGGCGAATAGTTCAATAAATTGACCAATCTATCGTAGTACTTGCATATACGTTTAAAGTTGCCGGGTCGTCCGTTATGTTCCTGAACCTTTTGAAAATCTGCTTTGAGATTACGAAATTTTTGATTGCATTGGCATCCATTTACATCGGAATCTAGACTTTCCCGTATAGCAGTTGCAATGTCTTCCCACACTCTTGTTTTTCTAACACGTGGATCTTTAAGCTGATCTTGATTTTTTTCATACAAATCTAAGAGTAACTCAACCTCAGCTTTCGACCATACGTGTTTGTCTTCTAACGGAGTTGTAGATGGTGAAGGTTGATCAGAATTCTGAGTACTGTCATCTTTTTGACTTAATGTAGGGGCTTTATCGATATAAGGTGGAGATCCATTTCTATAACTATAATTTCGATAATCTGGCGATGGATAACCAATGGTACTTTCTGATGTAGCCAGAGACATTAATGTTGGAATATATGCAGAAGATAAAAACGTTTCATTGTGGCGAGAAATACTTTTTGCAATATAATCTGATGAAAAGTGATGTTTAGAGTTAATTCCACTTACAGTCGAAACAACATCAATATGCTCTTCCTTTGAAAAATTATCTTCCGTTTTTACTGAGTTACTTTCTGCAGCGCTCATGGCGGCAATTTGCATATTTTTAATCTAAAATAATAATCTAAAATAGTAACTACAAACATATAACATTATATATATATACATATATATATATATATATATATATATATATATATATATATATATATATATATATATATATATACATATATATATATATATATATATATATATATATATATATATATATATATATATATATATATATATATATATATATATATATATATATATATATATATATATATATAATTTCATATTTCATATGCAGTTATAAATTCTACTGTTCCAGTTATACAATACTACGATAGACTTCATAAAATCACATTTTTCCTTCTTTTCATATAACACGTGTTAGGTTGCGGTGGTGTCTTTGTTTCTCAAACAGACGGTTCGCTTAAGATTTTCAAATGAGCACGTTTTAATTAGAAAACAAAAAAACTACACAAAATCAATTGCTTCACATTTTTCGTCTTTAAGATAAACAAAGTTTTCTTCGTGACGACATGTATTAAATTTACGCAGGATGAGGGGACAAATTTTTTATCTTATTTTACACAATGTAATACAAGATAAATTACTATGATAAATATAGCACAACTGATTGTAGCAAGAACAAACCAAACACTTCAATTTAACGTTTAATGATCGATTACGGTTGACAATGATTGACGACAACAAAACATGAGTTAAATTCCAGTATCCGTTTAAATCACATAGCCTGAACGGTTTAAGGTCAGTTGACTATATCGCTTACTATTGCGAGTTGAACTCGATTCAAATATTCAAGAAAATATTTTTAAACATCACAGTCATACAAGAAGTTAATAATAATAATAATTATAATTGCATATAATTTTAAAAAAACTTACAACTTATTTGTTTGGAACTGCAATGACGAACACAAATGACTGCAATGACGAATTCAAGCAAACTTTTTTTAAGTGAAAATAAAACTTAAACATTAAAACTCAAACTCGACCAATTACATGTACCACAAAATGTTTAATAACAATGAGGTCGAACGTTTGCAATTAAACCAAACCGAACCGCTTTGAAGAAAACAAGTGCTTCCTTTGCAAGAAAAAACCAAACAAAAGTTGACTGAGCGCCATGGCTATCAACTTAAAAAGAAACACCGCGGAAGTTTGTTTATTCAGAAAAAAATATCGGTGTCATTATTTGGAAACTGAAAGGCGACTTAATTAAGCTTGGTTATTGTTTTGAATATAGTAAGATTATATATTACCTGCAAATGTAAAAAAATGTATCTTTACAGCGGATCATTTGTTCTAAGAACTATCTTTTAAAAATGGTTTTGTATTAAAAAACAAAATAAAAAATAAATAAACATGTTTTGAAAATATTTCTTTCTCTGAAATACTAATATTGTCTATACAGTATCGTAGCTCTTTGTACTCAAGTTTCTGCCATCTCCTTTATAAATGCAAAGTCATACGAAGGTAATTTAATATGATCAATCGGAATAAGATCTTCGAGGGCTGGGGAAATTACGACTACTTCCGAATTTATGCGATCTTGTTCACAAATATCATCTAAAGATGAAGCAAAAATGTTTACAGAAATAATTAGATATACTTTTAAAAAAGTAATTTTAGAAATTCGTCTTAAGATAAATTTTTGCTTTGAAAATTAAATAACTTTCAATTTCAGAAATTTGTCTACTTTTTACTTTTGAAGTTTAAATAATTTCTTATAATTCTTAAAACATAATTTGGTATTTTAACAATTTTAATTTTAAAAGGTTTCTCTTGAATATCAAACGAAAGAAAAACATAAGCGAGAAAATTTACAAAGATTTAATTGTTTAATTGAATTGTTATAGTAAAACAAACAAAAACGCGCGAAACTATTAAAGCGCTCGTTAAACAATGGGTTTAATTATTACATAGGCTTTCCAAATAATATGATCGAGACGAAGAAAAAATTATCAAAGATATTACTAGAATTATTATACAATAGTTAAGCCTGTTTGAGCACTTGAAGCATGTATTAAGCCTATAGATCAAAATAAAATTGTCATACACCCGAAGCCGGATCATATTTTATGAATGAAAACCGGACATTGTTATAAGCGATGCGACTGGGCATTAATTATTGAGCAAGCTCCGTTTCAATATCGTTATTTTGCTTGCTATATACGTTACGTCACTAAAGAAGCTTAAAAGAATGTTTTAATTATTTTGCGAATTAACAAATATATAACTATAAAATTGTTATAATAAAAACCGAGATTTGCTTTCTTGCTTCTTGAAAAACTTGATAAATTCTTGATAAAATTAAGACTTTCTTTTAAATTCACATGTAAAAATATATATTGAAAATAGAAATATATTATAAGATTTATAAAGATTTTACAAAATAATATAGAAATCACGATAAGTTTTTATAATTAATTTTCGAAAACTAGACGATATTATCTGAATTATGGTTAGTCAAACTTAAATAAATTAAACCTAAAAAAAAAAAAAAAATTATTCTAAATTAATCTTATCAAATTGTCGTGAGGTAACCTAAATTTATGTTTAAACAAATTTATAAGGCTTTGTTTAACATTCTTCTTAAGATATTAGGGTTTATTCGTAATCGGGTTGTTTGACACACTTGTGCACATCCGCAAACAAATTCTTTCACAATAATTTAAACTAAGAAAATGCTTTTTATGTATGTGTTTGTGCATGCATGGATTTAAGTCACATAATTTACAGTAAGGCGGAAGGGCGCTTTTTATATACAAAAAATCTGGGAAAACTTTTGTTTATGCAAAAAAGAATTTAAAAAACTATATGACAAAAACCTTAAATAGAAACTCGTTTCTTTTCAGATGTAAGTTAATCTATCTTTTAATTTACATTTTGTTAGTTTTTTTTTTCAATTCATGTAAAAAACAATTTTTGTTTGTTTGTTTCTTAGCTTTTCATAGAATTATGTCCAAGCAAGTTATATATAACGGCCCAAAACTAATAAACTTATAATAACGTGACGTCTCTTTTAACTCACAATTAAATAAAAAATCTCGCATTTTCTACAAAACAAAACAAAACAAAAAAAGAAAAAGATTAAAAAAAAATAATCTCACATAATGTATCAACAACAATAACAAAGAAATAAAAAATAAAAGAAACATTTTAATGGTTTACAAAACGAC
>NC_061162.1:21617620-21747620 GCF_022113875.1 Hydra vulgaris | reverse complement strand
ATAAAAACATAATAATAAATAAAAAAACATAAATACTTATATCTTTAATTATAATAATATTTAGAATTATGGATAGCATAAAAATTAAAACCATAACTCGTTAATTAAAAACAATCATACATTGTCTTTGAGATAGTATAAGACTCCAATTTTAGTCCAAATAGTATTTCCAACAGTGTGTTCCAAACGTGGGGTGAAAATCGCAGACTTGAGAGATGAGAAGTCTTGTTGTATATTACATATGAGTCCAGCAGGTGTTGGTACACAAGGATCAAAGAGATACACTTAAATGATGATAAAACATTTTTTTTAACAATGAGAAAAAGTGTAATTTTTGGATTTGGATACAGTAATCATTTTTTCACAATTAATACATAATCACATTGCCGAAACATTCTTCTTAACTCCTTTTAACTCATTTTCTCTGAGTAAATTTAAATATATTTATTTTTAAAGATTTCTAGTAATGCTGCATATATTTATTTTTGGAAGTAAAGTGGAAACTGAAAAATAAGATATAAAATAAATAAAGATATGTTGAATAAGACTTCAGAAAATATTAGATATTCTAGAGAAGAAGTCACAGTAGTACTTTATTAGTGCGCATTCATTAAAAAAACAAAAACAATAGTACCTTAATAGAGCGCATTCATTAAAAAAAAAAAGTACCTTTATTAGAGCGCATTCATTAAAAAAAAAAAGTACCTTTATTAATAAAGAAAAATTACAAACACGTTAAAAGCAGCACCTAAAAAAGCATAATGCAAATAACTTACAATGCATTTTATTATTTCTTTTAAACCAAATAAATGCAGCAAAATATTTAGAAGATGGATCAGATGTTATCAACTTTACTTCACACTGCATTTTCCAAGCAATTTCTAATGTAGAAACATTCCAAGACACAATAGTGTTGTCAGAGCATCCAATAAGATATTTATTAGATTCCTTGTGACAAAACATAAGGGACCTAAAAAAAAAGAAAATATATCAAGTATTTAAAGGGACCACCAAGTCCCAAGACATGTTGTGTTTATATTAAAGAGAATGTTAAAAAAAAAAGTCTGAGCAAATTTTTTTTTTAATTCTTTAAAAGTTCATTAAAATTTTACTATTAAATTTTACTAAAATAGCTAACTATAGTTAGTTAATTTATTTTCTAAAATCTTCATATTGAAAAATTTTTTATGTTTTTTTGTAGCTATCAGAGCCGTGGCTACATGGGCCACGGCGATGATGGACCTAGGCACCCCTATGGCGCCAAATCGGGTTATATATTATCTCCAATGATTCATGAGTGTTAGTTATAATAGCTATATTAGCTATTTTAGTAAAATCTAATAGTAAAATTTTTAAAGAATTTCTAGAATGTTTCCAATGACGTCATGTACTAAAACTTCTATAAATTAAACGCACTTGAATAAATTATCAAGTCTGTATAATGCGCCTGGAAAATCGCGTTTATTTTAAAGACTCCAAATACCGCAGAAAATGGAGAAGTCAAGCTTCAACTAAAACAACAAGATTTGTTTTTCTTGGTATACATTTATTAATTAGTTTTAATCAAAAAAAATTTGCTCAAACGTTTTTTTTTAACATTCTCTTTAATATGAACACAACATGTCTCAAGACTTGGTGGTCCCTTTAAGTTTATATTAAGAAATTAATGTATAAAGCATTTAAGTAGAAAAAACTTCTTTATTAAAACTTCATAAATTGGAAAAAATACAGGAAAGAAGATATTATTGTTAATTATCAGAAATATAAGTACAATATAAGTTTCAAAAGATTCAATATTTCTAATGGCAAATATATAATAATATAAACAAAATTATTAAAAGTATAAGAAAACTTTCTAGTAGTTTAATACACTGTTCACACTTAAGAATATTGGATGAAACATTCTATGAAACATGGAACATGAACAAAAATTTTCTTGTGTGAACACAACTTAGACAAAAATTTTAGGAACACATGAGGAATTTTTGATAAAAACAACTTTTGGTGACATGGTGAGAAACAAAGTTATCTAATCAGCTTCAGTTGATATGGCAAAAAAAAATTGCTCAAACCCAAAGTTTGTAAAGACTTTGTCAATGGTGTTGTTGGTAACAAAAAATCAGCATTTATATTTGTTTATTAAACAAAATACTTAATATAATATATATATATATCAATACTTAATAACTATTATATTAAGTATTTTGTTTAATAAACAAATATAAATGCTGATTTTTTTTATTTTTACATTAAATTTCACTAATTACCAATCAAAGAAAAACAAAAATTTTTTCTCGCAAAGCCTTAGTTAGTAAAAAATAGTAAAAAATAAAAATTTCTTATTAAGTTGAATGAAAAATATAATAAAAAATAAATGAATGAAAAAGTAAAAAATAAAAATTTCTTATTAAGTTGAATGAAAATTGCCACATAAAAGAATTTCAGATCTCCAATTTTTTTTTTTTTTTTTTTTTTTTAAATTTAGAATTTCATAATTTATGAACGATCCTTAAATAGATTTATATAATAAAATAAATTTAAATAAGAAAGTCATGTGTATTTCTGTCTTTTTTGGTTATTTAATATTTAGAGTCATTCGTTTAAAAAGTTTATATATGCACTTTTTTTTCTTCCTACTAATAGCAAATATTACTTATACAATTTTCTCCAGTTGGAAAATAACTCTGTTTTTTTAAAAAACAAAGATTCATTTTTTAATTAGTTTAACGTTGGCATATCTCATTAATTATTATACTTCTAACCACTTTATTAACCTAAAGAATTTTTTACACAATCACAAAAAACTTATTTTTTTTTTTACCTAACTAAGTTTTGACTTGGCTAGCTTTAACTTGAATTAATGGCCATCCTTATGTATTATATTTTTGGGGCATATAGGCCTATTCATAAAACCAAGATCTATAATAAAAGGGATTATAACCCCCCTCCCCCTCCAAAAAAAATAAATTTATCGGCCAACCCTGAGCATTATGGGCATTTAATTTCAATTCTTGAATACAATTATTAAAAAAAAAGTTTTATACAAAACTGCATGGCACTAATTTTTATTCAAGTTTTTATTGCATTATTAATTTTTATTCAAGTCATTAACTTATGTTTTAAAGACTGTTGCTAAATCATAACGACTTCTATTTACAAAAGTTAACATTTGTTAGCAATGTTTATTTTTTGTAACAAACTGATTTCAAGTGTGAATACTACAAGGAACATTTTGTCGAACATTCCAGAATAATATTCTCCCAAATGTCGCTTGTGTAAACATGGTGTGAACATGGTGTGAACATGGTGTAAACATGGTATAAGAGTAAATAAATAGTATAAAGAAAATTATGAAAAGTTACTATAGTAATTTAAGAGTAAAAACAAAAATGTTAAGTGTAAATACTTGATAGGATCTAATTCACAATTCCAACTAATTGTGCTTTCCAATGAAAGGTTGTCAGGGTCCCATATTGTTATCTAAATAGAGCACATGATATCCCACTATTAAACATATTTATTATATACTCAATTACACTTAATGTTATCATATTAATTTACATTCTTTGTTGTTAAAATTTAAAGAATTTATATAAATTTTATATAATTTTTATACAAACTTTAGAATACTATTCCAAGATTTAAGGACAGTAAAACCTTTTAATAAAACCTATACCTTATACCTAATTATAACTATACCTAACAGAAATGAAATAAAAATATACACAAATATATATATATATATATATATATATATATATATATATATATATATATATATATATATATATATATATATATATATATTAGGGTGGTCCAAAATTATAAATTATTGAAATTCATTTCTCCACAAGGCTGCCTTTGTTCCTATTAATATTTGCAATATTGTAGCCAAATTTGAAGCAAATCGGATAATATTTAGGGGTTGCTATGAATTTTGACTTTTTGACCACAATGATAAAAAAATCAAAAAATTTAAGTTTTCACTATAAATAAAATATCGAATTTAAAAATTAATGCCACTAACAATTTAAATCAGGTAAATAGAATGCCTGTAGAGTATCTAATGAATATAGATCATCAATTGATCAATTTTTATTAAAGTATATCAACGTTTCGCAACTTTCGTAATTTTTAAACAAAAAACTGTAATATCAAAAATATTGTGAATATGTTGAAAAATGTATGTTTATTAATCAACGATTTCGTCATCTTTTGCCAACATGGCTGCCTTGGATGAAGTAGGGTATAGCTGGCGGTGACGTTGAACAAAACGAAGTAGGAACTGCTTTTGTTCTTCATCCTTTGTAATCGATTCGTTGTACTGTCCAATTAATGCAATTCCACGTTCTGCGCTGTCATTAACAACTTTCATTCTTTGGACTCTCTCTGCCAACTTCTGATATGATTCATCGTCCTCCCAATATTTAGGATCTTTTGAAATGATGTTTCTGGCCTCCTCTCTCCCTGTACTGCTCAACAACTCGAATAAACTATAGGTTCTCATAGTCACGAATGTCTCTAGTCTGTTGAAGTCGGTATTCTTGGAATCTACTCTCTTCAGTGCTAGAGTTGTCTTGGGCAGTTGGAGGTTAACCACCATGGCCCTCTTCACATCCAGATCAACGCGACTATCAAAAAATGCCAAACCTATAAGATGTTCCGAGAAGAACCAAAGGTGTCGAGAAAATGCAGTAAAAGCTGCATCGGCGATTGTGCGGTTTGGATACTTTTGGAACTGTTTCAGCATTTGAGCATCATTAAACGGAGCATTTGCAGCCAGTGGAGCTTCGTGCCAAAAACGTCCATAAATTAATGCCACAAACAATGCAAGCTCTACTAGACCTTTCTTCTCTCGAACAGTCAGAGTGAGCTGATCTTGAAATAGTACCATTTTCAGAGCGTAGATGGCCTTTGACATCCATTGAGCATGATGCATCACTCCTGGAGCTCGAAATTTTATCTCAGCACCAACAGAGCCTCCCCCTAGAAAGACCAGGCATAACCGAAGTAGTTCAAGATAATCTTCCCTAGGTTGTTTTTCGTCAATGGCTCTGGTGTAGAATGCTACCATTTCCTTTCGAAGGATTTCCATATCTCCGATGAAGAGTCATCTTTAGCTGGAGAGAATCTCGCTTGCTGAATATATGGCCACTTCTTCTGAAACCGTTTGAACAAGCCAACCTCAGGTCCCCCTGTTCCACCAAAGAGAGCTGTAAAGACATTGCTCAGAATGACCTCCAGAACATGGTGGCGGCAACCAATATTTACAAGATCACGACCAACTGCTTTCTCGATGAGAACACAAGCTTCTTTGTGGATACCTGTGTTGGACGAGGTTGTGTCAAAGACTAAACCCTGAAGTTTGTCTCGAATTTTCCAATCATCCAAGATCTTTAAGCAAGCTGCTGCTTGTTCCTCTCCAGTTTCTCTTCCAATTTTTGGAACTGCTAGCAATTTCTCCAAACCATTTCCAGTTACAATCACTGCAATTCGGTCCACGGTTTCTTTTGAACCGGTGATATCTGGAAGCAGTTTCTCATCCCAGTGTAGAAGCAAAGGAAATTCAATGGAAAAGTTGTCTTTGTCATTCTGAGTCACGTGTTTACGGGTAGACATTCGAGATCTCCTGATTGTACTTCAAGACAGAGTTAAGTCTGCAAGAGGATGTCCCAGTGCCTTAGCCACTGAAGCGACAACGAACATAGCTTTGCAATCTGGAAGGTTAACTCTGTCCAAAGCTCCAGCAACTTCCGGGCTGGAAACAATACTCTTCAGACGCTTTGGCTTTGGTGTAGAAAAAACAGATTGCGATGCAGAAGACAGAATCTCAAAACTTGGGTCGTCATCGCTGTCTTGACTGTCTTCTGAGCTGCTGATGTTGGCTGAGACAGGATCGAGATGACCACTGGAGTGTTGCTGTTTTGATAACCTTGCATCATAAGCTTGATCTCGAGCTCTCTTCTGGGCTTCCTTTGCCAGTAAGTTCTTATCAATTCCAGCCATGCTGCAGCTGGTAACATCTTCTCGCTGCATTGCAAGAAATTGCCTATCTTCAGCAATGGTTATTGTCTCCATTGCGGTTTTAGTTGCCAAGTCAAAAAGCTCGTAAAGTGTGTCTTTGAACATCTGTTCTTTAATTCTACTGCTTTCCAGGTCTGTGGTTCGATTCTTTTTTAGGAGCAGATAGGAATCGTATAATTTCTGAAGTTTTCTTTCACCAGAATCAATTCTTTGTGTTGGGATTCTTACCTTATTCCACATAACAATCAGCTCTTGAATCGTATGGTGAATGCTGTCCTTTATTGTGAGATGCTCTTCCAGATGATGAAAGAGGAAACACCGGAGGACATCTCCGTTTGTTGCCAATCTTGACGAGGAGAGCTGCTTAGATGCTTTCCCAATGAGCCATACCTCTGCAGAGCTTCTTGTAGTAACTGCCATAAGTGGTGTAATATATATTTTTATTATTTATTAATTACCTGCAGAAGTTTAAGTTGAAATGATTCTTTGTTCTTCAACTATTTAATTTTATATAATTAATATTTAGTACTTTATATTATTAACAGAAATGAAAAAACATTACTGAAAAACATAATTTGTTTTGAAATATTGCAGACATGTGCTTAATACAAGATGGTCACTTAATCATGTGACAATTGATAAAAGATTAGATATATAAATGAATTTTTATAGCATATTCTTTTTGAAAACTATTTAATTTAATAATAATTTATTTGTAATTCATTATATTAACTATATAATAAATATATATATAAAATATAATACTTAAGTATAAGAATATTTGTTACCAGAAATAAAAAAATAATCCTTATAAAATTTTTATTGAAATACTGCAGACATGTGCTTATTACAAGATGGCCGCAAAATCATGTGACAATAGACAACTAAAAGATATTAGATATATAAATGAATTTATATAGCATCTGCTTTTCAGCAAGCATTAATTTATTTACCACAATGTTGAGATAGATGTTCAATTATGCAAAACTTACACAAAAATTCGTAAAAATCGAGTACCGTCAAAAAAATGTTGAAATCATAGCGACCCCTAAAACTGTTCAGATTGGTCCAATTTTTTGTATGGTTATTCCCTAAGCATAGTGGAACAAAGTTAGGCTTGTGGAGAGAATCTAGACACACTTTGAATTTTCATTACACAAATCTGGACCACCCTAATATATATATAGAAAAATAAAATCATTTTCTCCATTCCTATAATAATAATTTTTTTTTTTTAATGTTTTTCTTTTTACATAATTGATCACTTCACCAATTAAATTTATTTCAACACCAATCAGTTTGATGTTCATAAAATAAAAAAAAGATTTCTTTCAACTATTCATGTCAAAATTTTTTGCAATACTTCATAAATTATCAACAAAATATCTATAAATTAAAAAAAAAGAAGCTAAACTCAGTAAAACATTAAACACACTTTAAAGTGCAATTTTCTTTATCTACGTGACTACCATACTGAAAAGAATTATAAATAATAATTTTTGTCAACTTGAGCCAGAGGATTTGAAAAAAGCTGTATATTTTTTTTATTTAATTATAATATTATCATGATTTAAATTAATTATTTAATTAGTTTATTTAGTTTTAATTTATTTAAATTATAATTTATGGTTTAAATAAATTTCTTTTCTTAATATTTCTATTATCTATTCAGTTAAATTTATATATTTACTTCAGAAAAAAGTGCAGCTAACAATGATCCATCATCAGAAAAACAAGCTTGGTGACAACTTTGTTTACCATAAGTTCCTATAGAGTGTAACTCCCACGCTTGTATCTGCTTGCCTAAACATTTTTATATATTATTTACAACATTATTACTTGAAACTTTAAAATTTTTATTTTTAGAGAAAAAAACTACTAAACAATTATCAATTTTTTGTGGAAATTTTTTTACAAACTTTTTTACTATTTAAAAAAAAAGAACCTTGACTATTCTTTCCCTCAGCTAACTGCCAACATTTGATATTTCCATCTTTACTCGAAGTAATGACATAGTAGTTCGATTTATGTGGACGAAATAGTAGTACATACACATCATCAGAATGAACAGGCTCAACAACAGAATTTAAGTAAAATCTAAAGATTTTGCAAAAAATAAATTTAATACTTTTTTAAAATAATAGAACATATACTTATATGTATTTACACACACATATGTGTATATAATTTATATACATATACACATATATATATATATATATATATATATATATATATATATATATATATATAAATATAAAAAGTGTGTATTTTTTAGGAGTCTTTAAAATATTTCTGCATAATAAAACTGCCCGAGTCGCAAAGTATAAGTACATGTGCCATTATTTCTTTCTGAAATTTATAACCAATTGTTAAAACTGTTGGCCTTTCTTTGCTAACATAAGGGGTCGTCCATAAAGTACGTATGCTCACAGGGGAAGGGGGGTCTTCAAAAAGCGTACAAAAGTGTATGGGGGGGGGGGGGGGAGGAGGAAGGGGGAGGGGTCGAATATAAAAGTGCGTACGCACTAATTAAAAAAAGTAATTTTTCTTAGTTAATGCTTGTATTTCTAACTTATCACCACTAACAAATACTTAACTATAACTAGATATTTTTTTAATAAATAACTAGATATTTTTGAATATAATAATAAATAATTTTTTTTTAAATAATAAAGCCATGACTTTGAAATGTCAGTTGGGGAGGAAGGGAAGTATACTTGCCCTTAAAAAAGATCTGATTACAATTTTTTTTTGGAAACTTTAAAGTTCTTTTTACTAAAGGAACCTTAAAATTAGTAAAAGAAGTTTAAATTTAACAATAAAAACGTAATAAATTTTAATGGGCTTGGTAAAAATGTTGTGGGTTTTTAGTATAATAATCCACAACATTTAACCCAAATAAACGGGCAGGCACGTTTATTTGGCACCTCATAGTTATCGTTTGATGTGTTTTATAAATGTAACAACTCACATACTTGGTTATGTTTGTTAGTTATTTAGAAATAGAGAAAGTTTTAATGATTTGCTTGCGATGGTCAAAACAATTGTTTTTATCTCCAGCCTGGAAACTTTCTTTCAAAATTTTAATGTCACAGTTTTTTACACCTATGTTGTTGTATCACAATTAAAGTAGGAGAATAACTACCGCGAGGAAAACACTTTTGTGCTCAATCTTATATAAATACAAAAATTCTTTGTGTATGAGAACATAGTTATTATTTCTTAATTATAAAAAATGTCACGTAACAAAATTGCATCATCTTATATAGGGTAATTTTTTTGATAAATAACGGGTGTTCACTTGAAATCCGGACTGACTTTAAGTCAATTTAAATCTGACATAATGTATTGCAATTGTACCATGTGATACATTATTTTAAAGCGTTTAAATTTAGCTTTAATATGATACATTTATATTTAGATTGAATGATTATTCAAATTGAAAATGAAACCTAAACAAGACGACACTCGAAAACGTGTGTACAACTTCTATATTGAAAATAAAGAAAAAGGCAAAAAGTACACCATAGATCATTTTGAAAAAGAAAAAATTGCCAGATCGACCATCTATGATATAATTAAACGTGCTGATGATGATTCTGGATATCTTAGACGTCTGGGTTCAAGAAAAAAAGCTCTAAAAATGACCCAAAAAAAAGTACAAGCGTTAAAATCAATGTTTGATCATCATGATGGCGTTTCTTATAGGAAAGCAGGTAGAAAATTTAGAATATCAGCTTCTTATGCCCATAAAATTATTCAGACAAAATCAAAGATCAAGAAGAGAAAGAAGAAAAAGATTACACATCGAACTGATAATCAAAAACTGATGGCAAAAACAAAGTGTGGTAGATTATATCGAGCTTTTAGCAAATTTGATTGGATCATTGATGATGAATCTTATTTTACTCTTTCTCATTCATCAATCAACGGAAACGATAACTTTTACACAACTGATATAAACCTCTGCCCATCTAGTGTCAAATATTATACAAAGCGAAAGTATGAACCCAAGCTCCTGGTCTGGGTAGCCTTTTCTGTAAAAGGAATGTCAAAAACTCTAATCCGTCAAAGTGGTCTTGCAATCAATCAAAAAATCTACTTAGAAGATTGTATTAAGAAACGTCTTATTCCTTTTGTTAATGAGCATCATCAAGACAGTCAATTCGTATTTTGGCCAGATCTGGCGACGTCTCATTATGCTAAATCTGTTCAAGCTTATTTAAATGGACAAAACGTCAGATTTGTACCAAAAGAAGATAACCCTGCAAATGTACCAGAAGCAAGATCTATTGAGGATTTTTGGTCAATAATAAAAGGTTTAGTTTACAAGGATAATTGGCAAGCAGAAAATTTAGAACAACTAAGGAAAAGGATAGTGTATTGCTTCAGCAAAGTTGATATCAATCTTGTACAAGAGTTTGCAAAGGGTATTTTATCAAGAATTGATTCTATAAAAAGGAAAAATTTAATTGAAAATAAATAAAGTATCATATTATAGAGAATTAAATGCTGATTTAAATCATATTTTATTTTTTTAAGTTGATAAAAAATTATGGAGTTACGACCCTTTAAAGTCAGCCTGGATTTCAAGTGAACACCCGTTATAATAAACTAAGAAGCTTGAGAAAACTATAAATTATAAATTTTTGAAAAGTATTTCAGCTAAAAAAATGCAAGCAATCAATTTAGTGTTTGAAAATTTTTAACTCTGAACATCAAGGTGACAGTGAAGTGTATTACTTTTCAATCGTTTAAAAGATCATTAACAAAAAATAAAACAAAAAAGTCTTGTTGAAAGATTGGTGTAGTTGATCTTTAAGCACTTTTGCTGGCAAACAGGAAACCTTTAAAATCAACAAACTGGCGAGAATGTTTGTTTGGTACCTTTAAAGATTAGGTTGTGGTTAAGGGCAGGGTGATAAAACTTTTTTAAGTAATCACAATTTAATACAAATACTGTTATCTTTATAGGTTTCAAAACATCGTTTTAATATTTTATAAACAAAAATTATTAATATAGTCTTCATTAATCAATTAATTTAAATTGTTGGTGATCTAAATCAAAGGGTGATTTCACCCAATCAAATATGTTTTCGATGACATGAATTTGATCAGAATTACTTTCATTTACTGTTAAATGAGTATCATTGTTTTCATTGTCATTTTTATTTTCCTCAGAGGTCGTGTTGATTATGTTTCTAAACACGCACTTGTGACGTTTAACACTTGCTTTAGAAGCGGGATAAATTTTGCAGGATTTGCAAGTTCTTTGATCAATTTTTTGTTGTGAAATTGATGGGCAGTACAAATCAAAGGAAGCTTCCATCGAAATTTATGAAACTATATATCCCAAGCGCTGCGCTAGAGAAGAAAAGTAAGGTTTAGAAATATTTTGTGCTACCTTTGGCTCAGGAATAAAAATTCCATCAGCAGCATGAGACATTACAACTAGACCTGGTAAAAAACGTTGAGGAAAATATTTTTTCCAGGAATTTCGCCAAGGTTTACAGCAATTCGGAACATCACACTTAACGATCATTAAAAAATATTGACTTTGTCTTACGTGATTTTCAATCCATTTTGAATCTTGCTCTGGTATTGGTGACAGTTGGGAAGGTTCAACATATTCAGCACAAACAGAATAGTTATCAATTACTATATCCGACCATACCTCAGCTAGAGTTTCTGCAGCTTTAGCAAAATTTTTTTTTTTTTAAATCAACGTCAATTGTTTTTCCAGATGCATTTAGATGTGTCCCAAAATGGTCATGTGGCAAAACCAATCCTGCTAACTCTCGACTCAGCGGAGCCATACGCCGTTCAACCCTGTTATATGCTGAATAATGAGGTGCATGAGTTCCTGTTAGATAGATATCCAAATCCCATTTTATAAATCTTGTAATTGCAACTTGCAATGGTTTGGGAAACCTTGGATTTTCATCAGGGCCTCCATCACATATAGGCAACAACAAATATAGGTTTTACCTGACCTTCTGGAGTACAAATATGAAGCTTAAAATTTTCAATTGAAACAAGACGCTCCAAATCACGGCCATGAGTAAAAGCAGTGCTGCTATCATGCTTCATAGATCTAATAGCAATATACATTGGGCCAGAATATGACACTGCGTCAGCAAATTTGTTTGGATCAATAATACAAGCTGCATAAACAGACGGTATAAGCTTATGTCTGGAAGCGACTAAAAAATCATGATCTGGCAAACGTACTTGATAATCAAAATGCATCAAAATTGGTGATTGTTTTGTTGCAGCTGCTAATCCTAATGGTACTTTAGCTTTGTCGTCTAGACTTAAATAAAAGCATGAATCTGGACCAAATATTGAACAAACTTCATCCATGTATTGCATGCAAGCAAATGTAAATCCAGCATCAATATGCCTATCACGAGCTGTATTAGCAGTCCTGATCAATTTGACAGGAACTGTCTTAATGTGACGTATTCCCTTAAGTGTGTTTGATCGCTTAGGCATCAGTCTTAAATAAGTTGCAGATCACGATAAACAATAACCCAGTTTTAGTAGGCATCAAGTGTCTTACATGAACCTAACTCCTGCAATCTTCGTCGATCGCTAGCAGCGGCTCCTATTGATGTGATGTTAACAATGGCATTAAGAAGATCTGGCTGATCTTCAATTACAGCTGGTCTACCATTTTTTTCTCTATTGAATTTAGAAAGTTTTGATTTTAAGTAGGGCGTGTCATCGACAATACCATTAAGTGTTCGTTTCAAACTTGCTCTGCGTTGTCTTTGACGGATTGCCTCGCGTTTCATTTTTTTAAGACGGTTTTGTTTTAATTTTATATTCGCTTTTCTAAAAAAAATCGATTTTATTTCAAGTTTGTCAGTTATCAATCCTGCACGGCGCACATTTACCAATGTTAACAGCTGCTCTTTTAACTGCGAAATTTCAGTTTGAATTTTCTCTTGTTGTGGAGTATGAGATTTTGTCAGCTGATCAATTGATACTTCTGTTTGTGATTTTTGACTTTTTTGAATATCAAATTTAGAAGAAGTAGCTAGTGTTTTATTGATTTCAAAATCTATTTTGTCTGCTTCATCGGATGTTAACAAAGCTTCTGGTCCCTCATCTGATATTTCGTTTGTGAGAGAAAGCTTCACTGCAATAGATTGATTATTTGATGTTTTAACATTAGACCAAAAAGACATCAACTGACTTTTACTTTCCATTGTTTTTTGTGTGAGTTCTTTAAAACTGAATCATACATCAGTTCTTTATGCTTAACTTTATACCACAATTTATTAGCTTCTTTCTGTTGCTCCTGCTTACTTTTTTGTGGCAAATCTTTTGCTACTTGTTGGTAAATAATTTTGTACTTTTCACTATTATTCATTTTAATAATTCCGCCTTCAAACTAATTTTTAACTGATTATTTAAAGCACAACTTAAATTTACAAGCTACAATAAATGCAAACAGGGGTTTGTTTAGTTTTTAAATAATTTATAGTATCTTATTTTTATTATAAAATATTTTTTACAAAATAAAGTTTAAAAATTTATAAAAAATACTATTTACATAACAATTTCAAAAATTATTACTTAAAGTTTAACAATACTTTAAGTAATAATTTTTGAATATATATCTGTGTGTGTGTGTGTGTATATATATATATATATATATATATATATATATATATATATATATATATATATATATATATATATATATATATATATATATATATATATATATATATATATATATATATATTAGGGTGGTTCAAAAAACATATGACAAAATAACACTGGATTTAAAAGTTTATTGAATTAAAAATATTTTTAGGGATGCCTTAAGACCTTTGAATAGTGTTGTCATGGTACTGAAATTTTAGTATTTGGTATAAAATATTTCATACCAAAATACTCGAAATAAAATATTTCATGCAAAATACTTAGCACCAAATTCAGTACATAAACGAGGGAAGGATTATACTGACCACAAACCAAATTATAAGCATGCAAAGTGCTCGACATCATAAATTTTTAACAAAAACTATTTCTAGTCTTTTTATTTAAAAAACTTTCTGAATAAAATTTTTTTCTGATACTTGTTTAGTGTCTTGGCACTGGCTTTTAGACTATAATTTTTTAAAAATCTGTTCAAATTTATGACATACCTCCTATCTATCAGAGATTGTTAAGAATTTCCAAAACATTTCAAATTAGACTTTAAATAACGGTAATGGTGCCATCACAAAAGATAAAGCTATTATTTCATAGAATAAATTTAGTTTTTCTTATAGAGCCAAAAAAATTGTAAAATTTAATTTTTTTTTCATAAAAGTCTGTCCGCTAGTCGCTGAAATTAAATGCCTATGGTTGGAATCGTCAATTTATCTTTAGATACTATATTTAGTTTCAGAAAAATATTTAATAAAAAAGAAAAATTCATAAATTTTATACTAATACAAATTGTTTCTGTTCAAAAAAGGGAAAAAAATACCTGAATGATGAACGGGCTTTAGCACTATTGTACAATTAAAATTTCTATGCACTATGTTAGCACTGATATGCTAGGCACTAAGAAAGACTTTTATCGTAACTACTATTTTAACAAAGAACCGTATTGGTACCAAAGTACCGAGTACCATGACAACACTACCCTTGAACATTTATGGATCCCTAATAATAATACATAAAAAAAGTGTTTAAATTAGGCGATTTTCCAATATACTTTGTGTACTATAACTCTCTAAATATTTAAATTTTCAGAAAAAGAAGAAAAAAACAAAGAATAATGAAAAACTGATAGATGCTTTGATTTTAACTCTTAGTTAACGTAGGGGCTATTTCTTGGTTCTACCTATATAGTTGGTCAATGTTTGTACTGAATGTATATATATATATATATATATATATATATATATATATATATATATATATATATATATATATATATATATTTGTGTGTGTGTGTGTGTGTGTGCGCGTGTGTGTATATATATCACCTTGGCTTAATATTTAATTACTAAAGGAACAATTCTACTTGCAAATTATTCATCAAAACTAAAAAACATACATTAAATAAAAAACATACTTATTATTATAATATTTCCATAACTTTAATGTTCTTTCAGTAGGTAAAAGTACATCCTTTCGAATTACTATCTAACCAAAAGTAAAAAAAAAATATATACTTCAAATTTATTTGAAAATGTAAACAATCTTTTAATAAAACTTACAGTTGCTAACCATGAACTGTCTTGCGATAATGCTATTCGTTCAATGCGACTAGGGTATATATGACGATCCTCAACAGATGTTATCAGGTTTTCACCAACAACATCTAGCTAGAAAATAAATTAATTTAAATAGAATAAAAAAAGCTGAAACAACAACAAAAAAAATGAAAAAACTTTTTGACATAAATTTAACAGCTTTAAACTTTGAAGTCATATTATAAAAAGATTTTTTTTAAAATCTGTCATCAAAATCAATTAAAATTTAAATAAATCATAAGTTTATAAAACATAAATAAGTATAAAAAACAAACAAATAATTTATAAAAACATAAATAAAAAAAAAACAAAAACAAAACAAAAAAAAAACCAGCAATATTATTAAAAAAATCTCAAAATTAAATTTAAACAACTCAAGATAAAATGAGTTGCTTAAATTCAGTGGGTATTCTTGTCTGATCTAAGGTCAAAGATAAAGAACTTTGTTTTCTATTTTTAATCTTAAACAAAAACAAAACAAAAAGCTAATAAGACCAAGTCCACTTTATTTTAGACTTTGTCTTATTAGCTTTTTGTTATGTTTTTAAAAATAAACCAAAACCAAAACAAAACAAAAAGCTAATAAGACAAAGTCCACTTTTACAATCAGATTATAGAAATATACTAAATTAAAAATTTGAGAAAAAAATAAATTATCAAAACACAGCGTTCCATTTTTGATGACTTATATTGTTATTTGTAAGAAACATTTATTATGCCTAATTCCTGGTTGTTTTAATGAAATTAAAGTTCACACAATATATCAACTTTCTTCTTGCTAAATGTTTTACATAATGGCCCTTATAAAAATAAATTTAATTCTCATGGTTCCACATTTATACATATACATATATTTAACACAGGTTTCCAAATGCTTATTTTCTTATTTAATTGACATTAAGACTTATTTAAAGAAGTTAAAGCAATTTTTTCACAATTGTAAAAAAATTGCTTTAACTTCTTTAAATAAGAAAACCCAGTCTTTCACAGGAAGACGCGCTATCGCACATATATATATGACCACGCAAAAAATAATATGTTTGCTTTTGACATTTTTTTCAAAATTTAAGAATGCGCTACAAAAACCTTCCTAAACACTTATCTAAAAAAAAACTTTAAAAAAGAAAAAATAATCTTAACAAAAGAGAAAATAAAAAAAATACTTAACTAAAGCAAAAACAAAACAAAAAAATAAAAATATGTATAACCCAACTAAAAAAAAACTCATCAAACTAAAATGCTTAGTCTATTTAATTTACGCATTAAAAAACCATTTTTTTAATTTTTGTTTTAACATTTGAACTTTGTTTTTTTTATTTATTTAATATGTTTCAAATGGTAAACAACTATCATTAAAAAAATACATAATTATATAAACAAAAAAAAAAAAACAGTTTATTAATACATATTTTTTAAATTCATTATAAATTTTTTGTTACTTCATTGAAAAGCGTTTCGATAATATAAGCAGAGTTACCACCATTATTTAGCCACAGAATTCCCGGATTTTCCCTGATTTTTTTGCCAAAATTTTGCTTTTTCCTCCCTGATTTTCCCTGATTTTTCGCTAAAATTTTGCTTTTTTCTCCCTGATTTTTCCAGATTTTTCCCCTTGAATTTTGCTTATTTCCACCTGATATTTCCAGCATTCAAATGCCCAAACTTAACATTTAAACTTCTCCAATAACCCTAGAGCATTTTTACCTTTAAAAAAACAGATACTATAATCCCCCAATGAGTAATGAACCAATCAATTTGCTTGAAATTAAAATAAATAATCAAATACTTCAATCATCATATAAAATTTTTCTTTGAACCACGGTATATTTAAAACGGATATGTTCAATAGACATTGAAAACCTGTCAGACTTATTTAGGGTACAAGATAATGAAATTCAAAAAAATATAATGAATGTAATAAATTTCTAATTGTATGTTTTACATACACCTTTTAAATTTTTTGCTTTTCTTTAGGTCCCAATATTTCTTGATCTAAAAGCATTATCACGCTATTTTCTTTTGCTTAGAGTTTTCTATTTTCCTCCTATAGTTTTTATATTGTAATGAGGCACTACAAACAGCATTTATCATTTCATTGTTTATTTCTATTTTGTTAGCCTTCAATTTGTTTGACTTCATAAAATTCTTGATAGTGCGACGAGATATAAGTGACATTCCTTTCATTTTTTCACTGAGCATATTACTGGTAATACTGAAACCTCTTTCAATTGATGCTTGCTCAAAATAAATATCAAAACTTTTGACAAAATCTTATAATTTACACCAACTTTAATGGTTTCAAAATGAAACTTGTTTAAACAATTTCTAGTGCAAAAATATTTGAATACAAGTAAAAGAGTAGATAAACTTTCCTCTAACATCTTTAAAAATTTTATGAAAGCTTGATCACATTTATGTGAAGTAATATGTGAGCAAGAAAGAACTAGATGTAGTACAGATTTCATCTGATGAAGATCAGCTTTTTGTTGAGAAAAATTTGACACTGGACTGATGCAACCAGTTGCTTTTAGAAAAGAAACTCGATTCAAACTTCTTTCAAATATTTTTTCCAGAATTCCAATGATAATGAGACGTAATCTTTTATGAAACTGTTGATGACATCCTGAGATTATGCATCTTTTTTCCTCAATTCGATTATTTCATATTCTGCAGCAAATCCAATTGTCATTAATTTTAATAGCAGAAAGTTTTCCTTTTTTATAAAATCATATTTTTGAAGTTGCCTGCCATTAACGATACTGCTAAGGACATCTTGTTTTATAATTAAACCCATTCAACTTTTAACAGTTGAGAACAAATCTTCAAAAAGAAAAGGAATCATTGGGGCATTGGTTTGATATCTCAGTAAGATTTTCTGCAAAAAACTTGCAATGTAACCAAAAAACTACAATTTAGTCAAAGTTAACTCATCTTTTGTTCCCCCGAACCAGAGTTGCTAGTCCTTGGCCTTGACCTTGCCTTAAGACGAAAAATTGAGGCCTTAGACTTAATCTTGGCTTTGAAACTGTTAGCCTTGGACTTGGTCTTGACCTTGAAAATTTTGGTCTTGGCCTATTAAAAAAAAAACGAGTTTTCTTATTGATTTTGTTTAATTCTGCCCATACCCTTGGTCAATTTTTACAAAATGTGGTTTTATTGTCACACCACTTGCTAGTTACAGTTGTGTTAATAATTGGCCTTAACGCAAGTCAAAAATTAAAGTATTTAGTCTTAAAAATGTTTGCGTAGACGTTGGCCTTGAAACTTTTAATTTTGGCCTTGGCCTTAAACTCTTGGCCTTGGGTTTGTCCTTGGCCTTGTAACCTTTGACCTTGATCTTGGACTTGTAACGCGTGGCCTTGGCCTTGGTCTTGATACTTTTGGCCTTGTTAACAACTCTGTCTTGAACACTTGTCATAGCTCTTTCATTCTGGTTGCTTACTTTTAAGAAGAGTCTCCCAATACTTGGTTAGTTTTTTTAACATTCTCCCAAATTAAACAAAGTCAATCTGCAATTTTTTGATCTACAACCCAATATTTTGAGCAAAATACATAAGGAAAACACTCACATTCAGTAACAGTTACAAAACCAGCTCTTCTAGCCGAAGAATCATAAATAAAGGTTGTATGATGTTTTCATTACCTTCTTATTCCATTCAGCAGATTGAAAACCTGATTTGAAACCATGTATTAAATGGAGGTTACAGCTCCCAACGTTAAGAAGTTTAGGTAGCTCTTGTTGATCATGCTGCAATTCAAGAAGATTAAGAAGACCAGTTCACATTTGTACCTTCTATACTTAGTTGAGTCATACTTTTAAGTAAATTCTTTGCTGTAGGGTGACCTAAAAATTTAGAGTCAAAGTATCTGGATTCAACATGATTTAGATGGCTGTTCCAAAACTGAATATTTAGATCTAATTGGCCATTTTTAAAAGAATCGTTCAGACTTTCATCAAGTGAAAGAGTATAATAAGGAGATTTTTTTATATTTTCAGTTAAAAGTCTGTAAAAATAAGGCCCATTACCAAAATTAATTATATGACCAAGTTTTGTTTCACTCATCTCATAAGATTTAGCAATATTGCTATCAGGGAACATTTTCTGGTAAAGTACGCCATTTTCATTACATGAGTTTAATGAGAAATTATTCTGTATTGCATTTAAAACAGAGTAGATTTCTGTACAACTTTTATCACATTAATATACTGTTTGAAGTGCTTGCTTTATAGGTGTAGACTGTGCAGGCAAGATACTGGCTTTGACTTTTGTGCATGTTTTTTGCCATCCATGTGACTTATCATAACTCATCTGCATATTTGACAAATTAAATTCAACTTTTCATATTTTGCACTTGGCAAACTTATTTACACTGCCTATTACCAGCCATTTTTCAAACAAAAGATCACTTAACCATTTTTCTTTGAATATGATAAGGTTTCTTGTTAAATGTTAAACATTAACTCTGGTACCCTTAAATTGGTAAAATGTTAAACATTAACCCTGGTACCCTTGAAAAGTAAAATTTTTATTAGAAAAAATATCAAAACATTAAAGAAAAAATTAAAAAGTTCCCTGATTTTTTCCTAAATCAATCATTTTTCCCTGATTTTCCCTGATTGTATCTAAATTTCCCTGATTTTCCCTGAATTCCCTGATTTGGTGGCAATCCTGTATAAAGCATTCAAGGTCAAAAATATTTAATTGCAATGGCTTTCTAAAACATTTGTCTTTTTTTTCTCAATGAAATTTTGTTTATCTTTTTAAATGTATTAACTTTAATTATTCTTATATTAAAATTCAAAAAAAGAAACTTTCGTTGTGGTAGAATGTTGTCATTTATAAAAACATAACAACTTTTTAATTTTTAATAAAGTTTATTATAGAAATGCGCACTTAAACAATTTATATATTATAAATAAAATTTAAACAAAATAAAATAAAAAATATATACAGCTTTTAATTATATTAAAAAAAAAAACATCAGTAAATTGATACTTTATTTAAAAGCATTTCGCTAATATAAAAACATTTGTTAAGAAGTTTTGATGTAGTTAATTTAATATATATATTTTTTTAATATTTTTTATTTAGCGCATTTTAAAAAAGTTTTTGAAATAGCAGCAGTCAAATTGTCATAGCAAAATATAATTTGCCTGGTCATATAAAGGCGTGATATATAATATAATTTGCCTGGTCATATAAAGACGTTTCACAGGAAGACGTGCGATCGCATGTCTTTCTGTGAAAGACTGTAACCTGTTTTAAATTAAAATCAGTAGCAAGTGTTTTTATTGTGATAAAATAGTAATCTCTCTGGTGTTACCTTGGGAAGGTAACATCAGAGAGATTACCTTCCCAAGGTTGACAAGCTTTTTTTACTCTTATCTTTAATTTATAAATTAGATACCCTAAATTATTTACTTACCTTATCATGTAACAGTTTAAAAAAAAAAAGGCAACCTAAAAATAAGTTAATACTTACATTAATTTTAACCATATCATGTTGTGGATTATAAAATTGAATAACTCCATCAGGTTTCCCATTCATAACAAGACAATCTGTTTTAGAGTCATAAGATATTCCGGCAGGAAAATCATTAGCTACAAAAAATATCAAAATTTTTAAAGAACTTTATAAATATAACTTTATGAATATATATATATATATATATATATATATATATATATATATATATATATATATATATATATATATATATATATATATATATATATATATATATATATATATATATATATATATATATATATATATATAGTTTTAAAGAGAACGCTAATAAATCAGACCAGAAAGAGTTTAAAAACTTGAATAACATTTCATTTTTTAAAATGATAGATTGCTAGTCCAAACCAAACCTTTTTAGTCATTATCAGTTTTTTAAAAAACGATAAAACTTAATGTACTTCCACACTATTTTATTTGTTTTAACTTTTAGATGACATTAAAATGTGGCTTAATTGTTAAAGTTGTTAAAATTTTGTTTAAAGAGACTTTTTTTATCATATAAGGCTCTTTTGACTACAATATAAGGATATATATATATATATATATATATATATATATATATATATATATATATATATATATATATATATATATATAATATATATATAAAATAGTAACAATAATAACACAAGTTTACCAATAGAGAATCCTTTTATAGCTTTTGTTAACTTGGTATCGTGAACTGATAACAGTTTAATAACTAAATTAAAAAATGTTATTTTAATATTATCAGTATTCAGCAATATATAAAAACTTTATGTCATTGCGTATATATTGTGAGTATGTACACTATTGCATAAAAGCATTATTTTTTGTATTCTCATAATTAAATTTTTTTCAAATAAATTAATTATTATAAACAAATGGTGAATTTCAAAATTAAAGATTTTTTTTATTTAAGTTATTAATGATCTATATTGCAAACATATCTAAAATAAAAGTTGATTTAGCATCTTGGAAATTATTAATACAAATTAAATTATTAATAAATTTACAGGGCTCGAATTTAAGATCACGAATTGCAATATCTGGAAATGCTTCTGGTCTTTAAATTTTTAGCTTTTTAAAAACCATAAACTCTGTTTTGATCTCAAAAGCTGTCATTCAATAAAAAGTATTTATATTGATTTTGAATTATGATAAAAAATCTTATTGCAAAATATTATTTTATATATTACTTTTACTTTTATTATTATTAAATATTATGATTTAAACTTTAATATTTAATTCATTTTATAAATCATCAGATACAACTAGGAAAGTAAGGCACGTTAAAGTTCAATGTAATTATTAAAAAAAAACTGCTAATCACAATATTATAAAGGAATTTAGTGGTGATTAAACATTATAAATTAAAGAAATCGTGAAATAAGATAAATACTTTTATATCATACTTAAATCTTATTCAATATTTTCTTATAAAAAAAACGCTCACAACTTTTTTGCAGATATGTATACAAAATTAAAGACAGAGGAGTTTAAAAATATATAAAAACTAATTTAAACTTTATATTTAAAGTTATATAAACTTTTTAGTTATTTTAAAACAAAACAACAAAACTCTCATGACTTATTTCAACTTTTCTTTTTTTTTTTTTGTTATTTTTATTAATTTTAATTTTAATAAAATTTAATGAACAATTAATTAATTTCTAATTTAAAATATTTTTATTTTTTTGATATTAATATTTTATACAATGCACAAATAGCTTTAGCATAATTTTTTATTGGTTGATTTTTTAATTACCAAAATTTTTAAAAACTTTTATTAATAATCGTTTTTTTCTTTTAATTTTTTTTTTTATATTTATAGTCCTTAAATTACCTGGTGTTTAAAAAACAATCATTAGAAATATGTAAATTTTGACTGTTATTATTTTTGCAGTAGTAAATTTTTTGTCTTGTTTTTTCATTAATTTTTGCAATATGATAAATTGACTCTTTCATTAAAACAGTGTTCACGGTTTTTAATAAATTGAGAATTTAATGACCAGAAATATTTCTGAATATTGCAATTCGCTATCACTTAATTCAAGCCTTGAGTTTTATAATTTACACGTTTCTTCAAGCCTTTTAAGACAGCTTTTAAAACAGCAAAACAATGATGATGAATTGGTAATGGATTGTGACATAAATAATTTTATATGTTTATTATTAAGACATTATTTTTACTCCCTTTAAAAATTAAAAAAAAAAAAAAAAAATGGATGAATTTTTTTTAAAATCGCTTTTTAAAAAAAATTCAACTCCAGTCAAAATGTCTGATTACTTTGTAAATTGAGCAACAATCTGAGGTTTTTATTTCCAACTAAGAAAATGTTTTGAAAAGAATATGCATAACAGGCTATACAAGTTTCTAGAAAAATTTAAATGCCTATTCTAACATCAGTATTTTAAAACAAATATTTCACCACCCTTGTACTTATTGAAATCACTGATAAGATTAGAAGAGTTTGTAGATTTGCAAACATTTGAAACTGCAGGTCACCCCATCCTTCTCACAAAATTGGAGTAGTATGGAATTAGAAGCATTTAACTAAAATAGTTTAATTTTGCCTCATAAAAATTTATCCATAGTTCCTATAAAATTTCTTCATATTAAAGTTGAATTTTATATTTCTTTTCAAGACCATCTAAACCATCTTAGCAATAAACTCAACAGATCTGAATGTTGGCCATAATGCAAACAAAGAAATTGCTAAATATATACCATGCTATTTTTGGGTCCCATCTGATATATGCAAGTCAAGTATGAGAACAAGCCCATAAACAAACCTTTTTAAGGTTTTCTGATCTCTAAAATAAAACCTTAAAACCAATATTTTTTCAGTATAATTACTCAAACTCTAGTGTGCTATACCATATCTCCAATATATTATAAAAATAATAATTGAAATAAATTAAAATTAAATATATTAAATACATTAAATAATTAAGTAATAATTAAATATATTGAAATTAATAATTAAAATATCAAATAATTAAAATCCAATATATTATAAAATTAAGCAACCTTGTGGTATTCCTTAACTGCAAATTTGTCTAGAACCATCAAAAAACTTTATTTATAACTTAATTCCCTTCATGTACTTTTTCCTTGAATGTTACATCTTATTTTAAAACATATTTGATTTGATTTAACATCACTTTTTTATATATATATTATATTTACCATTACTATCGATAGCAAAACCAAGATGTTGTGAATCATTAGATTGAAATAAGTGTAGTATTGATCCACCAACTCGAGGTAAATAGTTTTTTTTATGGTTTTCAAGCTGCCATATAACTAACACACCTTCACTTCCACCAGATACTATATAAAAACCTAGAAAAAAACAAATTTTGTACATAATATTATTATTATTTTTAAATCCATTACAAAACCAACTACTGGATAAACTTATTATTATTCAAAAATAAAATCAGTAAAAAAAAAGGACAAACCATCATTCATAAAAAGCACATCATTTACATAATTATTATGCCAGTGGAGTTTAGAGCAAATCGGTTCTTTCTGCTCTCCACATATATCATTCCATAAGATTAATCTTCCATCTTCATCTCCCGTTGCAATTACGTCTGATGAGGGATGTATGGCCACACATGTTAAACTAACAGCATCATATTTATACTGGACAATACTTTGTTTATTGCAGTTGTATATTTTCAAATATTTTCTGTATATTATTGCTATAAAACTCTCACATTTACTAACTGCAAACTTTCTATAACCTTTGCTAATAACAGATACGTGCAACATTTCTTGAGTTAACACATTATATCGAAATAAAACAGTTTTATTTTTTTCTAAAAAAAAATATAATTTTTATAAATTTATTGTGTTTTGTTTACTTTTTGTTATAAGCTTTATGTATATATATAAATATATATAAATATAAATATATATAAATATATATAAATATAAATAAATATAAATATATATATATATATATATATATATATATATATATATATATATATATATATATATATATATATATATATATACACATTTCTATAGCTTATGGCTAAGAAAATGTTTTTGTGGTAAAAAATGGCTCTTTGCTTGTTTGTGATAAAGCTGACAAAATTAAGGTTAAATTATGTCAAAACGCGTTAATTTAATTGCGGGAAGTAATTAAACCACAAAAATGCAAATTAAAAACTAGAATGTTTTTATTTCATTATAAAAATAAAAATATTGTGAATGTTTTTATTTTTATTTTGTAACAGTAAAACATGCTGACATGCAACGGAGTGCTGCTATATCGACTGAGGTTTTGGTTGGGACAGACAGTCTATCAATATATATATATATATATATATATATATATATATATATATATATATATATATATATATATATATATATATATATATATATATATATATATATATACTTTTTTTATTTTACTTATAATTCTAAAATTATTTGATGTTTAAAAAACAATAATTAAAGTATAAAAACATTTACTATTTTTGCAGAAGAAAATATATAGGTTTTGAAATATGATAAATTGATCATTTCATTAAAAGTGTTCACGGTTTTTAATAAACTGAGAATTTAATGACCAGAAGTATTTCCAAACAATGCAATTTGCGATCATTTAATTAGAACCTCAGCCACATAAAAAAAAAAGGTTCTCAAAACATTCAGAGCGAGATTTGTCATGTATGGGAAAGGGGTTAACTTTGTTATTTAGGAATTCGTCAAGTATGGGGAGGGGGTCACTCCTTCATAATTCAACTCCAAAAATGTTTCCTTTTTGGAGTTGAATTACGAAGGAGTGACCCCCTACCCATACTTGCGTACATAATTTACGAATGGCTCAATGGCAACCAATTTCTAACTCTGAATATCGCTCTCGAAGACTTAAGACTTTTACTCAGAGAATTATTTTTTGTCTATAATTTCAGAGACATTTTTTTCAGAGACATTTTTTGTCTATAATTCTCTGAGCTTCTTTAAGTTAATTAGTACTTTTCACAGTCTGTTTAATGTTTTCTTTTTATCTCAATAGTTCCGTGTAAAATTGTATAAATTAACATCACAATCCTAAACATGATACCAATTTTAAAAACCTATTCTTCCGATATATAATACATGTAAAATAATATATATATATATAATATATAATACATAACAATATATTATACATGCAAAAATATAATTTTATAAACACAACTTTCTTCTAACATGCAATGTTAGCGTGGCTGAGTGGGTTCCGCTTCAGGTTTGTACACCAAGGGTTCTAGGTTCACCTCTCAGTATCAAAGGTATTTTTTTTTTTTTTTAGTTTGTGAACAAAGATTGTTTTTTTGTTGCTGCACACTTTAGTGCACCAACTAAATAAAGTTCTGCACTTGGACTATATAAAGTAAAAGCAAAGAACATGCACTGCATTTAGACTGTTACAGCTGTAACAGTCCATTAATTGAGATGCCCCCTCCCCCTCATAACAAATTGTAACAAAAGTGCCTTCCCCTATAGCATGATGTAATTTATGGATAACCCCTTGTTTTAAAGCGTTACAGATAGAGCGATTTATGTACGTCTTAAGCGATTTTACGTAAGCAGTAAACAATTTTTTGACTTTTAAATTATTCTATAAATGGTAAGATAAAAGAATTAATTTTAAAAAAACTCACATTAACTATTGAATGACATTTATGTAAAAATATATTACAAAATTTTGAATGATAATTATGCTTGATATAAGCACTATTTACTAATGAAAAAAACTCAAATAAAATTATGTTTATTTTTATTTTATTTTTATTTTATTGCAAAGATTTAACCTTGAAGCTAAGATCATTAAAACTTATTTAATAAAAGTATATAATTTTATTCTGATAAAAAAAAAAAAAAATTAAAATAGATTTTAAAAATATTTAAATTAATTTTGATTTAATATGCTCTTTGTCATATTTGTTAATGACCTGCCATTTCATGTCAAATCAGCCATCTGCAAAATGTATGCAGATGACACAAAGCTCATGAAAGTTGTTGAAAATGATGAAAACCGAGCAGGTTTACAATCCCATCTAGACGAGATTGTTAAATGAACGAAAACTTGGCTAATGGAATTAAATGTAAAAAAATGTAAAGTTATGCATGTAAATTCTGGAACAATAAAATTTGATTACATTATGGATGAAATCAAAAATGATGGTACAACCAATAGAGTAGTTTTAGAAGTCACAAATTCTGAAAAAGATCTTGCAATCCTAATCTCCAAAAATCTTAAATATGCTCAACAGTGCAATATAGCTGCAAACAAAGCAAATAATATGCTTGGAATTCTTAAACACACGTTTGTATCAAGAGACATTGACATTTGGAAAAAAAATTATACTGCATATATTAGACCACATCTGGAGTTTGCCATACAAGCCTGGAACCCTTACCTTGATAGTGACATAAAAAAAATTGAAAAGGTACAACGCAATTCAACGAAAGTTCCTCATGCTTTGAAAAATAAAGACTACAAAACTCGATGTAGAATCATGAAATTAACTACTCTTGAAGACAGACGGAAAAGAGGCAATCTTATTCAAAAATATAAGCTTCTCAACAATTTAAACCTAATTGATTGGCACGTAATGCCTGGCAGCATAGCACTTAGAGTTCAACATTGAATCAGATTTCATTGCGAGATTGTCAGGAACTGCGAAATCAGACATTTCGCAGTTCCTGACAATCACGGTTGTTAAAAAACAAGTTTTTTAACAACCGTGGTTGTTAAAAAACTAAAACAACCAAGTTTGACAACATACACGGTTGTTAAAAAACAAGTTTTTTAACAACCGTGTAGTCAATGACTGGAATGCTTTGCCAGATAATGTCATCGAGGCAACATCACTTGATAAATTTAAACAACTACTAGACAGTTTTCAGTCATCATAGTTGCTACAACTCATCATTTACCGTAATTGCCACACAAAGTGGCTGAAATATGAGTTGGGTATAGATGTGTATACTCAGCTGATGATGAGTTAACAAGGCTGTGGCTTTGTGTAACTTAAATTAACTAACTAACTAAAAAACATATTTAAGTTTATTAAAATTAAAGTTAATGCTTGGGTTTAACTAAACTATCAATATTTAGTAATATTTAAAAATATTACTAAATATTGTTCAATATTGAAACTTTATTTGTTCTTAAAAAAAAATCAGCTTATTTTTGTCGCAATAGTTTCTTTGGTTTAAACATTTTTAAACATTTTTTTTCTTTCTCAAAATTAAATTTTAAATAAATGCCTGCATCAAAAATTTGCACAAAACATAAGTTAAACTTTTTTTTTATAACGCAAGTTAAATTGCAGCAATTATTTTTAAATAAATGATATACACAGTGATACAATTTTAATAATAAAATAATAAACTTTTAGTAAATAAAGTAAATAAATTAACATAATTTTTTTATGTTTTTCGCTAATTTTTTAAAAATAAAAAATCATTTGTAGTTGCAAAGCCGCAATTAGAAATTTAAAAAATAGTCATTTTAAAAAATCAAAAATTTAACATATTTTATTCATTTATGCAAATGTCGAGAAAAGAAAGAAATTTGTTAACCATTTGTTACCACACATTTTTAAAAATGCGATATTAAATTTAACTATTTAATATAAAAAAAAATAAAAGAAAATAAACATTTCCTTATAGTTATAATAAAAAAAGCATTAAACTTGTTTTGCGGTAATTAATATTATTGTAGTAATTTAAAAAAGTTAATGTCTTTAAAAATAATAACAAAATAAAGAGAATTTTATGACGTCAAATATCACGTTAAGCTAATACATTAAGCATTTTTTATTTAAAACAAGGCCCGTTGTGTGAATGTTTGATGTAGTTGTGTGATTGGTTGATTTAGTTATTTGATTGCTGTAGTTGTGTAATTGCTTGTAATATAGTAAAACTAAATATTAGTCAAATTTTTTTTTAAGTATATTTCAACCTGAGACTCAAAAGAAGCAGAACTATATGCTGATTTTGAAAACAATATTGATTTTTATTTAAAATTCAAGTTATAAAAAATATAACAAATTTTAATGTACAAATAAACTATATAGGACTAGTCAAATTCCTCTTAAGATAATCAAACAACCAAGAACAAAACTTGATATTCATTTGGGTGAAATAAAATCTCAGCCAAAACCTTAATTTTTTAATTTGAATTATTATTAGATGTGGTGGCCAGACAATTTTCTTTTTGATTTTAAATCTCTAATAAGCAAAAAATATGTACATTCAGTCACTGACTTTTTCATGACTATTGCAAAATTTAACAAATTTTCTGACTTTTTAATATAGTTTAGAAATTCACTGACTTTTTCAGGTTTTCCAGGTTGCTTGCTGGACTTTATTACAAAATATTTTCCAAGTTATATGAATGTTACGGAAAATATTATTTTCCCTTAAATGTTTTCTATTTTAAATAAAATTAAAAATAGAAAACATTTAAGTGAAAAGATGCTCTTTCATTATAAAATCAGATTATAAAGAATTTTGGGGTTTCTGAAAATTAAAATCAGTCAAAAATTTATTTACCTAACACCAGTTAAATTTTAATAAAACACTTGATGATTATGACATACAATAACTCTATTTGCATATAAACTCAATAAAAAAAAAATGTAGATCATCTTACAAAAAATTAGATGTAACAATTTTTTTTTTTTTTTTTTTGTTATGTCCTCCTCAAGGCTGAGAAGGCCACTGCATATTATTTAATAACCTAAATTAAAAAAAATAGATTCATAGAAAGTAAAAAAAAATTCTTACTTATTTCTTTTTTAGCGGTTGAAACAAAATAAATCGTCACTCCACTTTTTGCTGTTGGCATGTATACATCAAAGATTTTACAGGGAAGGATGAACTTCTAAAGTTTAAATAAATTAATAACTTAATTAAGTTTATAATTTCCATAAAGAAGAAATTTAACAAGGACTTGAGCAACATAACAGACACACAGAAGAGATTTTAGTATTTCATTACTTTAGCAAAGGTAGCATGCAACTTGTTGACATATAAAAAAATATACATTTGAATAAGAAAAAATAAAACGATAACCAAATTTGAGGATTGCCAATTTTATATTTATTTATATTTGTTTTTGTATGAAAACATTAAATAACTTTGAATTATGAGTACAAGTTTCAATGATATTATTTTAAATATTTTAAAATAGAACAAGTATTTAAAATATATATTTTATTTAAAAACACAAAATATTCATAAAAATATCTTATTTTATATATAAAAATTGATCAATAATTTAAAAATTAAAAAGCAGCAAAAAATTTATTGCAATATTTTCAGAGAAACTAATTATACCAAATATAGTCAGAGAAACTATTTAGCTTTTACAATAAAGCCTGATCCTGTTATTGGATCATACCTTACGGAAGTAAAAATCTTTGTGGTCTGTTTCGAATGATTAAAATAAAGATTTCCCTCAAGTTGACTTCATTAAAGTTAGAACTTTCCTAAATAAAATGCACTTTCCAGATAAAATTATCAATTTTTTTCTCAAAAAAACATATAAGAAGTAATTAGAGGCTTCTTTAAGCCTCTAATTACTTCTTATATGTTTTTTAAAACATTAAACCACTCCTAATGAGCAACAATTAAACCACTCCTAATGAGCAACTTTTGAAATTGGATTGTGTTTTTAAAATAGACTGCACACTTTCAGAAATGACAAATCAGCTTAACCATGTTATAAACTTTGTTGTGCAAGGGCATGCGGTGAGATAACAAAAATATGTAGAGGCCCTAGGAAAAATAGATTGATGGGGTTTTGTACAAATAGGATTTTGTGTAATCATGTCTTTGTAAGCATTTTCATTCACACACAAAAAAGGACTAGAAAGTATCTACAAATTAAAGCATTATAAAACTTAATAAAAATAAAATAACACATGAATCTAATAAATCAGCTTATTGTAAATAAAATTTTGTAACTTCAATTTTATTCTTACAATGAATAACCACAATCAATTGATGCATAATTGATCAGATTAAGTAGACCTTTTTCAAAAATGCATTTTTGAATTAGCTCTTCTGAACACTAAATTTTTTAATTTTTTTTATGTGTTTATAAAAATTCCTTTGCATAATCCTTATACAATTACTAATACAAAAAAAATAAATTTAAAAAGATTAAAAACCATTTTTCAAAGTTGAAATTTAAGCTTTCTTAAAAATTATGTATTGAAACTTATTCATAAACATTTTTGTAAATATCTATTGATTTTATTTGGTCGCAGCTTTTGAAAAGAAATTTATATACATATTAACTAAACATATTTTTAAAATTTTCTAAATATATAATATTTAACTAAACATATTTCAAAAAATATCATTTTAACAGTCGATGTTTAAAGAGCTGACTAACACTTGTCAAACTCTTTTGGTTTAAGCGTTTACTCTTAAAGTGCTTAATACAAAAAAGGGATAGTTAACTTTAAGAAAATATACCCACCCTGAGTGTACCAAGATTTTTAAAATTCACTTGTTTATTAAATTTCATTTATTGCCAAACAAAATTATCTACTGAAAAAAATAAAAACTTGGAGCAATCAGGCTTTAAAATGTCAAATTTAAACTAACTAATTAGAATGAAAACTTCTATTGAAATCAGCTTTTAAAAATTCACTAACACTAAACAAGAATTCAAAATGTTATTGAGAGTTTGTTTTGAAAACTGAATAACTTGTATTGTTGTTGTTATACATTTTTGAGTCCGCATTTAGATTCCAGAATTCTTAGTTTTAATTTATTCAATATACATGATACAAAAGCAAAATGATACCCTGTCAGTTTTTAACATATTTGAAACCAAAATTTTTTCAATTTTAGACATACCAAAATCATGAAATGTCATTGCTTTGTTTCTTGTTAAATGATTATACTTGGTAACATCAACAAGTAATAAATACAACGAACTACTTGTAATGGATCATATCTAACATCATATATTACCCTTACATTTAAAAGCTAAAAATGTTTGCTAATAATTTAAATAGAGCTGTTCAGGCTTTAAATAGAGCTGTTAAGGCTGGATCATTTGTTATTTTTTCGTGACTGCAAGTCACGCAATAATAACAAATGATCCAAAGCCTTACTTAAAAAAAAGATGGTTAAAAATGCAAGACTACAACTAAAAAACAAATAATGAGATTTGTTAGTAATACATCTTTATTAGCAGAACCTTGTAAAAAAATTTTGGTATTGTAAAGCTTTATTTCTATAGACTTTCTTACATAAATTCGGACAAAAAAAAAAATCACAAATTTTTAAAATAACACACAAACCTTGTATACAGTTAAATCAGTGCAATCCCACATAACAACCTCATCCTCAGTACAAGATATTACCTACATTTAAAAATATATAAATAATAAACCTAAATAAAGTTCAGTACATGGTATACTTCATGTCATGGACTTTTAACCTGTTATCATAATCTTAAATATTCAATAAATATAACTGATAATTAAATTTTCATACTTGCAAAGGATTTTTTTCATGGGGAAATATTGCAATAACATTTTTTTTGTGTTCGTCAAAAACCTTTTCCAAAACACCAGTTTTTAGGCGAAATATCAACACTTTGCTGCCACTGCTACATACTATATGCCTACAATAATATACAATACACATTAGTATAAGGTAATAAAATAAAACAACAAATAAATTTTAAAAATATCAGCATAAGAAAACCAAAAATGAATAAATTACATAAAATAAAATTTTAAAAAGTATGATCAATATTGTAGGTTGCACAAAATTTTTTGCAATTTATTAAATATTTATTAAACTCAATGCTTTTATTGTATTTAACAATGTTTTTTAGGTTGAGTCGTATGTTACTTACATAAACAAAAATAGTAAAAAAACATCTAGCGCATTTAAATTAATTATCACTTTAGTATTTTTACGTAACTACACAATAATAAATAAAAAAGAGCAAATAAATGATTTTCTTTTATTAAACTTTGCTATTAAAGATTTTTTTTTAATGTTTTGGCATAATTATTTTCTAAATAATGTTGATAATTCCATATGACCAGTATAAGAATTTCATAAAAACCATATTAAAAAAACTTTTTAAAAAAAAACAACAACAATAAAGAACTATAGAGCTGTAATAGTTTTTAAAAATTTTAATATTTTTAATTTATAGTTATTTTAGTTTTACATTTTAAGTTAAAAACTATTAAAAAATTAAATATAAAATTTAACCTACAGAAACTATTCTAAAAACTAAAGAATTTTTTAATACGCAAAATTTTTTAATACGCAAAATTTTTTTTAGTTGTATTATAAACATACTATGTAAAATACAATTTAAAGTTAAATTAATGGATACACGCATATTTAATAACTTAAATAAAACTTTTTTTCATAACAGTTATAAAAAATTTTTCATTTATTTTTTTAATTACATAACAAAATAACAATTTTAAAAGTATAGAACACATTCACTCAAGTTTTAATAACAAAAGTTTTTTCAGTGCAACTTTTAAACTTTTCAAATTAAAAAAAAATGTTTCACAAAGGAGAGTAACCACTGAACTTTTTTAATATAAAAATAATAAGAAACACAATACAAAATAATATTTATAAAATAATAAATCATTTCAATAAAAAAAAACAATTTAATATTTTCTAATAAATCTTTAGACTATTAATATAGATTTTAACAAATTTGAATTGCTTGTTAAAATAATATATATATATATATATATATATAATATATATATATATATATATGCATATATATATATATATATATATATATATATATATATATATATATATATATATATATATATATTATTTTATGGCACCATCCTTTACTTATGGCTTCTCTAAGATTGGTTAAATTCTGTTTACAAACATCTGCTTTTATTTTTAAATAAAATAATATAAAATCAATTCTGCTTTACATCGTTTACTTTGCGATAAACAATGTAAAGTAGCACAATTGCTGGCAGTGATTGCAATTCTCATATACCAATAAAATTTATATTTTTTAAAAGATTCCACTCCAAATCACAACTGTCAGTTATTGCTTAACAGCCAGTGCAACACATCAGAAATTAGGAAAAAATTTGGAAACCCACAAATAATTTTGTTGCAAAACTTAATTGGTCCAGTCTTTGCTTTTATTGAAAAACCTCAAGCAATTTAAATTTTTTTTTAGAAAAGTGATTGATACAGCTAAGGTTGCATTAAAACCACATTCTGCAAGTTAAAATGCTGCAACTACCGTAGTGCTCTTTACAAAATCCATTCCTAACTTACCAAAACGGCTGCAAATATAATTGCTTGTGGCATTGTTTATTTGCAACTTGACTATTATAAACCTTCTATCAAGCACTTACTATAATAACTTTAACATATCAAAAATTATATATTTTGCATTATATGCTATTTTCCTTTCTGTTTAACTAGAAAAACCTTACCATATTAAAAATTAAGTATCTTGCATTATATGCTATTTTCTTTTCTATCTAAAACTGATGATTATTTAAATCACTTATCCAACAATCTGTCAAAGAATAAAAGATATCTGTTATTGTATAAAAAACTTTCAAGATATCTGTTATTATAAAATAAACTAAACCTTCAGGATATCTATTTAAACTCCTAAAAAAAATAAAACAAAAAAAAATAAATAATAATAACAATAATAATTATAATAATAACAGTAATAGTTTACAATATTAACACTAATAAAAATAATAATAATGTTAATTATAAAGATAATAATACCTAAATAATAACAATAAAGACAGGAGTGGTGATTTTATAGTGCTATAAATTAGAAGCTATACCTACATTTATACATTCAACCACTCTCAAACACATACCCACGAAGACAGACACACAAACACACATATATCAGGCTTGGATAGGAATGGTATGCAATTGAGCGCTATTACTGACCACGCAAATGATTTTTTTTTTTGACAACTTGAGCACAATTGTTTATATGTTTTGATGATTAAAACATTTCAGAAATGTGTTGAATGTAAAAATGCTGAGCTAAACATAAACTAGAAAAAAAGTTAAAGCTAAACTTAAACTAGGAAAAAAAAAAATTTTACTTTCTTTTTTCATTAAAAAAGAAAGAAAAAAAAATTCTTACAAAAAAGAAATTATATAAGCACTTAAAAATAAAAATTAAAAACTTAAACTCTAAGCAAAACTTTTTGTTACGCATTTAATTACATTTGAAATAAATGTTATTAAAACTTATCTTTTTAAACATTTTATTAATTAGCAATTTTATCAAATTTATTAAAACGTTGCACAAAAAAAATTATTAAAAAAAATAAAGTTGTCTTTTTAAAATAGTAATTTTTAATAATTTCATTCTTTAATAAGTCTAGTTAAAAAAAAGGTTTTCGACTTTTAAAATAGGAAAAAATAAATAAATAAAATGCGCCTGCAGTTTAAATAAAATAAACTACCAACAAGCTAACTTAATTTAATTTTAATTTGAGCGTTACAACTTTATTAATGAGCGCTTTAAGTGACGAATTTAAAAATTACTATAGAAGATTTAAACTCATTCCTATCATAATATAATAAAAAATTATTTAAAAAAAAATAAAAAATAAATGTTTGTTTAAAATATTTTATAAAACGTAAGTTTAATTATAAAAATTATTTGTATGAAAATTACCAAATGCTTCAAAACTTTTCTATTATTCAACAAGATTTAAGTAAATAAAGTTATTTTATATTCTTGCATAATTTATATAAAATGAGTAAAAGCTATTAGTCACAAAAGGTCTTGAACTTATTTTAAAAATTCTTTCTAAAAATAATGGTTTAAAAGATTTTTAGAAAGACATTGAAAAATAATTTCAAACATTTAAATTTATCATAAAAAATACATGCCTACATAAAAAAATTTATATATAACATTTTTTATTAATTTACACATTATTACATTAATTTACATTGTTTGTGTAAACAATCATTATAATTATCTTTTATGGTTTTATTTAAAGCCTTTGCAAAAAATAAAAACTTTAGAAAAGATCAACGATTAAAAGTTATTCATAACATAACACTTTTTTTTATTGCATTTAAATTGTTAAAACATCAAAATAGCCGTAGTCAAGTTTTAAAGAAAAATAAATATTAGCGTGGTCAGTTACAGAGTACTATCGCACGCCATTCCTGCCCAAGCCTGATATATATCTAATAAATAAACACATGTAAATAAGTAGATATATTATACATACACACATATACATATTCTTATAAGCACAGATATATATACACACAATGGATATAAATATCGCAGCCGTGGCGCAGTGGTTAGAGCGCTTGTTTAAGACGCAGAAGATCCAGGCTCGAAACAAGCTCTGGACATGTTTTCGCATCACGGTAAGGAAGGAGGCGCGAACTTCCTGGTTAAATACACTTTCGCTGTGCTCTGTGAAAAGACCGTTAGGTCTTCTTGGGGCACCTAAATAACATTAAAAAAAAAAAAAAAAACATATATATATACAAACAGGTTCATACACGCAATCAAATACGAAACAGAAAGGTAAGGAGTAGAAGAAAGTGAATAGGTTTAAAAATAAGAAAAATTAAAAAGTGTTATAATTAAGAACAATAGTCAAAATTAATTAAAGATATAAGACAGTAATAATGTGTTAGAACTTTATTAAGTGTTTTTATAGAGGATAAATTTTTTGAATTTGGCAATGAAAGCGGTTCTAATGTTTGGAAGATTTAGTTTTATTGAAAATCGGAGATAGTTTCAAGAGTGAATTGACTGGTATTTAGTAGATTGAATACCATATTTGCTTGTTTTTTTTTTTGAAGGTAGAGCTAGGTTATAACAAGATACAGAACTAAGTTTGTAATTATGAATAACACTTGTGAATATAAATTAATTGTTGAAAGCAATAGACATGGTTTTATGAGGGTAACCATTGTCCTGGCTTTTATGCAAGAGAGTGCAACACCAAACTAGTTAATATTATTTTAGCTCTGCATTCTCCTACGTAAAAACCGAGACAATGGTCACCCTAGGTATTATAAATGATGTCCCACACAAAAACACAGTTAAACAAATAGATGAGTTCATCTAACTTCAAAACATTTAATGAACTAAAATTTGAATTAAAATTTGTCTGAATTAAAATTTCTTTGCCAGAAATATACTATTGGTATAGACTTATTTTGAAGTTTATAAGATTTTTAATTTGAGTACATAATTTTAGAAAGCATTCTATTAACGTTAATATAGAGTAGAACAAAAGCGGATAGAACGAAATAGAGGATAGAATGAAATAGTTATGACAATGTTTATGTTTTAGCTTCTACTTATTTATTAAATAAACAGTTTAACAAATAGATAAGTTCATCTAACTTCAAAATATTTAATAAACTATACAATAAGTCTGAATTAAAATTGCTTGGCCAGAAATGTACTATTGGTATAAACTTATTTTGAAGTTTATAAGATTTTTAATTTGAGTAGATAATTTTAGAAAGCATACTATTAGTTTGACTTAATTTGCAGGATATAAGAACTTTGCTTGTTTTGAACTCTTTTGGCATATTTGCACCTCAAATTTAAAAAGTCCTAGTAGGAAACATGAACAAAATGTCATTAAATCAAAAAAAATTATAATATCTTTTTAATGAAAATTATAGTACTTTGTTTACATAATTTATTTTTAATTACTAAATTATAATGAAAAAAAACAACATACATTTACCTTTAATCAGAAAACTTTAATAGAATTAATCTGAAAAAAGAGAAAAAAAAACTTACTTTGAATCTGCTGTTATAAAGGGCTTGATTTTCACAAAATATTTGTTACACTTATAAGGATAAACATCAGAAGCGGTACACTGTTTTTTAGCAAATAATTTTTTTTTGTTTTTGTCTTTTCGAGCAGCATTGTGCTTTTCATCCCCCATTTTTATTTACCATGCTATTTATACTAGACTCATAGTTCTAATAAATATTATGTAGCGTAGTCTCGAAATATTTCTGTCCGGTTACGTAGCGTAAATAAGAGTGTTGCGAAGGTAAAATTTATCGGTAAATTTACCAGAAAATTTACCGGAAAATTTTAAAAATTTAGCGTCTGGGAAATTTTTCTAATTTTATTTGTCATAAAATTTTTTTTTTTTTTTTTTTGGAAAACTTACCCTCTCCGATATAAAATTTACCTGTAAACTTTGAATCGAACTTAACCGGAAAATTTGCGTCACTAGTAAATAATAACGGTTGGGATGTGAATTTCCACTTCAATCAGATGTTTGACCAGTTTATCCTCCCCGCTTCCCAACTTTCATCTCCAAAAACAAATATATAAAATTACATTTAAAATACATGTAATAGATATTTAGGAACAGTAAAGATTTTTTTTTTTGCATTATAAAACGTTAAGGGGCTATCCCCCCATAAAATTTCAAAATTTTCTATATTTTTTTTTTTTTAATTTTAACTCTTTCAAACTATGCAGAATCATAAAATTTGTTTTGGATGTATCAGATTAATCTTTAACTATCTTAAATTGTCTATTTAAGTTAACCACCTCTTAAGTAATTTCCTTAGCAACGCCATAGCAACGCACTTAAACAATTTTATACACCATACTTTTACCTTAATTTCATCCAAAATAGTGTTACACTTGCAATGCATAAGCTTGAACAACTTCTTGATGCGTTTTTCTAGAACTTACAAATACCTTGGTACATCAAGTACGACAATATTCTTCAGTTCAGTCAGTTCTTGAGATTTTATTAGGTTAGTTTAACTAGTAAAAATGGGAAAAGCTTGTCGAGTTAAGAAATGTACACAAACTCATAAAAAAAGGAAAAGGTTTATGGGAAATGCTCAAAATTCTGTTAATACTGTTATTGTATCTGATAGTACTAATATCGAATGGCCGACAATAAATCCAAGTGCCTCTAACATCACTTGTGTTACTGAACCAATTTTTGAAAATCCACCTAATTTGTCAGCTTCAGCTCATAAAATCTAAAACTTATAAGATACAATTATTTCAAAACCTGCCATATCTGGTTATCGTATAATTTATGTTGCTGTTTTAATGTCTATTTTAAGTTTTGTTCTGTGTCCAGAGTGTGGTTGTTCAACACTCTCACTAAGTGAGAGATATACTTAATGACGTGGTTTATCATCCTTACTATATCTTAAGTGTATGAAAAGAGGTTGTAACTATTTTCAAAAGTTCTACACTTCTAACTATGACAATAAAAAAGAATTTGATATCAATAAACAAATAATTTATTGTATGCGATTATTGGGTCATGGATATGCAGGTATCAAAAAATTATGTACCATTATGAATCTACCTAAGCCAATGACCAAAAACAATTTTGAAAAACTGATAAAAGTAATTTCAAAAGCTGTTAAAACTGTAGCAGAACAATGTTAAATGCTGCTAATAAATTGCAAAATACAGCTTTGAAAGTAACCGATATTTGTTTATCTTGCGATGGAACATGGCAAAAGCGAGGATACTCATCACTCAACGGAGTCTTTTCTGTCATCTCTACTGCTAGTGGCAAAATTTTAGATGTTGAAATCATGTCCAGATATTGTAAAAGTTGTAATTTAACTCAAAGCCCCCAAAAATCTGATCCAACTGGTGTTGGCATCACTATTTCATGTTGCTTCCTCAAAAAATAATAGCTTACATTTCCCACACTGCAGACAGCTGGTGCAAATACAATGCCGATAAAATAAATAAGACACCAACCTATAAGCCAGGGCCGGGTTTACCAATAGATGTCATAATGAAAGTAAGACCTATATTTAAGGATTTAAGTAAAGACATTGAGTTACAAAAATGTTTGCACGGTAAGACACAAAATGCCAATAAATCTTTTAATGGAATGATTTGGAAGCGTATACCAAAACAAACATTTGTATCACTTACGCAATTAGAAATTGATGTATATGATGCTGTTGCCAATTTTAATATTGGAGCAAAAGCATCTATTGATATTTTGAAGCAACTGGACATGGAACTTTGATATTTTGAAGCAACTGGACATGGCTTTCATATGATTGCAGGATGCAAATCATTAAATTATGAAAGATTCCAAAAAGCAGAAATTAGAATGAACCCTGTTAAAAAAGTTAAGAAGGCAAGTATTACGTGCCAAGAAACTGAAGAAGAATGAGAAAATAATTGAAAAAGAAGGTGACTTGTATGTTCCTGGTGGATTTTAAAAACTTTGTTTATTTTTCAACAGTTTTTATGAAAAAAATTGTATTGTTTTCAAAATTTTTGACTTAAATCGTCTTTTTCTCAAAGTAGAAATTTGTGCACGCCGGCCAAATTATATGGAGAACCGCATTACATTTTTGTATGAAATTTTCAGGAAGTGTTTATCATATTAAACTCTGTGAAATGAATGGAATGGAATTTATTTATTTTATTAAAAATATATATATATGACCTAAAATCGATGAAAATTTTGACCATGATCTTTGATTGCGCCATTTTGATGATGGCAAAATGTTATGAAAAATCTGATCCATTCATTTCACAGCCCTACTTTATGATAATATTGTATTAAAATTTTAAAAGGTAAATATGTACACATATTCTTATATTTTGGCCAGCGTAAAGTTATTTTTTGGTCATTTTAGGGGTATTTTTTGGTTACCAAGGAAACCACCAATTTTTTTTTAATTTTTTTTTTAAAAAGGTTTATATTTTACTAAAACCTAGAAACCCATAACATTTTTTTTTTTTTAATACTTAGATTTAAAAACAGAGGGGGGTAGCCCCTTAATATTGAGTAGAACAAAAGGTGATAGAACGAAATAGAGGATAGAGTGAAATAGTTTTGACAATGTTTATGTTTTAGCTTCTACTTATTTATTAAATAAACATTTTTCAAATTTCAAACTTTTTTATCATGCTGTTGAGAATCTTTTTCTCAATAAAATGATGCAAAATTTTGATTCAAATCAAATAGTTTTTTTCTATGAATAGTCAAACTTTCGGTCGCGAAACAATTTTCTTTTTTTAAAAAAAATGGTCATAAAGTTCTTGAAAGTAAAATTTGTTAGCATTTCACCGGAATTAGCAAATTAAATTTGCTGTTTCCGGTAAAAAGTTATGAGTTAAAAACAAAAACAGCGATCTATGGGGTTGAATGAAATACACCAATTATTTGCTTAGTAAATAGGGCTTTTATTAATTAATTGTTTCTAAACTGAACGATGAATCTTTATAAATACTTTGTTCAACTTTTAAATCAATTAATATCAAATCTATTCTAATATAAAATATGTCTTAAATAACTTGCGCGTAAAATAAAAAATAAAACAAACCGTGGACCAGGTGGCACTTGCAGTGGCAAACTTTCACTCAACAAAGCTGCTCAATCATTCAACATACCAGTAGCAACTCTTTAACGACATAGATGAAACAACTGGCAGTTGTTTAAAAACAAGATTGTTGCAGCATAAGCTCATCAAGTTATCCGATTGGGGCCATGGTAAAACATACAATGACGTCATCACTTTAGTTACCGACTATTATATAAACGTAACATCTCCGACCGGATGGAACAATTCGTGCTGTGGCTCAATGACGTGTATTTACCCGCCATGAAAAAAAAAAAAGTCCAGGTAAATAATTTAGTCGATTTGTTAGAAATTAGGTTAATCAACTAACTATTTTCTTAATTAAACCAAACCTTGATTAATCAGCTATAAGTACTCATATTTTTGTCGTAGATGGACACTTGACACATTTTAGCTCTCGGGTTGTACTTATTTGCGTCAAAAACAATAATTTGTTAATTTGCTTACTAGCTTTTGTCTCATATTTTGTAGCCACTAGATGTCTAAGTTTATTGCCATGTCAAAAAATTTTGACGCAATTTACCTTATGAGTTTTATGCAGAGACAAAGTTCAGCAATATGTCAAAAGAATGTTTTAGTAAACTGCAAGCAAAATCTTTTTAGCTGTGGTGAAGTTTTTACACGCAAACAAATATTCACTGGATTTCAAAACACTCGTTTGTCTCCACTCAATATCAAGAAAATTGATTAGACTAAATTACAAAATGCTTATACGTTTAAAACACTTTTATCTCAACCTGAGTTTTTTTCATCTCAAACACCAGAATCTATAGAAGTGCTACCACCAATTTCAGTCACTACCTTCTAAATCTCCATTAACAAAATCCAAGTCAAGCTCCAAAATCAATTCTACTGTTAACTCGTCTATAACCAACTTTTAACATAAATCCGGGTGTTCAAAAAGAAATTCAAAAAGAAGCTGAAAAAAAATCCAATTGCTTGCCGCAGGTTTGTAACAAATGTTTTGCATCTAAGACGTTGACGCAAAAAAACGAAAAAATATAGATAAGCCAAGATGCTAAGGGGAGTGCTCAATAAAGATGAAATATTAGAAAGATGCTGACAGGAAAAAAGCAGCAAAGCAAGTTGGAAAAAATTTGACTTTGATAATGAGTTGCAGATAAATGAGTTAACAACAAAGACACCAACAACAACAACACCACCAAACCAAGTCAAGTGTAAAAAGTACCGTGATGTTTTGAGCGAAGTTCAGTAAATCAAAATAGTGAATGATATAATTGCGACAATTTAAAATGCAAGGTTTGTAAGGTTTGTACAAAATGTAAGGTTTGGCTATGTCAAACATACATTCCGAAGCGGTATATAAAAGTCACCGAGTTTTATTGCACCAAATAGTTCAATAAAACTTAACTCAACCTCCAGAACCTCTTGAAGATTCACCATCATCAAATGAATAAAAGCATATTTTTTATTAATGGTTGCTTTTTATGTCGTTATCATTAATTGAATTTTTCTAATTAAGCATTATTTTAATTACCCGTCAGTTTGGATATTTCATTCTCCCCAAATATGAGGGTAGAATGAAATAGTTTTTTTTTTTCCAATTAAATAAACCTTCTTAAATAACTTTTTAAAAAGTTGCATGAATTTTATATATCTAAATACACCTCAAACTCTGCAACTTAAAAAGAAAAAATTAAAAATCTTTTTATCCCAAAATATAAAACTTTTAACTCTTTAAATTGACCCGCTTTTACTCTCTATAACACAAGAGTTGAGCAACTTTTATATATTTATGCATTATACAATTAACTTAAATTAAACATTCTTTTGTTTATTTTGACACAAAAAATTCAAAATTACATCGATAAGTTTCTTAGTTTCAGGACGAACATTAAAGTCATACAAAAAATGATGGTATGAAGGTAATGTATAAAGTCCAAAAAAAATGCAAAATTAATTAAATATTAAATATTAATTTAGTAATAATTTTAAAAAAAAACGCCATTATATGGCCATTATATTATATTATATAAACGCCATTTACCATTTTTTTTTTTTTTTTTTTTGCCAACCAACTAGGGACACCTGCTGCTGAAACCAGACTTACACAGGGTCTTACTAGAAGGCCGGTGTTATTAAGGAGCCGAAACTCCATATTATGGCCCATTTAAGGGTTTATAGTATGGCCCATTTAAGGGTTTAGTTGCCACTCAGCCGAAACTGAGCAGCGCCCACTTAAGGGTTTATCTCCATTTAACGTCCGGAGTGGACGGATCGCTTTGAAATTTCCGGACGTTGAAGGAGACACTGAAAAAGCGACAACGCCAAGAACCTCTATCGACTGTCACGGTTTCGATCTTGTGCTGTTTCTGTTTTCTAACAACACCGTAACCAATTGAGAGATGGTCCGGAGCCGAAATAAGAACAGATACTACACTTGATCTTAGCCATTAGGCCGAGAAGCGATCTTTATATAATATAATATAATGGCCATTATATGGCCATTATATTATATTATATAAACGCCATTTACCATTTTATGCCAAAAAAATAGTTAAATTTTAGAAATTTATTTGTTTTTAACTGAATATAAGAATGTTGCGAAATGTTAGCCAACAAGTTTGCATCATCATTGTGGGGATCATTTCCTATTTAAAATAGATAATTAAATAATTTTTAAAATAGATAACTAAATAATTTTTTTTTAGACAATATTACTAAACAAAAAAAAAGATTCTCAATGGTCTCAATCAGTGGCGGATACAAAGGTGGGGGAGGGGTTAGGGGTAGTAATTCTCTTTAGATGACTATTTTGTCAAAAGAAGTAAAATTCTACCAATGCAGGGCCATGCTCGTCCTATCGTTTTGCCTCTATCCTCCGGGTCATCTTCCGAACGAACAAAGACTCCAATAAACCTGATGAGGCCAAGAATCTTTTGATGTGCAAACATATGATGTATGCCATCACCTAGATTCTAGGCATATTTTGCCTTAACGCCGAGCTCCATATATAAAAGAAAATTTTTCAGAAACGTGACATACTAATATATATAAAAATATAAATCAGAATTAAAACAGAAAATATTTAAGAAAGTAAAGAAATTCAAATAGCAAATAATTAAGAAATGTTAAAATGCTTACAACCGCTAAAGTGTTTAAGAAATTTTTAAAAAACGCTTAAAAACTTTTGAATAAAAAAATAATAATATAAAATTTCATAATGAATATAATCACTTCATGAATTTTTAATATCATCCCTTAAATTTTATTGATATAAACAAATCTGTTTTTATTTGATTGAGCTTACTTTAAAAGAAACATCTAAAGTCTGATAAAAAAAGATCCCTCAACAGTGATAATCGTTTTGATTCATTCTTAAATTGCTGTAATGTAGTCTTATTTTTGTTGACATAATCTGGCAATATATATATATATATATATATATATATATATATATATATATATATATATATATATATATATATATATATATATATATATATATATATATATATATATATATATATATATATATATATATATATATATATATATATATATATATATATATATATATATATATATATATTGTTCTTTTCTTAAACGTTATAGTAAATCGTTATACAATAAAATCGTTAACATTTAAATAATAAAATCATACAATAAGAACTAAGGGGTTGTCCATAAGTTACGTCACGCAATTTTTTGACCGTTTTCACACCCCCCCCCCCCTCGTCACAAAATCGTAACACTTAAGAAGCGAGTTTTGAATGAGTCGTCACAAAACCACCAACCCCCCTTATAGTGTGACGAAATTTATGCACGACCCCTAAGTAAAAGTTAATATAGTTTTACAGGTATTTAATTTTATAAAAAGAACGCGGAGACTCGCAGAAGACCGTCAGGTCTTGTCATCGAAAACCGCTCGTAATTTACAATCTCAATAAATCATAATCAAATATAGTTCTATATCTCTATAAAAGCTTGACAGCATAAATACATCAAATAATACATGAAATTATTAGGCGTTTAAAAATATAAAAAAAAAATTATCCAGAAACAAAATAATTTCTTTAAGTTTATGAGAGGTAACTCCATTCCAGAAAAAAATCAAAATGTTTTAAAACTATTTTATTCCCAAAAAGAAGCTCCGCGAAATGCAATTTTTGTTTTTTCAAAATTAGTTTGATAAAAAGATTTCCGAACTAAATTGTCATTTTTCAAATTGTATTTACTTTTATCTTTCAAGGTATATAAATCATGGAAAGAAACTGGGGAGGAATTTATTTTACATTTGTACATAAAACAAAAGGCATTAAAAACATTGAGCTGATATATATTATACATTTTCATTTCAGATAAAAGAGGACTGACATGAGTAAATCTGTCTTTAAAATTGATAAGACGAGCAACATGCATCTGCTGACAATAAAGAGGTTCCAGTTTACTTTTATTAGCACTACACCAAGCAAAATTTGCATAGTTTAAATGACAATAAATAAAAGAAAAATATAATTGTGTTAAACTTTGTTTATTTAAAGCATTAGTTGCGAACCTTATATATAAAGAGAACATAATAACATCGGAACTGAACAAGACTGAGAATCAAATTATTTACAAACACACAGATTCTTGTGTGTTTGTAAATAATTTGATTCTCAGTCAATATTGACATTACACGGTTAGCACGGATCCTTATAATGCCTACCTAGCTGTCATCATTGTCATCATGTCAATCATTTAATTTTGTCCGCGGAAAATAATTTAATTTGAATGTTCAAATTAAGTCAAATTTTGACTTCATTGTGCGCCAACAAAAGCACTTGTAGAATTTGAACCAATCAATATAACATGATAAAAATTGGTGCAAATGTAGCCAATAGTCACACCAAACTCTGGACAAAATTTCAGCCTTATTGGATGACTGGTGTAAAATTTATTGCAGTTTTAGTTAAAGTTTTGTCAGTTTTTTGCTACTTAAACCTCAAAGCGTTACCAATTACTTTGAAATTCGGTCACTATTTTTAAAATAACGGTTACATGAGTGTTCTACTATGTAATACCAACACTTTTTGTTATAATTATTTTATCGGTACATGTACAGTTTTCATTTTATAGACCAAATTAGTGATTTGCTACTTAAAGCGTGATTTGAATTGACACAGCCTTCAAAGTGGAGGGAGTCAACCCCTCAAATTCTAAAAAAAAATCCATAAATTCTAAAATAATTGCCTATATTTCTAAAACAAAAGGTCCTCGCAAAAAAAAAGTAGAGAAGGACATGACCCCCTAACCTCCTTGGCGATGACGACCATGTATGCTTTGCTTGAATATACCGACATTTCCTCAAGTATAAAGTGCAAAACCTGGTCAAAGGACTACCAGTTAGTAAAACAAAAAAAAAAGTAGATATCCTAAAATATTTCGTATTGACCTCTTTAAATACATTTACTTTTAAAATGAAGTGAAAACTATTTAAACCCTATTTTTTACATTGTATTACCATCAAATATCTAATTACATTTTAAGAAATGTTTTTTTGATTTTCTCCTCCAAAAGATTATTAATAAATACCTCATTGTACTCTTTTAATACAAATACTCTATAATACAACTTTTAAAGATGGCGAAAATTTCATTATACGCCGTAAAATATGAATTTCAGCAGCCTTATTTCTAATAACTCAAATGATGTTCTTTAAAGATACTTACTGTTTAGATTAATTATGCAGCGCAACAATCTTTCTTTGTACTCTTGATGATTATTATTTCGCTTATACTTTGACCAATGTTGATAAAAATCTTGATGAGAAGTTTTGACAGTTTGTTCACTATAGGACCCCAAGGGGGATCCTTTGTGACTGATGAAATCCTTGATGTGGTAGAAGTCGGAGTGAATTTTGGGTGTTACGCTTGCACCAGTTATCATTAGATAACACTTTTTAAAATTCTCAATTTTTTCAGCAAAATCCGGCTAAAGGATGTATCCAAAGCAAGCCTTGACAACTAAATTGAAGCTTTTCAATGCTTCAATAATGAACACAATATTGGAAACCATGTTTGTTTCAGCAAGTTGCTGCAGCATATCCACATTTTTAAGAAACTTCCTGCATTCATTTCCCTCAAACTGGCCCCCGTTTTACGGGCTCAGTTGAATGTGGAGGGCGGATATACTTTCATATCACAAGCCAAATTTAGTTTAGCTCCATTTACATTAATCAGTAACCAGATTTGTTGAATATTGGAGTGTGTTTCTGGCAAATCTTCTGAATCCCCAACAATAATTTGTCTCTTGACTCCAGTGTCTTTACCAGTCCTTTGAGTGAGAGGTTGTTGTTGGTGCGGTGAGCTGGTTTCATCCATAAACGCAGTATCAACAATGCTTAGGCAAAACTTGAGAAAACCTTTGCCACCATCAATTCCGAGCTTAACAAAACAGCCACCAGAAATTTTGCGGGACTGAATAACATGATTCACAAGACTTGATAAAACATTGCAGTGAGCAACAACATGAACTGTACAAGAATCTGTTTTTTTGTCTGTGATTTTAAAATCGCTGCAGGTGAAGAAATCGGTCAATTGTTGACCTAGTCTTTCAAACAAGTTTGGTTCAAACAAGTTTGAACAAAAATAACATTTATAACATTTAGTGTAAATTTAGTTCATACACATCTAAATCATTGAGCACGTAAATGGTTTTCTCAAGCAATTTTGAAAAACAATGTAGTATAGTTATAAGCCTGTAATTTAAAATATTTGACTTATATACAGATTTAAATTGGTGTTATATGGGGAATTTTTAGTTTGTCAGAAACAATATCTGTCTTAAATGAAAGATCAAAAACATGAAAAAAAGAAGGTTCAATAATTTTAAATACTGATTTGACAATATCAACACTAATTTTTATTTTATTACCACCTTCAATTTTTTTTACTTATTACTGCTAAATGCAGCTCTCAGCTCACTAACTTTTTAACTAGTTTTGTTCATAAATTTATCATAAGTTTTTAAATATGTATCAAATTGTAGTAGAGTTTTAGCGGCCAATTTTGAACCAATATTAACAAAGTAATTGTTTAATTCTTCAGCTGTAGTAGATTTATCATAAACTAATTTTCCATTAATTAAAAGATTTTTTGGCGGAGTCTTTTTTTATAATTATTTTTCCAATTAAATCATTAGTTACTTTCCATACTTTTTTAGTGTTTCTATTTGTTTTTTTAATCAGTGAGCATAATAAATCTTTTGCTTTTTCAAACGTATTTTTGTAATATTTATAAGCTATTTCTTTTTTTATACGATTTTTTTAAAGATACTTTATATATAATTTTTTTTTTGAAGAATTTGGTAGCCTTTCGACATCCAGGGACTTTGAAGTGATTTGGTATTAATGATTTTTTTTTCTGAAAAAGCTGCTTGATACTGCTTGCAAAATTGAACGAGAAACAAGTTAAAAGCACTGTTAGCATCACTTGATTGCAAAACCAAATTCCAATCAACATAATTTTTTAAACAGTTTTTAAAATGCTTTAAGGAGTTTTCATTGATCTGTCACCGAAATATTGTGGATTTTGTAGCAATATTAATTAAAATGTTATTGGTAGCTATGAATGTAGGAAAATGATCCGAAAAATTTGTCTGAATTATACCTGTGTAAAGAGAACTATTATAAAAAATGTTAGTTATGAAGTATAAGACTTTTTTGTATCTCTTGTTGATTTATTTATTGTTGGAATGAAGTTATTATCAAGAAGAGTGTTTATAAAACTATTAGCATTTTAATTAGAAGCATAGTTGATTAGGTTGATGTTAAAATCCCCGACCAAATAAATATATTTCTTTGAATTTTTAATTTTGTTTAGAAATGTTTCATGATGAGTTTTAAACTTTTTCATATTACCAGATGGTGGTCTATAAATACTATTAATAACTATGTTTTTTTCAGTTTTTTCTAAGTCAATTCATAATTTGTTTCATCAACACAGGTTGTTACGTAAACTATAATTAAGTGAATTGTAGATAAAAATACTAACGCCCCTACCCGCATTAAATTCACGTGGTTGGTTAATTGATATGTAGTTGGCTGGTTCAAATTATTAATTTGTTTCACCACTTTTACACCAAGTTTCCTTATTATTATTATTAGACATAATATTTAAATCGTGTTTAAGTTAATTTAATAATTTTTTTAAATTTTCAAATTTTTTATTCAAACTTCGAATATTGATATTTAAAATGGAATGAGTGTTTTGATTTTGTCAAAGATGTTGCGAACATTCAGAAACGGAGTAATATTTACTTCCTAACATTTTGTGATTAAAATAATTTGATTCGATGTCGTTATCACCGAGAATGTTATTTTCATCCAAAAATTTAATTATGAAATTTTCCTCCATTTTTTAAACAGTTCAACTTAAAATAATTAATAGTAAAAATAAAATTCTGTTAATTAATGACAATTATTATGAAGATGAATTTTTGCTTTTTTTTGCTACCCAATCGCGAATTATCAATTTATCATAAGATATGTATGCAAACTTACCAGCCGCTCATTTGATTTTCATTTTTTCCCTCAAACCCTTCCTGATTTGCGTTGTTTCAGAACAGCAACCCTCGCTTATATAAATATTTTTCCTTTTCTGATTGCTTGACTTGCTCAAAATTGCAACTTTATCTTTAAAATCTGAAAATTTTATCACTATTGTTCTCGGCTTATTTGATTTTTTTTTCCAGCTATATGGGCCCGTCATTTAGATATACAACTATTCCATCTAATTGAAAAACTATTATTATCCTTGACCACCTGTACGGTTATGACTATTTCCAGAGACCATATATAGCCAGATTCGAATTTTTTTCTTTTTTAATCTCTAACAATTAACTACTACTATTTGTTAAAAATAAAGTATTTGTTCTCGAAAGTTAAACTAAACTTAACAATTTCATTGTATAACTTGTGTTCGGTAGGTCATTAAGGCATCGAATTTATAGAGTCAGTGCAAAGTTGTTTAGCGCACTATGCAAAATTTATTTAAAAGAATATGTGTAAGAAAAAAATAGTTGTATGTGACACAATAATTTGTTATCAATTACACACGTGCTACAAGTAGACAAGAGAATCAAAATTTAATTTTTTGTGCCTTCTTCTACGCAAAGGTTTTTATAAAGTCATTTAATTCCAGTGTCGAACATTTTGCGTCAATTAACGTTACGTCAAAGTCGCTGCTAAATGTTTGCAGCCAGTTAGTTTATCCGCAGATGTTTTTATGCTATATTGGATATATCATAAAGGAAGCCAAACAGAATATTATGTTGTTCTACTTGTTAAAACCTCTCTTTAATAGAATGTATAGCTATGTCCAAGATAGTATAGTTGAATTCTAGCTTGAATTTCTGTTTAGGATTTTTTTGTGTCTCAATTTTATCTCCTTATACAAACTGTCGTTTATGCCATTTAATTTTTACATTTTTTGCGTCCGTTCGGGAAGTATTACCAGATAAACTATTTACCCTAGGTTCTTGAATATACTTTAAAACATTATATATTGCACCTAGTTGATAACTTATAAGCTTCAAAACAATAAATTTACTTTCCTATATTGTTTTGTTGCATAATAAAATAAAATAGCACATTTACAGAAGAATTAAAAACCATTATTGCACACGCACAGAAACGTCATGTCAAGCGCTGGAGTAATTTCTAAATCAATGTTAAAGTTATATAACCATTTGAAATGTTCGAAATTTAAATACTTATATTAAATACAATAATTATAGCATTATAATTGCTTATAGTTTATATGACATAATTAAAGTTTTTATTAGTTATTCTTTAATAATAGCAATAGACGTCTTCACATTTCCGATAATTTCATGCGCGCTCATTTTTAATATTACGTCATGGTACTTTATGCGCAGAATTACATGAAAACAAGTTAATACTCCTATAAATTAAGATAGTAATCTTGAAAGAAACAGTTGTTTACATGAGATTTTTTTAAAAAAAAGACATTAATTTAGTTTAATATAAATTTATTTTACCCATTTTAAGTTTAAAATCTATACTGTTTATATGTTTTTGTTATATAATATTTGTAATCAAGGAAAAAACAAATTTGTATTTTGAGTGTATAAGTATTTAATATTGATTAATAAAAATGAGCTTTCGTGATAGAAGATTGTTAAATAGTAATATATATATATATATATATATATATATATATATATATATATATATATACATATATATGTGTATATATATATATATATATATATATATATATATATATATATATATATACTCACACACATATATGTATATACACACACATATATATGTATATGTATTATATTTATATATATATATATATTATATATATACACACAAACACAACTATCAATGCACATTTGACACTCGAAATGTGTGAAATGCAAAAGATAGCAAGCATTTAAATCACGAGATATTTAAAAAATATGTAAGACAAAATCGAGACTAAAATAAGTAAACCCAAGAAACGATTTTAATGTGATTGAAAAAGTGAATAGCCACCCCTAACAATTATTTATGAAAGTAGTGAAATTATATTTCAATATTAATAATTACATTCTTAAGATTTTTTAACCAGATGAAAAATGTTATTTAAGGTGAGTGCGCCAAGTACAACCAAGGATGGAACAACCAATCTAAACGAACAAAAAAATATATATACAAAAACTGTTCGAATGATTTGTTTAAAAGGGATGTCCAGATATTAAATAGCAAATTAAATAGCACCCTACAACTCGGACGCACAGAATTGTAGGAATACTTTTTGAAGACCCAAATTAATATAAATTTGAATTATTTCGTTCAATATTAAGTATTTATCAGATTTACCTTCAATGATTACGAAAAAAATTTCAAAATTATGTTTCGGAATAAATAACTATTCTTAACTTATTAATAAATTTTATCTTAGATTTTAATGACATACTCTCGCGTGCCTGTAAAGGAGGAATGAGGGGGGGGGGGGAAGAGAGAGAGGGGGGAATAAAAGGGTGTAAATTAGATCAAGTGACAAAATTAAAAATTTCAAGTTTTAACAAATACAAGCACTTAAATACACCCAAATATGATTTTTTATGTATATGCCTAGACTTGCAAAAAAACGCGTTTTTTTCCTTTCGCGTTTTTGGTGTTTTTTTTGCTTTTTTTTTAAGCAATTTTTTAGCTTTTTTTGGCATAAATTTTGAAATAGTTTTTTTAATTCTAGTATATTTTTAGTATCTGATCATTAAAAGCACAATTACATGTATAAACACCAATTTAACATAATTTTTAATAAAAGCCCTATACTGTACTTGATTTCAAGGAAAATTTTAAAGTTTTGAATAATTACTATTTATTGAGTTTCCCAGACCACCTTCATCTGCTAACTCGTAATTTATTTATAATTTATTATTTTATCTGCATTTTTTTAAAAACCTCTTTTAGATAGAAAATCACAACTCAGTTTTTTAATGTGGTTATATTTTGTGTTAATTCTTTTTTAAATTTTATTGCAGAAAAACTACAGCTTTTATATCAAAAATATAAAACATGAATTTCTATAAAATTCTTTGATATCTTTTTTTACAATTTTTTTTTTGGATTTATATAAAATTTCCCTTCATTTGAGAATTAAGTTGATCTATTTTCAAAGAAATATTTTTAAAACAATATTAGCGACATGTTGAATAAAAAATGGCTTTGAGCATGTACTAAATATTGGACAATTAAACTTTAACTGGGTATAAACTAATCACAAAAGATAACCACAGCACATGAAAAATACTGAGTTTTGATTTTATATCTAAAGGAGGAGGAGGAGGAGGGGGGGGGGAAGAGTAAAGACTATATAAAGGATATATATATATATATATATATATATATATATATATATATATATAATATATATATATATATATATATATATATATCAGGGGCTATTCTAGGAAAAAAGTTAAAGCGGCGGTACTCCCCGTCTCGGTGAAAATTAGCGGAAAATCGGCGTTTTTCAAAAATTTTAAATATACACATATATATGTATATATAATATATATATATATATATATATATATATATATATATATATATATATATATATTTAAAATTTAGCATGCTGGTCTTCTCCATAGGCTATCTTCATATGGCGAATCTAGGTAAGTTTTTGAGAATATCAAATTGTTTCTTTCTAACCGCTTTATTATAGTCATCTTTGAAGGCCAGCACTTTTCTTCATTTCCAGTAACTTCTGGGGTACCTGTTTTGTATCTTACCTACATTGATGATCTTCCTGACAACGTTACATCTAAGGTAGTTCTTTTTGCTGATGACTCAACTTTATAATCCTGAAAAAAAGTCTTCTTTTTTCAATCGTTTAGAACAGGCAGGTCTTGAATCTGATCTCACTTCTGTTACAGATGGAGCTCACATTGGCTTGTCAATTTTAACTCTAACAAAACTCAGTTATTTACAGCAAACAACCATCACAAAACTGTTGACACTCCTATATTAATGAATGATAAACCTCTCACTGAGTCCTCTTCTTTAGGTCTTTCTGGATTATTGTTTACTACTGACTTTTCATGTAAACTATATACACAATCGATTGCTAAATTAGCATCCACTAAGGTTGCTTCTCTTTATGGTGCTTGCCATTTTCTTACCCCTGATTCCATTCTCTATCTTTACAAATCTCTTATTTGTCCCTGTATGGAATACTGTTGTCATATTTGTGCTGGTTCTTTTAACAGTGGTGTACACTGGACTTTTAGATGTTTGAATTTTGACACTTACAGGTATTGTGCAAACTCCAAACTTTTGTATGTTCATACTTATGTCAAATGAGAATGTTTTGCAAAAAGTTGTGGTGATTGGAGCTTGGGGACAAAAAAAACCCAATTTTTGGGCCCACCCAGCCCTTAATGTGGGAGCAACAAGTTGATAAAATAATTTTTTTAGTATTTTTATCTAAGCTTATATTCATCAACAAGTTTTCATTTTTCAAATTTCATCCAATAATTTCTTATTTTTCGAAAATTATGACTATATAAAGTTTTAACCCCCTCAATTTGAGGGGGCTGTAAACTTTGTAGTGTCATAAAAACTAAAAACTAAGTGGTTATTGCATGAAATTTGAAATTCGTTGATGAATATAAACTTAGATGAAAATACTAAAGAAATTATTTTGTCAACTTGTTGCTCCCACCTTAAGGGCTGGGTGGGCCCGAAAATTGGGGTTTTTTTTGTCCCCAAGCTCCAATCACCACAACTTTTTGCAAAACATTCTCATTAATAGTATCAATAATAAGGGCAAGTCTGTAATTCCACCTCTTTTGTACAGTTCAGACTTTGTCACCTCACCTAAAGGGCATTTCCAAAAAATCACGCACGGAAACTCGTATATGTTTTTACTTTTATTTTCATAAAAATAAAACTAGCGAACTCCAATTTACTCTCATTTAATTCTAATTAATATAAATATTTTGTAAACAAAAAATAGTAAGCATTAGTAATGTTAACAAAGAATAAATAAAGTTTGAAATGGAATCACGCACAGAACAGAAAAACTTCTATTTTAGTTACTAGATAAATAAACTTTAATTCCTCGGACAATATAAGTTTCACCAGTATACTTTTTTTTTTAAATAATATTTTAAACATTAGTAAAGATTTCCAGAAAGTTACAGGATTGCACTATGAATCATAGAGTCACAGCAATCGTTTAAATGCAGTTTATGAATGATCACACACGGATGTTGCAAATTTGTCAATTTCATGTAGTTATTTTTATGAAGATAAATTGCTTGTGAGTATTTCAAGTGAAATATTATACTTCTGCGACTCATATTTAATATATTTTTGATGAGAAACCGCAGTCATCGATTATTTCTAGCTAGAGTATGGCGTTTAGAAAATTATTGTATATTTTTCAAAATGTAGCGATATTATTACTCAAAAAAATAAAATTGTAAAAATGTGCATATTTAATTTGTTCAGATTCAGCCTAAAATATGATAAAAATATTTTTGTTATAATTGTTCTTTAAGAAAATCAAAATAGTATGCATATTGCATAAAGTCCCAGCTTTTAATTGCTAAAACAAAGAAAAATAAAAAACCACGCAAAGAAATGGAAATGCCCTAAAGACAAAGCTGAATTGTTTGCCAAGAAGTTTTCGTCAATATCATCTCTGGATTCCACTAGTTGCGTTCTACCTGATATAGCCGTCAAACAGGTTGATCCACTGCTCGACATCTGTATCACTCCAACTTCTGTATCTAAATTGATTTCCTGCTTAGACTCTTCTACAGCTTGCGGCCCGGACAACATACCTGTTATGGTCTTGCAGAAGTGTTCTCCGGAGCTGTCGTCTATCCTTTCAAAACTAATTAACAAGTGCTTATCAGAGTCTTGTTTTCCAGCCTGCTGGAAAGCAGCATCTGTTATCCCTATTTTTAAAAATTCTGGAGAGCGATCTGATTCATCTAACTACCGCCCCATTAGTCTTCTTCCTATCATAAGTAAGGATTTTGAATCTTTAATTAACAAACACTTAATCTCTCATCACGAATCTCATAACCTACTTTCTGATCATTAATATGGATTTCGATCTTCTCGTTCTACAGCTGATTTGCTAACAGTTATTACCGATAGGTTTTATCGCGCATTAGATAAAGGTGGAGAGGTTAAGGCCATCGCTCTTGACATTTCTAAGGCGTTTGATAAAGTTTGGCATGCTGGTCTTCTCCATAAACTTTCTTCTTACAGTGTATCTGGAAACATCTTTAAGATTATCGAATCCTTCCTTTCCAATCGTAGTATAAAAGTTGTCCTTGATGGACAGCACTCTTCTTCTTATTCTGTAACCTCAGGGGTTCCTCAAGGTTCAATCCTTGGCCCTATACTCTTTTTAATTTACATTAACAATTAGGGCTGTACCGGATTTAATTTTTCCAAATCCGGCCGGAGCCGGATTTGCCGGATTTTTACTAACAGATCCGGCGGGAATCGGAGCCGGAGCCGGATTTTGAAGCAAAACTACAGGAACCAAAATCCTGTATATCCCTACTTGGTGTTGAAAATGGTCAACAATGTTGACTATTTAGATCACCAAGTGACAGTTCCCGACGGGCATTTCTTTTTAAAAGTTACGATCTAAATGTATTTTAAATGTCTTTTAAACGTCTTTTAAACATTAATGTTTAAAAGACGTTTAAAAGACATTTAAAACACATTCAGAACGTAACTTTTAAAAACAAATGCCCGTCGGGTTGTTTTCTATTAAACATCATTTTTGTTGTTTAAAAGTTTTATAGCAATTTCTATAGAAATTAATAGACATTTTATATAAATTTTATAGAGTTTCTATAGGCCATATGTTTCAAAAATTTAGAGAAATTCTACAGAACTTTTTTTCCCGGGATGTTGTCACTCCGCCACTGTAGTGAATCAGCGTGTCTATATATTTCTGATTCTTCCAGATATTGGCTTAGCTGAGTGTCAATGCCTGTTGGTAATTGTTGTTCATGTGCTGTGCCACAAGCGGGCGTAGAATGAATAATTTCATCTATATATATTGCCATTGTAATGATGATAATGTATAAGAATTATCCAGCAGGGATTGTTTTGCTGGATTTTTTTTATTTTTTTCAATCTAAAAAGGTTTCTCCTCAATGCCTTTGAAACGCTCATCTAATGAGTTGATTAGGATTGACTTCATAGTCTTTACACCTGCATTATTGCAGAATATCGTGTGTCTTCTCTTCAGAATTTTTTGTTGCGTTCTTGTTTGAAATTAGGCTTAGCTAATTAAATTGTAAAAAAATGTAAATACAGATACCAAAACAGTTCAAAAATTAAGTATTATGTATACATGTTATCACGGGTAAGAAAGATGTAATAAACATCCAGAAATCCGGCCAAAATTATGACGGATTTGCTAACATTTTGCCGGAGCCGGATTTGGGACGGATTTGTAAAAATGGCCGGATTTCGGCCGGAGCAGGAGCCGGAGCCGAAATTCGGTACAGCCCTATTAACAATCTTCCAGATATTCCCACATCTAAGGTGGCATTGTTTGCTGATGATACTACCATTTATTCTTGTCACGATAAGAAGCCAACTCCCTCTGATTGCTTGCAGGGGGCATCTGAGCTTGAAAAGGATCTCACTTCTGCTAAAGCATGGGGCTCACAGTGGCTGGTGAACTTTAATTCAGAAAAAACTCAAATTTTTTCAGCCAATCGTTATCACAATAATTTAGACCTTCCTATATTTATGAACAGTAATGTACTAGATGAGTCTCCTACCCTTCATCTTCTAGGATTAACTCTTACTTCTGATCTTTCTTGGAAACCTTATATCAAATCCATTGCAAAATTAGCATCTCCTAAAGTCGCTTCTCTTTATCGAGCTCGTCACTTTCTTACTCTAAATTCTATTCTCTATCTCTATAAATCTCAAATCTGGCCTTGTATGGAATACTGTTGCCATATCTGGGGTGGATCTTCTAATGATGCCCTTTCTCTTTTAGACAAGGTGCAAAAACACATTGTAAACATAGTTGGACCTACTCTTGGACCTACTCTTGCAGCCAACCTTCAACCTCTGTCACATCGTCGTAATGTTGCTTCTCTTTCTCTTTTCTACAAATACTATAATGGGCACTGCTCTAAAGAGCTAGCATCTCTTGTGCCATCTACAAAAATTCATTCTCGTGTTACTCGTCATTCAATAAAGTCTCATCCTTTTTCTGTTACTGTTCTTAAGTGCTCCAAAAACTCTTATTCGTCTAGTTTTTTTCCTCAAACATCAGTTCTTTGGAATTCGCTTGCTTTCCTGATTCATATAATTTGCAATCTTTTAAGTCGTCTGTCAATCGTTATCTTGCTCTACAATTTTCATCTTTTCTTTTCCAGTAACTTCCAACACTAATTAGTGGTTGCTTGCAGCCTTGTTGGAAGCGAAGATGTTGAAAAAAAAAAAAAAAAAAAAAAAAAAAATTGACATAAGTATGAACATACAAAACTTTGAAGTTTGCAAAATACGTGTCAAAACTCAAACATCTAAAAATCCAGTGTCCACCACTGTCTAATGATGCTTTTTTCTTTCTAGACAAGGTCCAAAAATGAAAAATGAATAGTTTGATCCACTCTATCTGCTAAGCTTGAGCCTCTTTCCCATCATTGTAAAGTTCCATCTCTTTCTCTTTTCTACAATTATTATAATGGTCGTTGCTCAAAGGAGTTATCATCTCTAGTTCCATCAAATAAAGGTTATTTGTGCTTGACTCATCATTCAGCTAAGTCTCATTCATTTACTGTATGTCTCTGTATGCTCTAAAAACTTTTATTTGTCTTGTTTTTTTCTGCCCATATCAACCCTTTGGAACTCTCTGCCAACTTCATATTTTCCTGACTCATACAACCTACAATTTTTCAAGTCTTCTGTCAACCATTTTTTTTTCTCTATAACTCTTTATTTTCCAATTTACTCCCAACTTAATAGTGGTTGAACCTTTGTTGGGAGTGATTCAGAATAATATATATATATATATATATATATATATATATATATATATATATATATATATATATATATATATATATATATATATATATATATATTTTCAAGTCGATTAAGGTGCCCCAAGAAGCCCTTGCGGTCTTATCACAGAGCACCGCGGAAGAGCATTTAATAGGAAGTTCATGCCTCCTTCCTAACCGATGTCGCAAAACTTGCCCAGAGGTGGGGTTTGAACCACGGATCTTACGTTTCTGAAGCAAGTGCGCTATATATATATATATATATATATATATATATATATATATATATATATATCTATATATATATATATATATATATATATATATATATATATATATATATATATATATATATATATATATATATATATATATATATATATATATATATACATATCTATATATATCTATATCTAAATATATATTTATATATATATATATATATATATATATATATATATATATATATATATATATATATATATATATATATATATATATATATATATATATATCAGATAATGAATTTAATTAAATAAAATAAATGTAAATGAACTATGTTTGTGTCAATATTTAACACTAAAACCAATTCACATAAAATTGAGGAAGATAAAATTATCTAAGAAGTTTTTATACAGGACTGCTTTAACTGTAATAAACTTTAAGCATACCAAAATAAAAAGAATCTCAGTATTGATTGTCCTATTTAAATATGAAATTAAAATATGAATTGAGAATTTCCATAAAAGTTAAATATAGCAGCTTAAATAATGAAATCTTAAATTTTTTGCAATAATAATAAAAAAAAACAACAGATTCCTGCATTTTTTTCCCAAAGGAATGACCAAAATAGACCATAGAAACAGAACCAAAAAAACACATCACACCTCTATATGAGACCACACCATACACATCATTACCATAGCTTTTTTTTTTGTAACTAGGTGATAACTAGGTAGGGTTCAAAAAAAATGTTTTTTAAGCAATAATATAAGCAAATAAACAACAATGAATACAAGAAATTAAATCTAATTAGAAAATAAAAATAAAATTATTATCGTTTAAAAAACTTATTTATCCTGATCCTGAATAGTCAGAAAAACGTGGAGTTTTTCACTGAAACAATTTAAAAAAATTTAAAACAAAATATAATAAATAATGGACAAAAAATATCATCTTTTAAAATCAGGTTACAATTGACAGGTTGAACATGTTGACTAAAAAACATTTTCAACTTTTTCAGTTATTGGAAAGTTATATAAAATAAATTCTGGCATTTTAAATGCTCATTATATTTATCATTACTAAAGACTTTTTTGATTCATGCAACTAAAAAAAACTATTTAAAAAAGTAAAATATATACAACTTTTGTTCAATATAAATATGCAATTTGATTTTTGATAAAGCATACATACTTTGTAAATCTGAACTTGTTATAAGCAAGAATCCTTGCCTGATTTGCAGGCTCCTAAAAAAAATTCAACTAGCTTATTAAAAGGAATATATTTCTTATTAATATATACAATATATATTTTTATTGCAAATTTAGCTAAGTAATATGAAATCATACTGAAATATATTATAATATTTATATAATTTCATATTATATATAAATATATATTTATATATAATATGAAATCATACTGAAGACTTCAGTATTCATAAAGTGAGACTATTTAAGAACTATTATATACTTATTTTTTATTATTAATAACAAAAAAAAATGTAAATAATTAAACTAATTTACCATGAACTGCTTACAATACAACTGCCAATATTTAAATTTGACCTGAGGGTCAGAAACATTTCGAAATTCTTGCCAATATTTGCTTACTATTTCTTTCCTCAGCTCGTTAGACATTCTAATATAAACAGATGTTAAGATAAATAAGTTCTGCATTAAATAAATCTGGCATAAGTTTTGCGTAAACTGGCAAATGTTTATTTTAGAAGATATAATTGTCGACAATATCAATTTACCACTTTCATTAGCAAACAAATGTTGCCTTCATTAACTTGGACCAATATTTTAAAATGTTTTGTTACTTAATAAAGATTTCAGTTAACCACTCATTTGACAGTAAAACCGAGTATGCAGCAAATGCATTTACAACATAATCAGTTTAATACTTTTCAAGTGCATAATTCAAAAATTGCTAAAAATTAAAAATAATTAAATTACTTGCAAATATAAATAAGCATAAATTATCCATAAATTATCATTTTTTAAAAATGCAGAAAATTGTTTGGATAAAATATCCATAAAAAATCAGGAATATATTTTCCCTTATTTTCCTTTTAATTTTGCTTTTAGCTGAGTTGTTTCTGATTTTTTTTCAAATTTTTCATTTTTTTTATTGAGTTATGACTGAAAAAGCTTTAAAAACAAATAGATTACATTATTTTATTCTATGGAAGCTTTACTAAAAGAAAACCCAACAAAACTCATTATTTTATTCTCTGGAATCTTTCCTAAAGAAAAACTCAACAAAACTCATTTTTTATTCTCTGGAAGCTTTACTAAAAAAATTATATAAAAAAATTCCTACAACACAAATGCATAAGAATCTTATTACTTGGTATATACTGAGAAAGTACATACTAAAAAAATCACCTAAGAAAATTATTTATCTAATAAATGGATAGTCTTAATTTTCAAGTTTTAAGTATCAATCCACTGGCTAATCAATCTAATTGAACAATGAAACTATTATTTAAAATAAAATTTGCACTATGTTTTGAGAAAAAAAAACACTTTTCTTTAATTTTAATACAAAGATTTCCTTATTTTTACAGCTTTATTTTTTTACTAGCCACCTAATTTTGCCAAGAAGAAAACACAAACATTTTAATTTAAGTTGGCACTAATAGGTGTATATTTTTGGGTTTTATAACGCCTTGGGAAATAATAAAAATAATAAATAAATAATAAAAGATTTTGCAACCTTAGAGATGTATCTAAATGAACCGAACAACTGATATCAAGGAATGATAATTGTGATAACTGTCCTTATATTTTTTTTATACTTGTTTAATTTCTTGAAACTTTTTAGTGAGTTTAAACATTTTTCACTATTGGAACAGTAATGTGTAAAAGTTTACTAGCAATTTTGCAAGCAACACCTTGTAACCCAACTGCTCTTTAAAAAATGTGTGCGTTTGCAGCGTTTAGAAAGCTTTTTATTGGGCCATGCATTAATATTTTTATATACTAACTGGGTATCCATTTTGTGACCATGTTGCTGCATTAATGTTGTAACGATTTTTAAAATATTTAATTTAAGATTCAAGTCCTCGATATGAGAGCTAGGCCTCTACAGTTTAATATATTTTAAAATATCAAGATAAATATAAATTTAGAAATTGTGAAAAATGAATTATTCAGATTTAACTTTTACATTATTTTTGAAATTTAAAAGCGTTTTTCTTTGCGTCTAAAATACAACTCTTGGTTCGAAAATTATTCATTGTTTTGCAATGATTTTTTTATTTTCAAAACAACAGAAAAATTATAATTTCCAATTTGAAACATTTTAAAATGTAACTGCTACTATTAAATCGCTGACCTGATTGAATACTTAGAAACCAGAGCCAATGTTATACCAGCTTTATTTATGTGCGACGCCAAAAAAATGCAACCGAAATAACTAACGCCGTAAACTCTTACGCAAAAATCACGTGATACATGTTTTTCTAGATTCTGCTTTCGTTTTTCCCGGTACCTTGGTTTTTCCGATTTACAGGGTTATTCATTCTTATATGCGCGTCTATTCATTTTTATATGCGCCTTTATTCATTCTTATATGCGCATTTATTCATTTTTATATGCGCCTTTATTCATTCTTATATGCGCATTTATTCATTTTTATATGCGCCTATATTCATTTTTATATGCGCATTTATTCATTTTTATATGCGTCTTTATTCATTTTTATATGCGCCTTTATTCATTCTTATATGCGTTTTACAAAAGCAATTGTAAAAAAGCAATTTGAACAAAAAAAATCATTCAAGCAATTTGTTTTGAAAAAATAGTTTATTTTTTCAAAACAAACTTTTCTTATTTCCAGGTAAACGAGGTTAAAAATACTTAAAACGAAGACTTTTTAAATTCGACGATGGTTTATTTAATTTAGTATTAGTTCTTTGTAATTTTATTATTAAATTTCTTGATGGATTAAGTTATTATTTATCTAATTATTCATTTATCTCGATTTAAATTTACTTATTTATAATTATTATTAATATCAAATTATACATCCCTATGTTTGTATATGCGTCAACCACCCATAAAATCTCTAATATAATTTAATATAAACGATAAATACGCTTTTAAATTTTTATATAGACATATTTAAAATATAAATTAGGTTGTTTTCATTGTTATTTATTTAGGAAATGGTTGCCGAGCCAGCGCTTGATTTATATAACTACGCATATGGTTGTAAAATGGAACTATATTAAACTCTGTAGTATCCATAATATTTTTAAGTTTCCTGATTACCTCATCCGTATTTCGAGGCCTTTCTCCCTGTTTGTAAGTATGTTTTAAAGAAGAAAAAAATTCTTCTATTGGATTAAGCTGTGGCGTGTAAGCTGGCAGATACTTAATAGCTATACCATGAGAGGCTTGTGTTTGCCTAACAGAAAGACTCCAGTGGAATTTACAATTGTCCATAGCAAGCACCGGCGCTTCCACATTTGCATTCCTAATCGCTGGTGCCATCATTGTAGTTATGAAAGTACAAAATTAGCGAATAACCATATGTGCTGTTAGTGTGCACATTAAATCCAGTTTCATCCAAATAAATAAGTTTTTCATCTGAAATTCCGTTAATTTCGCTTGCAAATGCATAGCGTGCATTAATAATTCGTGTTGAATTTCGTTCTTCTGGCACATGCACAACATGTTTTCTTGATAAATCCGAGCGTTTGAGTTTTCTTGAAATAGTAGGCTGAGACATGTTGAAGCCTGCTGCAGAAAGATTTTCTTTTATTGTTTCTTGCGTGCAAAGATTGTTTTCTTGTACGTATAATTCGATAATATTTTTTATTTGAGCGTTTATAGGTCTTTCACCGTTTTTTATCAGAAGACGACTTGAATGCAGTCATGTCGTCGAATTCTCCTCTGTTTAACTTAACGACAAGATTTTGAACTGTGCGCTACGATAAATTAAGAGAAGTGGAAATGCTTGTTGTAGATTGATTTCTTTCAACTAAATGTTTAAGCATTTCAATGTGCTCTTTTGTAACATTTTTCCTTGTTTTACGATTATTTTCTATTCCATCCATAGGGTAAAAATTTGATATTAATAATTTTAAATAATTAAATAATAAATCTAGAAAAATAAATAATTAGATAAAAAATAACTTAATCAATCAAGAAATTTAATACAATAATACAATTTAATATAATGTGATAAAATTAAACAAAAAACTAATACTAAGTTAAATAAACCATCATCGAATGTAAAAAGTCTTCGTCTTATAAGTATTTTTAAACTCGTTTACCAGGAAATAAGAAAAATTTGCTTTGAAATAATAAACTGTTTTATCAATGATTTTATTAAATGATTTTTTTTGGTTCAAATTGCTTTTTTACAATTGCTTTTGTAAACCACATAAAAATGAATAAATGCGCATATAAGAATGAATAAATGCGCATATAAGAATGAATAAAGGCGCATATAAAAATGAATAAATGCGCATATAAAAATGAATAAAGGCGCATATAAAAATGAATAGACGCGCATATAAGAATGAATAACCCTGTAAATACTATTCTTTTCCGTTTTTGTTTTTTTTAAGCAGTAATGTATGGGGTTTCCCACCTCATTTCGGCATTGTTTCATACAATTTCGACATTATAGCAGCACATTTCGACAATATTGCATACTTTAAATAATATAAAAATAAAAACAGTTTGATTATTTTAAAACTCCTTAAGATTATATAAATTTTTTGTTTGTATGTAAACTATATTTTTTTTGTTTAAACCTAGTTTAAACAAAAAAACTATCAAGTTAAAAATATTGTAATTACAAATACAGATGTAATTGTATTCAAATATATACAAAATTTGTATATATTTGAATACTATAACATCTGTATTTGTAATTCCAAAATTTTTATTTTTTATTTGCTATTGCTCAAAACAGTTATTCTAATTTTTTTTTGTAGTATTCAATGCACCATTTTGAATATTTTCGAAAAGTTTCTCCCCAGTTTTAGACAAACATCTTCTGATAAATTTTTTCTGTTCAGATAATATATTTTTAATAGGATTTAAAGAGAATAATATGGATCATAGAATGGGCATTCTTTGATGTTTTTGCACGCCCTTATTTTATTTTGAACATTTGGTGACTTTATAGAAACGAATTTTATCTAAAACTAAATAGCTCCCACAATTTTATTAACAGATAAAATTGTGCTCAAAGTTATTTATATTTTATTTGTTTAACACTAGACAAATAAAATATGAATAACTTTCTGTATTAAATCCTTTTGCTTGTGCTTCATATTTCAAAACTCCACTTTAGTTCATTGCACAACAAGCGTAAATATGCAGTGGATTTAACCTGTTCGTTTAAATCCAACAATATTTGCAACTAGCAGTAAATTTAATGGTAAATTTCTATCTAAATAAAATTTAACTATCCTTAAACGGTTTTCATTGTTGATTGTTTGATTCGGCCTTGTTGTTTATAAATATTGAAAAAGATATTTAAATTTTTACTATGAACACTAATTGTATTGTCGGAATGAACAATATTTTGGATTATGAATATGTTTGTGTTTTTTAGATGAAAAATTATGCTATTGATTTATTGTTTGATGACATTTTATAATCATTGGGATATAATGTATTAAGTGATAAAAAAACAAACAAACAAATGCAATAAACCTATTTATAGTTTGAAGATGTGCTACACCAGGCCCCTCAATGCTGTCGAAAATAAAAACACAAAAGCTACAGAAAAAGCATAAATTGTGCCTCTAAAAGTTGTACAACTTAGCGTTACTTTTCAGGTTATGCTTTCTTAAAATACACTTGGCTTTACTGTTTAAAGGTTTTTGCGGTACAAAAGAACTGATTTGTTCAAATTGACGCATGATTTTAAATTGTTCTATAAGGTCTGCTCTTTTACGGTGTTCTTCAATCTGTCATACGACAGATGTTTAATAGAGGATATTGTCCTTGTTGCTCGATGTTGGATTTGCTTGAGGACAGCAATGTTGGGCTAAATGCGGCAACCAGCCTTGCACAGCAAACTCGAATTGGGGGCAAATATAAATAAGATACAGTGTGCGCCATAAATAAAAACTGCAACTGTAAAATGTAAAAGCTGTAAAAACTGTAAAAACTGCAACTGTAAAATTTTTTTGAATAGCCATAGCGTTCTGTTCGGTATTGATGCAGCTGAATTTAAGGTAATCACACAAAGGTCTTGTTTGAGAACAGTCTTTTTGAGTTGAAAACGCATGCCGTTGATGTTGATCACTGAGTATTAGAGTGTCGACATGTTATATGCGCGGCCAAAATGCATTACTTTGCATTTCTCAATGTTGAAATGCATGAACCAAATATGTGACCATTCCACTGCTCTGTCAATGTCAGCTTGGAGAGTGATGGTGACCGATTCATTTTTAAATATGCCAATAACTTTACTATCTTCAGCATTCAGCTTCATATGATGATTGATGCTGTCCGTTAGATCATTAATGAAAACACAAAGAGTAATAGGCCCAAGACCGAGCCTCGAGGCACGCCACTAGTAACCGCTTGTCATTCAGATGTGATACCATTGATGACCACTCTTGTGAATTCGGTCAAGTACTAAGCTGAGATCCAGTCTAAGAGCGCCCATTGAATATCGTAAGCTCTTAAATTATGAAGACGACGTTTATGCGGCACTTTGTCAAACGCCTTCGCAAAGTCTTTATATACGACACTTATTGCGTGACTGCGATGATTCGCTTTCGTCATGATGTCCCGAGTTTCAGACAGGTTTGAGACGCAACCCTTGCGATAAATAAATCCATGATGCTTCGGAGTAATTAAGCCATTGGCAACACATTGTTCCATTATGCTTGTTTGAAAAATACTTTCCATTATTTTGCACGGAATGGATGTGAGCGAGATAGGAAGGTAGTTTGATGCATTTAGTTTACTCCCCTTCTTGAAAACAAGCATTAGATTTGATTTTCTCCGCAAGTTGAAAACTATACCAGTTGCGAACAAGCACTTGTAGATAAATGAAAAAGTTTGGAAAAGTTAGCTGTACTTTGCTAATGACCCGTGGATGTAAGTCGTCGCAACTGGTTGACTTTCATTCATTAAGGTGGTTGTGGCACTTTTGTACTATTTTGATAGAAAAACTTGCTGGGTTGATGACACAAATTGCTTTAGTACAACTTTTAAAAGCTGGCACTGGACCCTTGGGCTCAAAAATAAAAGCCGATTAAAAATAGTTATTCAACAATTATTATATATCGCCGGTATCAGTAGTGATGATGCAATTAGCTGTTTCTAACAATGTAATAGTGTTCCTGCCTGTCTTTTTGCTTCTTGCATGAGCATGTAAGCGTTTAAGGTTGCTTTTGAACTTTATACTTTTATATATTATATACTGAATACTTTTTCAAAGATTATTATTAAATAGAGTAAAATGGGGTAATTTCGCCACTTTAGAAATTTCGCCAATTGGTGTATATAACTATAACTTTACTCACGAATAAGGTTTTTTTATAATTCAAATTTTTATTAGAAGAAAAACAAATTCCTTATTAAATCATGTAAAAAAAATCATATTGTAAAAACTTGATAAGAAAATTAATTGACAAAAATAATCTATTAAAAAACAGGAAATTTAAAATTCTCATAAAAATCAAATTATTTTTATTCAAAATTTAAAAGACTAAAATATTGGAAATTTTTCAATGAATCTTTGCATTTTTTTTTTTCTTTCTAATTTTGATCGGTTCCAAAGTTATTATGGAAATACTAAATAGGGGAATTTCGCCACCTATTTATATTAAATAGAAATGCGCTTTGATTGGATAATTAATATTATTTCCCTTTTCTTGTTTTGGTAAAGAATTTCTCAGGTCATGATGGTCTTATAATCAATTCAGATAAATTAAATTGATAAATTATCAGCAACAGTGCCGCGAAACTACAAGAGAAAATCTGTCACTAATTATAGCGAAGAGCTAATGGAAAAAGCTATAGCAAAATTTAAAGCTGGCGAACTGAGTTTCAAGCGAGCTGCAGAACTTTACTGTATACCTGGAAGGACACTAGGAGGAAGAATTCAATATCCAGAAAGAATAGCTGGGGTTGGTACAATAACTAATCTCCTAAAATATCCTACATTTTAAAAAAAAAAAAAGAAGAAAAAAAATAGGTAAAAAAGGTGGAGGGGGACATGCCCCGATACCTCTCGGTATCGATGGCCATGCCCTACTTATTGAATATTGTAAGATTTCTTTTATCTAACTGATTGTAAATATGTTTTTAAGATTTGTAATTTAAAATAAAAAATTTATGTTGTAAATAACATAGGTGGCGAAATTCCCCCAAATTAGATTTTATTGGGGTAATTTCGCCTCCCCATTTTTTCTGTTCTAATTATTAAAAAAAAAATTCAAGTATGTAAAGTTTTTAAAAATATAATTAACAATAAAAAAAAAATTCTATTTTCATTTTTGGTTCTCAAGTTATTTAAATTGAAAGAATTAATGGCGAAATTACTTAGTTTGGATACGTAAGATGGGGTACACTCCATCTTACTCTACTTTTTCTACAAACTTATAATAAATATATTTATTCTTTATACAAAATATCTTTTTATTTACTTTACATATATATTTAACATATACTCAAAAAATTATTTTTGAAACCACATTAATAATTTCTTTATCCACTTTAAATATTTTAGAATTAAAAAAATAGCCACATTAATTGTTTTATTGGCCCTATTAAATGCAACCCATTATTAAATAACAAAAATTTCATAAATATTAGAATTTTTAAACAAAATATAGTGTTTTTAAATTATCAAAACGTGATGCCACGGTGTTGAAATTAAATGCATCAGTGTCAATATATACTGATACAATGTCGAAATGAGGTGGGAAACCCTGTAAATTTACCAGTAAAAAATGAGTTCCATATTTGCTCAAAAATTTACCCGTAAATTTTTGATAACGTTTTTGGTCTAATAAAATTATTTGTTGAGTATTTAGTTTTGTATTTGTGATTTAAAGAAAAAAAGTAAGCTTGGAAAATGCTTGGTAGAATACCATTTTTAAACTTAAACAAAAAAATAAGTATATTAAGAATATTTATTTCATATACATTAGGGCACTCCAATTTCTCTTAGTAGTGGTCTAGCACTAGCGTATTTATTTGCATTTAATATCAAGCGACTTGCTCGTTTTTGTATTTTGTAGATCATATTTTCTCTAAAGGCGTTATTTTATCTACTCTAAAGTCATTATTTTACTTTAACATATATTGCAATACATGGCGATACTTATCAAATTTCCTCTGAATCTGAATGTGATCACAACCTTACTTTTGTGCCAAATTTGTTCATTGACATAAGGTCTAAAGGATACTACTCTTGCTCAAATTTGTAAAAACTAAAATGATTAAAAAGACTTTTTTAAAAAAATTTAATTGATCTATAACCTTTGAGTTTGATCTATAAGTTTTGATCTGTAAAGTTTAAGTTATCCAGTATAGGATAAAATTTTTTTGCAATGATAAAACTAATATTTTAGTAATTAATGTGCTTCTTAAAAACTTAACGGTTTTATTAAAAAGCTCCGCGGAGGAACATTTAACCAGAAATTTAGCTCGAGTCGGCATCAACCCATCGAACACTTTGGTGTTGATCTAAAATTCTGACACATTTTTTTGGTGGTAATTGTGGTGCTCCAAGAAGTCATATTACAGAGCATCGCGAAAGGTTATTTAACTACTTAATTTCACGCCTCCTTTTTTACCAATGTTGCTTATCTGGTTAAAAAAATATTTGAAAAAGATGAATATCAGAAATTTTATCAAATGTTGTTGAAGATAACTATTATTTATCAGTCGCTTATTTATCTGCAAGATATTTATTGTGTCTTGTTTTTCATAAAATGTTTCTAAATAAACTACATATACATGAAATTGCTGAATCTATTTTGATTAATGTCAAACCTTTTAATAAAAATTTAGTTTTCAACAATAATATTCATATATTGATAAAAATAGGAAAAGTTGCCAGGGCCGGCACGAGTAAGTGTCACGTAAGGTAAAGGAGGAGGGGGGGGGGGGAGGAAGGTCTGCCATTAAAATTTTTGCTGACTTTGAAAAAAAAATGGACCTCGTTTTTTGAAATTTATTGACTGACTTAACTAAAAGGTCTACATGACAATAAAAAAGTATGTTATTACTGAACATTTAGGGGAAAACGAGATAAGATGGCGATTGTAAAATGGCTTTTCCAATAACAAGGTAGATTATAAAATCAAAAACCTATTCCGACGTTTGAAGTTTTATGTAAATTGATGACCCGATTATAACTCATTGTTCGAAATAATTGCGTAGCGTAAAAAACAAAGTATATATTAATAATTTACGGGGGTATTATACAGGTATAGTGTAGTCTTGTGAATTACAATATTGCCTTGTCGCCCGGAAACGCGGGATTGATTTCTCTTGAGCGCTATATGTTTTTGTGTGCATTTTTATGTTACATTTTAATTATTTAGTTCAAGTTTTAAGCGTAATGTCATTATGAAAATTAAGAAGTTGCACACACAGACTGACTTAAACATTTAGAACAGGCAGGGAGTGTTCATATGTTATTTGACTAAATAGGTAAAACATGCAGGGAGTGTACATACATTGGCTGACTAAATAGGTAGAACATGCAGGGTGCGTATATACACCGACTAAGGGTTTCGGTTTGGGCAGGCAAAAAGTTGAAAAAATAGTTTGTGTTAAAAAGTGTTTAAAAATCAAGGAAAACACTTATTTTGTTATATTCTGGTCATCAATTTTCACAAAACTTCAAACATCGGAATAGGTTTTTGATTCTATCATCTACCCAATAACAACTCAAGAAAAAAACTTTATATGGAATGAAACAAAAATGTATTTATATCTTGTATTTTAAAACAGCGATTAATTTTTTTGAATTATTGTTAAGATAATTTTATACGCTTAAGTTTCTTTTTTGCGCTAAAAAAAACCTTCGGTTTCGGTTACTGGCACTGCGGGTATCCTTCGGGTATAATATTTTGAGGATATATATATATATATATATATATATATATATATATATATATATATATATATATATATATATATATATATATATATATATATATATATATATATATATATACATATATATATTAATATATATATATATATATATTAATATATATATATATATATATATATATATATATATATTTTTTTCCATATAAATTTATTAAAGTTGTAAGCCATTATATAAATACAAATAACAGGGGCAAGAAGAAGACATAATTGGTCTTATCACCAAGGCCCTTAGTCTATACCGTAAATATAAAACGACAAAAATTAAAAAACGTAACACTATATTATATAAAATGTTTTTCTAAACACTTAATAAAATAAAAACCATTGGTCCTAAAGTCTTGCTTTAACATTTTTTTGTATAAGTTAAGAAGAATTAAAAAAAAAAAAAAAAAAAAAAGTAATTCGTACTAAGAAACTATATTACTAAAAAGCATGCAAGCAAATACGCATAACTCTGAAGCTTTCCTGAAATATGTAAATAATTTTTATAAACCATAATTTTTATATATATTTTAATAAAAAAAAAAGAAAAAAAGAGTTGAAACAATAACAAGTGACACAATCCTTTCTAAGATTGTCAAGTCGATAATGACAAAACCTCTTTATATATAGTAAACTTGTAACGCACAGCTTTTAAGAAAATGTTTTAATATATTATTTTACCTTTATTATTTCCTTAATTTCAATAGTTTTTAAATACTAAAATGGGTTCAAATCAAACTAAGGATTTTTTTTTAATTTAATAATTTTATATTTGACGAAGAGTCTGATCCAGATCAAAGTTATTTTAGTGAAACAGGTTCTTTAAAAGCGCAGCTATTTTTATAATTTCTGGCCACGTCCTAATTCTGGCCGATTTTCAAAAGCAATAAAATCTTTAAATGAGATTGCACTGTTATAAAATGAAGAATAATATTTCATTTAAAATATATAAAGGCTTCCTGATGCTTCGAAAACATACTTGAAATATTTGATAAATTTTTTGTATCCGTAAACTCAATGTTTGGTATTGTCAAAGTTTTTATGATTACATTCAAATTCTAAAACGTTTGACGAATAAATTTTTAACTTTTATTGATAATTAAAAGTTAAAAATTTATGATGAGCTGTTGTTATCGCCCACCTGGTGACAAAACATTTAGTGTATTCTACAGTATGACACACAGTGAGGCAGAATAGCTTGAAAACTGGACAAAATTATTATTATTTTTTTATTACTATAAATTATATATATATATATATATATATATATATATATATATATATATATATATATATATATATATATATATGTATATATATATATATATATATATATATATATATATATATATATATATATATATATATATATATATATATATATATATATATATATATATATATATATATATATATGTAATTATATATTTCCTTTTTTTTTAAATTCTGACGATAAAATCGGACTTTTTTATTATATATAACATTAGTGTTTTGATTTATATTTGAAATTTATATCACGATTTTTTAGTCTTGTTTATGGATTGATATGAAAAACTTGTAAAAGTTTCTGATGATAAGATCATTATGATCTTCTTTCAGAAGCCTTGTTTGTTTGTTTTTGTAAACAACAAAAATGTAAACAAACAAACAAACAAAAAATCCCCGCTATGTCTTGGGTAATACCGCGCTCACTTTGTGTTTAAGGCTCTCGGTCTTGTTTTTCAAGGTTCGTGTTTCGGAGTTAAAGAGTTGAAAGAGGGTTGTTACCACAAAAAAGTAGCCTCCTTAACTGTAGCGACCCTCCCGGCCCTGGGGAGGTGAATAACATAAATAAAAATCTAGATTTACTTTTTGATATGCAATCAAAGAAACTTGAATTGACATATCCCAAGAATGTTTCTCACTGCTGCGATTACAAATTATACCGGAGAAAGGTACTTTTCAACTATAAAAATAGTGAAGAATTTCTAAGATTTTTATAGTGGGCAGAAATACCTGTACGCTCTATCCGTTCTTCAAACTGAAGGTATTCCTTCAAAAGAAATCAATATAGAAGCTGTGATAATTTTGCTGATTTAAAAAGCAGCAACAAGATATTAAAATAAACTATCTACTCAATAGTAACTTAATAATATAATAATGATGAAAAGTATTTAATCTTTAGAAATATCTGTGTCTCTTTTTACGATACTGAATTGTTTTAAATATATATAAAATACAATTTTATATATATTTAAAACAATTCAGTATAATATATATTTAAAACAATTCAGATTAATTTTCCTATGCTTTTTTAGTTTTTATACAAATTTTTCTACTTACAAACTTAAAAATCATGCAGGCAATGAATCATTATGACAAATTAAACATACTGACTAAGTATTATTTTTTTCATGACCGACAGTTTTTCAAAAACTCAGGGTTCTCAAAATGTTCGCTTTTTTACCCACTCTTTCCCTATGCCTTATATAAAGATATATAAAAATATTTTGTATTTTGATTGATATCTTCCAGCTTTAGAATTATTTTAAACGAACCATTATTTTAAAAGCTTTTTTACCCATTACATTTAATTATTAAATAATTTATTAAAATAAGAAAGAAAATATATTTATTATATAAAACATTATATGGTAATAATATATTATATTTGGCAATTTTTATGCAGCAACAGCATTTGTAAATGTTTTTAAGTAATTGGAATGCAGTCCAATTTTTCTTTAGTTCTCAAAATCCTGAGTCTTTTCAGTCCAATAACTAAAGACTAAGTATTTTTTATAAAAAAAAAATTTGTAAAAAAAAAAAAAAAATTAATTTAAAAACTTTTAAATCTAAATAAAAATTAAGTTGAGTCTTATTTTTACTGAAATATTTAAAGTTATCTAAAATAATAACACTAAAATGATATTTAAAGTAACATTAAATAATTAAAAATAAAATTGAATAATTAAAATAACATTAAAGATAAAACCAAAATAACACTAACCAAAATAACACTAACCAAACTTCTTTTAGTTCAATAGTAAAAATCTTTCATTAGCTCATTAGCTCATTTTTGCAGTGCAAAAGTTTAACATTTATTTTAATAGTTTTAGGCAACGTGAATGTAAAAACCTGTAGTTATCTGATAACGTTTTGATATTGTCTTTCTAAACTTTACACAAAGTTGTCCTAAAATATTCTTCTGTGCACTTTATAAAAGATATTGAGACATTCATATAATTGGATCCATAAATGCCGGCACAATTTAAAGCTCAAACGTTTTTCAAAAATAATAATTTATTGAGTCTTTATTGTCCTTGGTACGATGCTCTGTCAAGGATAATGGACTTTAAATAAACTAAAATGGAGTTAAAGCCCTCTTTGTACTTAAACAATTTTTCCATTTCAACGATATTTCTTTTTAATAAAACCTAGGGGATATATAAATAAAACCTTGATACATACATATATATATATATATATATATATATATGTATATATATATATATATATATATATATATATATATATATATATATATATATATATATATATATATATATATATATATATATATTGTGCCCCTCCACTTTGAAATCCGTGTCGTCGACCATTACAGATATATCTTTAATTAATTGATGATTACAAAGTAATTTTTTATAGCAAGAAACAAAGTAAAGTTGGTAAGTATAACCTTTAAAAGCTTGAACAGGAAAGTGAAGTATAAACTTTAAAAGTTTTAACAATCTGTTCATCATGTTTTGTTGAATTTATCTTAATATTTTTTCTTTTTTTTTCTTTTTATTAGTTGAAATGATGTTTGTTAAATGCCAAAGTTTTAGAACGTAAACAAATGGGATTTAATTTAGGCATTAGATCGATAAAGAGAAAAATAACAGGATTCAAAATTCAGTGTTTATATATATTTTAAATGTAAAATGCTTTAATATGAATCAAATCAAGGATATCCGGATTAAATATTCATTTGTACTTAATTATTAACTAAAACATAAATTTTTTAAATTAAGTGTAAATTAAAAAAAAAAATTCTGAGCCTTTTTTTAAATTTACCTTGAGAACTTTAGATTATCCGCAGGACTGTGAGAATTATTATTTAACCGTAAAAACTTAAAGATTGAAAAATTTAAAGATCTGTTTTATGGTAAGACCCAAAACAAAAATTCAATTTTTTATGCAATGATATGGCATCACATACCAAAACAAAGTATGTTTTGTTAATGCAGTCGGTGTTAAAAGTTTATGATGCTGTTTCAAATTTTAATATTAGAAGAGAAGTAAGAATATTTTTATTTAAAAAGATGATTTTTAGTGATGATATCCTTTAATGGTGTTCAACTATAAACAAAAAGCGCTTTATTTTCAGAGTAATTAAAAAAAAAAAAAAAACAATGCAGAAAATGACCAAGAAAATAGCCTATATAATCCTGGTTTATATTTTTATAAATAATAGTTTTTAAATTAAACATTTGACAGAAAACATTTAGTAAAATTGTGAATATAACATTTCAATGCGTTTTTTTTCAAAATGACAATTTTTGACCATTCGGCCAACATTCTTCTAAAAAAATTTTTCTTAATATCAGGGTTCCTCTAAATGTTTAAGAGCCTTAAAGCACCTTTAAAAACATTTTAATACAAAAAGTTTTAAATTTAATGTTATTTTACTATTTCGAAGATATTTAGAGCTCAGGCAAGGTAGTTTTAAAAAATTGTAGTTTTTCAATGCACCCTCGTGTACATATAGCGGCTAAAAAATATTTGGTTGCCAGCTCAGGTCTAAAATTTTACTTTGAAACTTCCTAAAATCTAAAATATCAAAAAATAGTAATAGCACTCCTCTCATACAAAAGTAAACATCAGGTAAAATTTTTTTTACATGATTTAATGCCTGGTTTAATGTCCTTGGAATAACCTTCAATAGGCTTAGTAAATTTAAACTTCAAAGACCTAAGAGATTTTATAAATTGTATATATCTGAAAACATTTTCAAAACTGGGGAGCTGGTTTGTGGGCAGCTGGTTAATAGCACACTTGTAAAAAAATAGTATTCTTCTTGGATTAGTCTGTATCGTCCTCTTTTCTCTTTTATTTGTCTATTTCTTGCAAAGAAGACCCATATTAGAAAATTATATGAAATATTATATTGTATAACAGATAAATTCATTTAATCATTCATTAAAAAAATTGCATTCTTTATTAAATTTCATTTTAAATTTTATCTATATGTAAAATGCATGTAGCATGACAACAAATATTTATGTAGTGCAACCATGTAATTAAATTTATTTTTTTATTTGACTAAAGAAAACTTTTGTTCATCCACTAAAGAGGATTGGCGTGTTATATGTTATAATTTCAGATTTTTTTGAAAAACAAGCATGTTTTTCTTTTTTTTTATATATATAAATTGTCTTTAAGAGTATTACAATAACCAGGTATATTTTACAATTATTACATTGTTATACAAAAATAAATGAAGATATTTTTCAATCAAAAATATAATTTTTAAAAATGTTTCTGTTTGAATGAAGCAAAAGTCAGTTGGTCTTTGTTTTTATTGTAATAAGATTGCAATTAATTCGAAGATATATTTGTTTTCAAGTTTCATACCATAAAGGTTTTGTAATACATTTGGCGACAAATTTTCTCTACATTTAAACACGAAGCATAAAATATTAAAGACATTTAGTTGATATACATTTAAAACATTCATTTCTTTAAAAAGTTGTTTCGTATGAAAAAAACGATTTTTAAAAGTTATTGCGCGAGCTGCTTATTTCTGAAGAAGATAAAGATATATTTCTCCATATAACATTTGCATTGCTTATATGACAATCTATAAATTAATAATATATAATAACTGTGTTAACTGGTGTTTTATTAATATATTTACGGCTTTATAGGGAACTCCGATTCATTTTGCAATTTTAGTAGGAGGTATTATCAATATGATTTGTCCAAGATAGATTTTCGTCAATATATGCTTCGAGAATATACGCTTCTTTGTGATTTTTTCTTTTTTATGATTATATTATCCATTAAAAGGTCTGGCATAATATGAGACAGTTTCTGTTTTTTTGAAGGTGGGTATAAAAGTGTCCATTTAGTTTTTTTTATATTTAGAGATTAGTCTATTTTAATAGTCTATTAAATCAACATAAACACCACATGTTATATTCATTAATAGATGAGATATAGCATTTTTATTGTAAACAAACTGTTTACGTTTAGAAAGATAACTTTTGAACCATAACAGGATTTTATCTTTAACACCGTGTGACATTAGTTTTTGAACGGGATTTGATGATGTTATCAAATGCTTTAGACAAATCAATAAACACTCGTTATGTAAAACAAGAGACTTTCTTATGTTCTTATATATAAGAACATAAAAAAGTATTTTTTTCATTCTTGTTTACAAGGCTTAAGTCTTGTAAATATTGTCAAAATATTGTGAAAATAGATCATGGTTAAGGCTCCTTAAAATAGATCATGATTAAGGCTGCATTAAAGGGTTAAGATTACAATAGCGTGTGCATTTGTGTCATTAACAAATGCACACGTTTTTGTAATTTTAAGCATATTTCTAGACCTCATAAAAATAGATCATGATTAAGGCTGCGTTAAAGGGTTAAAATTACAAAAGCGTGAGCATTCGAGTAATTACACGTATGCACACGTTTTTATAATCTTAAACATATTTCTAGATCTCATAAAAGTTTTGTTTCATAGATTTCATATGCTTATAAAAAATTAGGCATGTTTTACAGTATTATTAAAATTATTCAAATTAGTTATTTTTAATAAGTTTTTTAAAAAACAAAGTATAACGTGGGAAAGAATGTCCTAAACGTCCTTAATAATGTCCTTAAATAATCCAAATAATGACGTAATTTTGAATTTAAACTTTTCAAATTTTAAAGATACCACTATATGACTACAGATTTTTTTTTTATTTCTAGCCTCAGGAGACAATAGATGATAGGAAAAACTTGAGAGGTACGGTGAAAAAAAAAATGTTTCTGGTACACCCTAACCTACATGTAAAGTTTTGAAGATAAAAACCCAACAGCTACATCAAAACCACTTATGCTATGTTAAACTAGATAATAAAATTAATTCTATTTTATTTTATAAAATTTTTAATATTTGTATTTGGTAATTTAGAAAAATTATTACGGTGTCATGCCAAACGGTGTTAACAATATGGCACACGATTTTGCAAACGATATAAATAACGCCAAAATACCAAATAAGCTATTGCAATGATATTGAAACAATATGGCACACGGATAGTACGATGGCATGAATGAATACAATTAAATCTTTATAGGTAAAAAATTGGAGTTTTTACACCCTGTTTTAAGCATTGAAATTATCTATGGAATGTTGAATTAATTTATAATTTTAAATTCAATTTTATCTCCGCTAGTATTGCGTTATAAGCTACGGACATACTGTAAACAAATCAAAGATGGACACTGAAAGCTATTGATGTTTTGAAATGTAAACATTTACTTGGTTGTCCCTTTTAAATAGAGTTTCACAAATCATAGTATTTGAGCCGTAATTTATTTTAAAAATAAATTAAATAATTTTGTTTACTTAAATAAGTTAATAAGTAACTACTTTGTAACTAATTATTTTTATTTTAGGTTAATTTAATATTTTACAGTATATACTACAAACGACATAATAACTTAAACTGTAATTAACATTGTTAATGAATCAATTATTAAATCTATTACACTGTAGAAAGATAAAAAATAAATTTTTATAAACACTTCTTAGAAACGGAGGTTGACTTTTTTTCTTCAACAAATTTGTTTTAGGAGATTTTCCTGATAAAAAGTGGAATCCACAAGAGCTGTGGTAAAATAACTAAACGATGTTTTAAAGCTTATGAGATCTAACATCAAAATGAGCAGTATTATTATTGAATCGCAATATCCTTATTCATATGTAGATGACGATGGCATTGAAATTGCTTTTCGGGAAGGTGATCGTTTTATTCTTATTGATAGATCTAGTGAAGATTGGTGGAAAGTACAACGTACTGGGCTTTTTACAGGAAAAAGTGTCTGTTATATTCCAGCAGCTTATATGAAAGAACTAAATATTACACAAAATGAAAATAAAACAATTAGTCCATATGCAAATTTAAAAAATAATATAGAAATACTTAATAAAGAAAAGACTTTAAATGAGAACCTTGAAAAACAAAAAGAAGAATATGTTAATCTAAAAGAATATCAAAAAAATATAATCAATAAAAGTAATGCAAAATCTTTATCAAGTGAAATATTCAAGAGTTTACCATATCTTGATGAACAACTTGATGAATCAGTAAGTAAAACTTTTATTTTGATCATGGTTCTATAAAATTATTTTCATGATCATGTGGTTATATTGTTATGTTTATAGTCATGACATTAAACTTATCTATCATTGGGAAAAGTGAGGTCCTTTAGAAATGTTAAAAGCAACTTTAATCTTGGAGAAGGAAAACTCTAAAATAAACGGAGACATAAGGCTTGAGACTTAAGTCTTGGTCTTGAGACGTCTCAAAACTTATATTTAACTGTCATGAACTTAATCTTTTTATTAAAGCTTGGAGTCTTGGTCTTGAATGTCTAGAGTATAAGCCTTGTTGTTGGACCTTTACTGTATTATATTATTTTATTATTTCAACACGATGAATAGGTTAGGAATAAATAATAAGTTGTTACTTCTTATATAACTAATATTAGTTATGAAATCAGTTAATACATAGCTGTCTGATTTACTTCTTACAAGAAGTACTTAAGTAGAATATGTAAACTCTATTTTCAATTTTTTAATTTTTAGTTTTTGTAACAATAGTATGTGGTTACTCTAGTTACAAAAAAAGCATAGCATGTCTGCCTCATGTGTGCTATTCTTAGTTTTAAAGTGTGATGGTCTTGTGTTATTTTTTATTGGTATATTTTGTTTTTAACAACACAAGAGACCTGTTAGTTTTCTATTACTATTAAAGTTATCTTTTGTAGACACCAACAGTGCACTGCACAAGTTGTAATAACATAGTTTTATTTTACATGTGTAGTTGTGTTTTATTATAGAGTGTATAAATGATAAAATGATACATCAGCTAAAGGTTAAAAATTATAATACACGTGTGAGCATGAGTTCTATTGTAGTCTTGATCTTGGTTTTGTGAATATTTTCAAAATCTTGGTCTTGAGGCATATATTTTTGATGTCTTGATCTTTGTTTTGGTCTTGAGCCTAATTGTGTTGGTCTTAGTCTTGAACTTGACTGTCTTGACTACATCTCTAAATTATTGTTAACTAACAGATTTGCTTGTTACAAAAACATACTATTTACTCAATTATCATAATTATTCATTTTTCACAGAATAATAATAGAATAGGGTAGATTCTTTTTAAGGCTTGTAGTTGGTAGCACGGAGGAGGTGGTGAAGCCAGGTAAAGATGATCTGACTTGACTTCAAAACAATTTTTACCGTTATATATAAATTTTTAAACAATCAGACACAAAAATCTTTATAATAACACTTTTTAAAAAAGAACAAGCTTTGATCGATTGATTTGTTTTTTAGTTTTTCTTCGTATAATTTTTGCGTATAGCAAAATTTGTTCTTATTATAAGGATTAAGTTTCCTTCTTTTGAGTTTAATATTTCAGTAAACAAATTGTATACACATAAATATGCACTCTGCAATAATAGTACTAATAACTAATATTACAATAGTGCAGTAGTAATATTAGATAAATACAAATGTTAGAGTTTATAGGTTGTAAATGCATTCTATTGAAGAATCTATTGTGTGTTGTGTGGTAGCATTTAAACACAACTCTGTTTGTTAAATACTTAGATTTTACTTCACATATTTTTACAAGTGATACTTTTTCAACTTGCACTCAGATTTCTAAGTTATTTGAGACAAAAATGGGGAGATCACATTCAATGGATGTAGCTGCATGTGACTATAATGCTATCAGTATTTTCCATGATGTTTTTGTATGTTAAACATTTCTTTGGATGACCTGCATGTATCTCTTTTTTTTAATTTTTATTTTGATATTTATTGATTCTAAAGTGTATGAGCTATATATGTGACCAAATAACTGCATTGCCAGTGTCTGTCTGAAGCATTGTGATATCCAATGCAAGCTTTATAATCTTAGTGTCTTATAATCTTACTGTAGTTTATCATAGTCTTGTGAGTGATAGTATCTAGATAGTATCATGTATAAAAAAGTAGTAACCCCAGGACAGCCTTGAGGAACTCTACTCGTGACATTCTTTCACTTAGAAACATGTTTTTTTAGAGCCAGTTAAACCATGATTCTTTGTACAATCTGTAACAGCTATTCTTACAGTTCATTTAAGGTTCAGTTTCTAAAGTCATTCTTGATATTTGCTATGCATACGTTTTCAAATTTTCTACTTTTTTTTATAACTTTTCCCAAATGCTAGGTACTTTCAAGTCCATAATTAGTAAGCCACTGGATTTGAGATTTGACCAGGTACGGGGGCTGGGTTTGATAAAAAATAGCCAAGTTCAGTTTGATAAAAAATAGCTAGAGCCTAGGTGCAGATTCACAACTCTTTGGTAAGTCCAAAATTTATGTAAAGTTTGTGTAAGTTTTGCTTAAGTTCAAAGTTATGCAAAATTATATTCACAAACCTTGTGTAAGCAAAAACTTACAAAAATCCTAAGTTTTTGCGTAAGTTTTTACTTACGCAAAAAGTCTAAAAAATGGTATTTTCCTAAAACAACATTTTCCTAAAAAGTGCTCAGCAAACTTTACACAAAAAAAGTTACGCCTGCTATTTTCTGACTTATGTTGGGCGTAACTTTGAATAATCTAATAATATTTAAAAATTTGGTTTTTTATTATTGCAAAAGATTTCAGATTCATTATTGGCATACTACCAAGCTATATGAAGTATCCATCATAATAGTAAATGATAGTTAAATTATTAAAGTAAATAAAAAATAATAATTAAGTATAATAACATATATGTAATATGTACATATAAGTTTATATGTATATATATATATATATATATATATATATATATATATATATATATATATATATATATATATATATATATATATATATATATATATATATATTTGGGATATGATATATTTGCAACCCTATATCCCCATACTAAATTTAGTGGAGTTTTTGTTCAAAAATCAAAAAAATAACAAGCATTTTTGCTATATGTCAAAAAAGTTCACCCCCAATTAAAAAATATTTATAAAAAAATTAAAAAAATGTAGTTTTGCAGCACATCTTCCACTACTTTACAGAAACCAATAAACATGTATAATTAAAATTTGTCTACTGTGTATTTGACAATAAGTATTTAATATTTAGTTTTTCTATGCTATGGCATAATGGCATTAAGTCTTGCATCACTTGCACAGCATGTTCTGCACATATATTTGACCGTTGTGTTGGTATTGGTGTTGGCTCAGTGGACCAAAACCTTATCAATGATTTCAATGCTTTGGGATGCTCATTGCATGCTTCTAATGGATTAACAAAATCTGCAGGATTGAAGTAGTGACCCCCAAACCATATATCACCCCATGAACCACAGATGAAGTCACATGCTGCTTGAGTAGATTCTGATTCTTGGTATTCTGGTATTAAAATGTAAGCAAGTAGAATAAAAATGGCTCTCGAATTCCATCTTGCATTGCTTATAGCAGGAAGTGATTTGAAATTAACTTTTGGAAAGTTACCTGTGCTTTTAAACTTTCTATAACATGCTATTAAGTGATTCAGGAAATCCATGTCATCTCTCCAGCGAGTTCGCTTCACTTTCGTCAAAGGATTTCCAATATTACAAAATAATAACTTCAAGTTCTCGTAATCTTGCTGCAACCTTGTCACAAAAGGGTAATGGAGATATGGTGACATTGTTGATCCTGCAAAATGATCATTCATGACATGTTTTAAAAGAGTATCTAGAATATGATGTTGGCATCCAATAAAAACAGGCTTTTCTAGTCCAATGGTTTTAAAATGTTTCTGTAACCATGTAACTGCACCATTTCTTAATCCTGCATTTGTAGATGTTGTGTCAGATGCGATCATTTTAATGGCTGGCCACAGCTCATATTCATCTAGCACATGCTATATCCCATTATATATTGTTTCACTTTTTCCATTCATCATCTCCAGAACAGCAAGCCGAATCTCTCTATTTTCATTTTTCAAAACAACTACTTGATATTCCATTTTCTTTATGTGTTTTCCATCAAAGTGCAAAGACCACTTTTCATTTTTTAGGTTTTCCATATAATTTACTTTCAACTTTTCCCCTTCTTTCATAACACCTTTGTAGATACCACTTTGCGTTGGAGTATAAATAGAAATACCATTTTCTGAGAGAGTTTTACATACTTTATGTGCTTTTTTGGTACTAATATTTGCAGAAATCACTAAATTTACTGCTGAATTTTTTTTTTTTTTTTTTTAAATGATGATGACGGACCTTCAGCTTCAATATCACTGCTGGAACACTGCTCTTTGCTTTCTGAACTTGTCCTTGACTGATGGACATTTGTTTCTTTATCATCACTAATTTTCTTGGATGAATACCTTCAGCATCTTTAATTGTGGTACAATATCCAGGTCTTCCATTTGTTAACTCTAGAAGACAATAAAATTCTTTATCTCCCTGACACAACCAGGCCTTGCGATAAAGCGTCGGGCGATGTGAATTTTACGTCGTCCAAGGGCAATTTTGCGTGTAGCTAGGGCTATTTGCGTCGAGCAAAAAATTTTTTGTTTGAGTATATTTAAAGATATTTTTGAGCGGAATTTTAATGAAGTAATTTACGATTATTTTAACATTTAATAAAGTATTTTAAAAACCGCACGCAGTTGAAATAAAAGTTTGAATTTAAAAAAATTAAATATGCTCATTATTTACAAGTAGAAAAAATTCAAAAATTAAAAAAAAAGTTTAAATCTTTTAAGCTAACATTTTAATAAAATTATTCAGCAATAGCAACGTTGTCGATAAAATTGAACAAAAATACTTTCTTTTAGTTTTAGATTTTAAACTTAAATAATTATTTTACAGGGGTTTGATAGGTTTCAAAATTATTCCATAGATTTAAAAATATTTATTAACTGTTAGACGTATTTTAAGTATTTAAGAGTGATTTCGAGGAAACATTTTAAAAATTGGTGAGGGCAAATAAAAAAAAAAAAGATTAATATTAAAACGTATTCTACTTGATTCAATAAAAAAGTACAGTTATTAAAATTTTTGTAAAAAGTAACTCAAAAAAATTACTTAAATAATAACGATCGCTTTTATGTTAAAAGTTACCGAAACTCATCGAAGCGTGCTCAAGAACAGCTGCTGAAAAATAGAACGTCAATAGTTTTTCGAATAATTTTTAAGAATAATTTTTTCGCTGAAATATTTCTTTTATACCTATAAGATTTTTATTCTAACATTTTATTTTATTTTACTAGAAATAAAATTCCTTGTTAACATTAAAAATCTATTCAAAACGTTCGTTTAAGTTTTTTATTAATACGAGTGATTGTGCTTATCAACCGCTTTATGAAAATAAATAAAAATAAATAAATATTATATAAAATTGCTTGTAAAAATATTAGCTATTGCACAGTTTTTAATCGTACAATATTAAAACTTCCAGTTTATTACTCGCTGACTTTTTAAAAAGAAAAAATAATTATTTGAAAAACTTTAAATTACATATTTAAGAAAAAAAAAATCAAATATTAGCATATTTTATAATCTTTTTTAAATTTAAGTTATAATGTTTTTTATTCGTTTAGTATAGACAAAACGTGACAAACGTCGAGAAAATAAACAAATGTTTTTACATTTTAAAAAACGAAACATTACAAAACATTTTTAAATAATAACATTTTTACATAAACGATTTAAAGTAGTTTTGCGGTAATTAAATAAATTGGTGCAGTTAATGTCGATAAATATGAAAAGCAAATAAAAAGAATTTAATGACGTCAAAAATCACGTCGTGCTTATGCGTCGGGCAGTTCTTATTCATCGCAAGGCCTGCACAACCATTCACCTTTCTCATCGGTTATGTCAAACAATCGTGTAAAATTTTGAGTTCCAGGTTTTCGACTATCTTTGTCAAGTTTTCTCAATATATTTTCTATTTTTCTTTCTGCTGCCAATTTCCTTTGTTGGATAGGAATGTATAGCTTTCTCCATAGCAATTTAGTTTCTTTAGCCACAATTGTAATTCTCTCCTTTCTACTTTTCACATTTAATGACAAACTTTTAAATCGATCAATGATACGCTGTTTTTTTGGCAACTTATTCATTTCAATAATACTTTTAACAACAGTAGTACATCTTCTAGAAGTTTTAGCTTTTTCAAACCTTACTAAATTTGATTCCCAAACTTTCTTATTCTTGTTTGAAGCAACACTATTTTTGGACATTATGTTCAAAACGCAAGATAACAGTTTGACAAACTTAAAGAAGACAATTCCGGTTATATACAAAAAACCAATTATAAAATGCTGATGCACTTCCACACAGTCCAACAGGGTTGAAATCGAAAATTGCAGTTATTAAAAATTGCAGTTATCTTGTAAAGAAATCTGTAGAATATATGATGTTTGTAATCACAGTCGTATATTGAGTAAGATTGTGTTGTGTCTCTATTAAGTAATTTATAACTCACTAAAAATATAGGAAAAATTATTTTCAGCTTGAGGGGTGATCTTTTTTGACAATTTACATAAAAAAAAATAGATTTTATGTTTATAAATATAATTTCTCCACTCATGGTTACATAGGGAATAAATTCTAAAGTTTTTTTTTTAGTCATACCCCTAATATATATATATACAACCCTCAAAATTAGGGTTGGCATTTGGCAATGCCAACCTATCTGCTGACCTGAAAGTGTTTGAGTTTGGCAAAAATTTGCCAATCTCGTTTCTATGTTTTATGGTCAAACCTTTGTATCAAATAATTTTTGCCGACCTGATGCCAACCTCAAAAAGATTGAAGTTTTTCTTGTTGTACAGTTTAATCAAAAGAGTTAACTGTTCATTCGTCCAATTTTTAGCTCTTTTTTTGGAATCTTTATTGCTTTCTGACACTAGAACAATAAGTTTTGTCAAAATATTGACAAAACTCTTGAGTTATTATTAGGGTGATCTAATGATAAAATGAAAGTTTTCTTATTTTTCTAATGAAAAAATCATAAAATAAATAAATACAAACGAAAACACACGAAAACAAACGAAACACACGAAAATTAATATAAAAATTAATAGTAGTAGAGTTACTTTCTTCATATCAAATTATTGTCAAATATTAGTGTAAGTTTTTGTGTAAGATTTTGCATAAGTTTTACGTAACTCATGCGCAATCTTAACTTTATGCAAATGTTTATGAAAAAAATAATTTGCATAAGTTTTTTGTAATTTTTGCTCAGCTACGCAAGAGTTACGCAAAAATTGTGAATCTGCACCCAGGTCATCCAGGCTTGGACAGGAATGGTGTGCGATCGCACTCTGTAACTGACCACGCTAATAGTTTTTTTTCTTTACAACTTGACCATGGCTATTATGATGTTTTAAAAATTTAAAAAAAGTGCAATAAAAATGTAATAAAAAAACAATTAAAAGTTTTTTTAATCGTTGATCTTTTCTAAAGTTTTTATTTTGCGCAAAGGTTTTAAATAAAAACATAAAATTAATAATAATTATTGTTTAAATAAATGCATTTATGTTTAAATTAATAAAAAATGTTATACTGTTGCACTTTTACTTGCCTTAAGACAAAAAAGTTAAACGTACACTTCATGCATATTTTTGATGCAGTGTTATAAGTTATAACATGTTTACAAGGAATTTATTTTTTTGTAAAAAATAAAAAAAGAGGAAGAAAAACAGAGAAAAAAACAACAACTAATTTTTTAAAATTCAAATAACTTTTTTAATCAAAATTTTTTCTTATTTATAAAGAAATTTCTGCTTCAAGCATAAATTCAAACAAAAAAATTAAGAATTAAAAAAATTAAATTATAATAGAGTTATATCTATAAAAGATATTGTTGTTTTTTTTTATTATAAAAAAATAAACTCTTTATATGATGTCCTTTAAAGTTTGTAATAATTAATGTTTTTTCATTTTTTTGATAAAATGAAAAAACATTTTTTTACAAAACCATTATTAGCTAGACAAAGAAACAAACAAAATTTAAAATATCAGAAGTGGCGCTAATATAAAATAAAATTAAACATGTACTATTTTTAGCAACAATTTTTATTTTTATTTTTATTTTTATTTTTTTAAAGTTGGGTAATTATTTTTATTACTAGCTGAATTGACCCGTAAAAATACGGGTCTTTGTAAGTCTATTCTACACAAACTTTTTCCCTTATTTTCTTAATCTAGCTGTCCGTATCGGTAAATACAGGTCTTTTCTTCTACTTCTATATTTATCTATTCCACGCCAATCATTTCTTTACTTGTTCCTTATTTACTTCAATATTTTTTAGTAAACGGTGGAAAAAAATTCATTAAAAAAATTTGCTTTGAGAGCAAAAAAAAACTTTAACATACGCACTTTTTCCGCATACGTATATAGCTTATTAAACCCCGTTTATTTATTTTTTTTTTAAAAAATTCTGAACTAAACTACTTCCTACTTTTAGACCAGCCATGCAGTAGCGTAGCAAAGGGCCCGCAGGGCCCGCAGCCGCGGGGAGGCCCAGAGTTATTAGGGGCTCAAGGCAACAAAGAAAAAATTTAAAAAAAAGTGTCAGTACAATAAATAACATGCGTATATCATTAGTTTGTGTTTTAGATTACCGTTTTTTTATTTTCATGTATAACTTATTTGTCTAGAAGGAAGGTAAAGGCAAGGTGGTGGGGGGTGGGGGAAAGGAATAGAAAAGAAGTAATTTAGGGGCCCGGATTAAATTTTTGCGGGGGTGGGGGGCCAATTTTTTGTCGCTACGCTACTGCAGCCATGGACCATGGTTTATGGTCGCGTCCTAGCCATTTTCAATAGTTACTATTTACTATATTTATTGTTATTATATGCTTAGTTTTGAATAATAACGGTCTTTTATAGTTACCTTTGTATTAGACGGAAACGGTAATGCAATTCTTTAAAACGTTAGTCACTTAAAGCGTCAAAAGTCATGCAAAAAAATAAATTATAAATTTTGTGGTTTAAAAGTTGAAAAACTAATAATAATATAATAAAAGGTTTGGTAATTTTTAAACGTTATTATTTAGCTCTTACTTATGGTATTTATTTTGTTTTCATTTTACATTTTTAAAAAAATGTTGAAGCACCTAACTACATGCATAACTTTGATAGCTCACAAGTTAAGTGCGCAGTCATCAGAGTCGCTGTGCAATGCTTCAAATCCGCGCCTAAAAAATCTCCATACATTTTTTTAAATTTTTTTAATCTGGCTATATTTATAGCAAAAAATTAAATATAGCGAAAAACCTTTTAATTGCTTTTTTTCCTCTGCCTCCACTGCAATACCATGTGGAGTAGCGGGACGGTTTTATCAAATTTTTTTCCTTATTAGGTTTTAGGACTTTTTTTTTAAGACTATCCGTAGCTTATTAGGACCAATTATGTGAGAACAGTATCAAAATCATGACACGCACGCAACAAATTTTCGCCCCGTTTATTGGTGTTTTTAGAAATCCAAAAAATTTATAAAATTTAAAAAGAAAAAACGGTTTAAGTGTATAACATTTAACTTGTTTAACTTTACAAATATTTTGTAATTTAAAGATTCTAAGAAAAAAATCGCTGGTGGTAAATTTGAACCACGACTATTACGTTCAGAAGCTTAGCTCGCTAACCATTCGGCCATGCTGACACATCAAATATCCGAAATTTTAAAAATATATAAAAATTGTTTTAAACGGAATTGCTGTAGATCAAAAATTAAGAAGAGGTTGACGCAATGCAATTTTTAAGTCAAAGTCAAACTATAAAACTTGAAAAATGTTTCAGTATGTTTCATCATTACTTAATTACGTACGTTAGATATTTGTATACACGTTTTCTTATAAAAAAAGTGTTGCGACTCTTTCTACTAACACTTTTAAGTTCGGCATTATTATATAGAAGATAGATAGATTATAAAATAGTTTTTCACCTAAAAGGACAAACTCTATTCCACATTAACCTTATCTCTATTTCTCCCTCTAATATTTTTTAGTGATCAATAGATTATGTGCTAGAAAAAAAAAAAAAAAAAAATCACATATGCACCTTTTCCGTATATTTATATTTAGAGCTTAACATGAAGAAGGTAAACCATTTAGTTCAAGACAACCTGCCCAAACCCAAATCCTCTGTTGATTTATGCACACTCACTGTGGCTAGGCGTGTAAAATAAGTAGCTAGGCAAGTTAAATAAATTAACTTGATCTGTTTTTCTGCATAAAACAAAAACAGAAAATGTGAAGTACTTGATAAAAGGAACTGTAATATTGGATTTAGTTAATTCAATACAAAGTGATAGGAAACTGCAAAATAAGGTAACAACGTGAAAATTATTGAAATACTAATTTACAACAATTTGTATTGCGTTTTATTAAAATAGCTTTATTAAATGGTATGAAGATTGATGATTCTTCTTCTTCGCCTTTAGAAAATAATTAACGATTTGAAAGACTTTTAAATTGATTATAAAAGCATTATCTAAAAACGAAATAAAATCATTATTGATAACACTGAATGCACATTTATTTGTTTTATGTTAATTCATTTGAAAAATAAAAAATACGAAACGAAATTTAGTAATATTAAAGAAATATTAAACACTTACTTTGTGAGAGTGCTTTTGGAAAAGTCTCTAATATTTGGTTAGAAGGCTGGAAATAATCTTTTTTTTAAAAAAATCAGTTTTATCAGCATTGCTCAAGATAAAAATTTTTATTGACACAAAAAAATTCGGCATTTTTTCTTAAAATATTTCTTGGCTTTTAGTGAATGATTAGGAGTAAGTTTCAGTAATGAAGCTACCCAATAATCATTTTTAACGATAGACACCAACGTGAAGGTAAGCCAAGCTGTCTATCAACACAAAACATCACAACAACATTACAGGATGACAAACAATAACACCAGTAGTGTAGGTGGGATTTTTGTTGTTTCAGATATATATTTAGAAGCTGTTGAAGAGTTTAACTTTGTTATGTCTAAAAAAATTCAGGTTAGGAAAAACACTTTTTTTAAACATTTGTTCCTAAGCTTTAACAGCATCAATTTTTTGCAAAGTATTTTAATTCTATAAACGTGAATACACTTAAGTTTGGTTGAAAGTGCTATATAAAGCATCAAAAGACCCTGCCTATGCTACTGAATACACATAGCATAAATTATTTTTACATAACACATTTGCACATAACACAAAATATTCAGATTATGTGTTTCCAGAATAATTAAAAAAGCTAGACAACACAACCTAGCTCAACACTTGTAACACCGCTTGGCACTAAACGCTGCCAAGTAACACCACAATTTAGTAACACCGCTTGGCATTAAGTGCCAAGTAACACCACTAATTAGTAACACCGCTTGGCTAGCAACACCACTAATTAGTAGCACCGCTTCTACCAGTGGTGTCATATGGGGCTTGTCTCCTCCATCTAAAGGAGGGATCATCTCCCCTATATTGACACCACCGGTAGAAAGCTCTTTGAGATATCGGACCTGGGTGCTGGGAGCAATATCGCAGGAAATCTTGATGCGCTGCTAAAAAACAAAAACAAAAAAAGAAATAAATTTGAATACAATACTGCACAAAACAACCAATAAAAATATTATTTAAAACTATTTAGACTTTAAAAAAAAAAAGTTATGACAAAAAAAAATAAAAAAAAAAGTAATGTAAAAATAAGGATAAATTAAATTTCATATATACCTACACAAATACACATAACACCCATAAAACTGCATAAGCATGCAAAACAGATTACCTGATGGTCCTGCAGATATTGTTGCTATTATAGAAATAAATAAAAAATATGAACTAACACATATATTAAACAGTTATGTAATTGCATACAAACATGAAAAAAGTAATGTTTAGGTTTCAATACACATAACACTGCATAAGTATGGAAAAACTGCATAAGTATGGAAAACACATTACCTGGTGGTACTGCAGTTGATACTGTTGCTATTACGGAAATAAATAAAAAAGTATATAAACAAACACATATTAAACAGTTATGTAATTGCATACAAACACGAAAAAAGTATTGTTTAAGTTCCAATACACATAACACTCATAAAACTGCATAAGTATGCAAAACATATTACCTGATGGTACTGCAGATGATATTGATGCTATTGTGAAAGTAAAAAAAAAAAGTGTATAAAGTAACATATGTTATACATTTATGTAATTGATAACAAACATGAAAAAAGTAATGTTTAAGTTTTATTACACATAAAACCCATAAAACTGCATAAGTATGCTAAACAGATTACCTGATATTATTGCTTGAGGTGTTAATGTAGAGACAAAAAAAAATAAAGTGATGTGCAAAATAAGATATGCAATCTTTAAGTTTTAATACACATAACACTCATAAAACTGCATAAGTATGCAAAACATAATACCTGATGGTACTGCAGATGATATTGATGCTATTGTAAAGGTAAAAAAAAAAATGTATAAAGTAACATATGTTGTACATTTATGTAATTGATAACAAACATGAAAAAAGTAATGTTTAAGTTTTAATACACATAACACTCATAAAACTGCATAAGTATGCAAAACACATTACCTGATGGCACTGCAGATGATATTGATGCTATTGTAAAAGTAAAAAAAAAAGTGTATAAAGTAACATGTGTTAAACATTTATGTAATTGCATGAAAACATGAAAAAAAAAAAATTTAAGTTTTAATACACATAAAACCCATAAAACTGCATAAGTATGCTAAACAGATTACCTGATATTATTGCTTGAGGTGTTAATGTAGAGACAAAAAAAAAAAATAAAGTAATCTGTAAATTAAGATATGCTATCTTTAAGTTTTAACACACATAACACTCTTAAAACTGCATAAGAATGCAAAACACATTACCAGATGGTACTGCAGATGACGCTATAGTGGATGTAAAAAATATATTTACATAAACTAACATATACTAATCAATTAAACAGTTTATTTTAAGTGATAAAACCGCACACAAACATCAAAAAAAGTGTAATAAAATTAAACAAAATGAAACATAAGTGAACTTTGCTTACCAATTGAATTTTCTAATTTTTCTAAATAGAATAAAAAAAAACTCATTAACATTAAGAAAGAAACTAACATGCAGAATATTATAATATACATATAATATACGAAGCAAAACAAACCAAAAAAAAAAAAAAGAAAAAAGTTCCAAAAAAAAAAGAAAAAATTAAAATAAATAAGAACATTATAGTAATTTACTTAGCTGTTGAAGTATAAGCCCTATAAAAAAAATGCTAAAAATTGTATCAAAAAAGCTAAAAGACCAAAGAGTAGACCTTTTTTTTTTTGAAAGTAAAATGCTATATCTTTATCTATAATACACAAATGAAATATAATCAAATTCTGTTTACCCATTGAATGTTCTACTTTTTCTAAATAAAATGAAAAACTTATAAACATTAAAATAAACTAACTTGCCATATATAGAATAACTTTATGTTAAATAAATATGTAATAAAAAAAATAAAAAGCATGACAACAACAATAACAAATTGCTTACATAGATTCTCAACTGAATCTTCTAATTTTTCTAAATAAAATAAATTTGAAAGTTACAAAAGTCACTTGCTGACTGACAAACTGTCACAACTGACAAAAGTCAGTTGCTAAATAACTTTAAAAAAACTAAAAAAGCATAACTATATTTGCACACACAAAAAAAAAACAACAACAACAAAAAAATTCCTGACTTAGCTTGTCCATTACTTCCGCTAAACATTAAAAAAAAGTTATAATTAACAAATTGCTGAAATTGGTGAAATATATATCTTTGTAACATATCCTTCTCATACAAAGTTAGCTTACTTGGCAAGAGCTCTTCGGCTCTGATCTCTTGAACATCTAATATATATATAGACATAATTAATTTTTAAAATATTCACTTTTTCAATTAAACATATAAGATTTGTCTTAAATTATAAAACTGTTGCACAGTTTTATAATTTAACACATTCAGTAAATGACAAAAAGTTTCATTTTACGTGAAAGTTTAGTAGTTAAAAGACTTAAAAGTCTATTTTAGCTTAAACACGTTTTATAAAATTATAGCTTAAACACCTTAAAGCTTCTATGTGTTTTTAAGGTTTACTGCTTTACAAAAACATCAATCAAAATAGCGGAATAAACAAAAACTGAGTTTTGGGTCCACCCTCTTAAAGTTCTAAAAATTAATTTATATATTTTTTAACTTTAGTTAAATTTTAGGGTGGTGTGCTTGATTCACGGGGTTAGGGGAGGGCAGCATATCTTGGTTGATTTCAATTAAAAGCGGCTAAAATAAATCATCGTTTTATTCACACGTGAATCAAGTACAGCTTTTTTATGTTTTTAGAAATTTTAAAAAACGTTTTAAAAAATTCTCTCCGTTTGGTTCGTTATAGTATATTATATCTTTATTTTTATGTAATGCGTATAACATCTATATGCATTTAAACTTGTTTTTCTTTGTTTTCTAGAAAACAGGATAAGATTTAAAAAAAAAATTGTGTATGCAAAAGGTTTTGAACCCAAGCGAAGCACTTCAATCGCTTTGGAATGCTATATCATCTTTTTACACTATTTAATAAACAGAAAACTTATTAAACTTTAAAAAACAACATTTAATGCTTTAAAATAAAGAGATATTGTCGCAATGAAATTTTTAAGTAAAAATAAATCGGTAGAATTTGATGTCATCTACTTCATAATAATACTGATTGATAATTAAAGAACTTAAAGTTTACATATTTAGATAATTGAATAGACTTTCGTTCACATTGTTAAAAAACAAATCATAACGGATTGTGGTTCCGAAAAAAAAGGTTAATACACTACCATCTGTAATTATTGGAAAGGTCATATTTTTTAATATCAAATATATCAAAGTTTGGCGAAAAAGTGAAAACAATGTCTACCTGAATTATATGTTATCTTCCTATTTATTAGGTTTACAAATAAAACTTCCCTGATTAGTTTATAATTTATTCAAAACCCTGATTAGCTTTTAATTTATTTGCATATTAATCACCCTTAACAACAATAACCACCATAAATATATTCTTAGCATTCTACTTAACGACTTATCTAATTAGTCTATTTTGTCACTAAGTTTTTTCAAAAAAAAAAAATACACATGTATTAACTGTATATCAATTTATTTATCTATTTAATTTAATATATATATATAATATATAATTTAATATATATAATTTAATCTAATTAATATAATTGAAATACTACTAATCAATTTACTGATATTTTTTCTATAGCATTGTTAAAAATGGTTATATTCTGAAAGGTAAAGAAATTTATTGAAAAGAAAGTTGCACAAAAGAAAAAAAAAAACTAAATAAAAGTTACTTGTTTCAAAAAACGTTTTACGAAGAGTTTTTCCAAACAATTTTATTTTTAATTGCGTTTTTTTTTTAATTACGTCATAAGCATATTAAGGCGTTTTGAAAAACAGTTGCTGTATATATTTATAGTAAAAAAGTTAATGTAGCAAAATAAACTTTTAATTGCCAAAAGAAAGTTTTAAAGTTTTATCTAGCTACAGGCTTTTTTTTTTTTTTTTGCCTCCACAGCAGCATCTTCTGAAGTAGCAGGGCTGTCTTGTTAAGTTTTTTCTTTATTAAGTTTCAGACAACTTTTTTTTCAGACCATCCGCAGCTTATTAGGACTAATTACATGAGCACATTAATAACATAAGTGTCTCAATTATCATAGATACGCAACATATTTTTTCTCCTAGTGATGTTTTTTTTTTTTTTTTAAATGTTTTATGAAGTTTTAGCTTTCTTAAAATCTTTTCTTTTGTGAGTGCATAACATCGTTACATATGTTTGTATATAATCTTTATAAAACTTCGAAAGTATTTTGTATTTTAAAATAATTAAAAAAATTAAAAAAAATAGCCGCCATTGGTAGGAGTCGAACCTCTAGCTCCTTGTTCAGAAGTTCGCCGCCTTATCCACTCGAGCTACACCGGCATATCATTATGTGTAGATTTTATAATAATGTAGTAATTTTTTTAAGGAAAAAATTGTTAGATCAAAATTAAGGAGAGGTTGACACAATGTAATTTTCAAGTAAAAATCAAACTGTAAAACATAATAAATGTTTCAGTATGTTTTAACATTTGCTTTAACCTTACTTAGTTTAAAGTTTACGTACGTTAGATATTCGTTCACGTATTCTTATAGTGCTGCGACTCTTTCTTGCCAATACCTCGGTTGCAATGGCTGCCAAGGGTTTCGTGTCAAATACGCTCCAAGGGACACTACTATTAAGTTTGGCAATATTATATAGAAGATTGTTTGTTTTGAGAAATTGCCTTAATAAATATTCTTGCTCTTGCAAGATAATAAATAAAAATTTGATTAAATTTATTTTATGATTTCTTTTTTTACTGGCCTATAACATCTTTTTTCTTTACATTTTTGATGGAAAAGTTGAGTTAATAAAAATAGAATTTTCTTTGTTTTTTCTTAAGTTATTACATTGTAAATAGCGCAAATATCTAATGTAATTATCATGCAAACTTTTTTTTATAATTGTCATTCAAACTTCATAAGTGGTTTTTATATACTTTATTTATCTTATAACATATTTAAATAATAAAAAATAATAAAATTGGCTTACGTAAATTGGCTTACTGCTTATGTAAAATGGCACATAAATGGCATGCCAGTTTATGCTTTAAAACAAAGCCTAAAATCATTTCTTTCTAACTTTTGAAATCATTTCTAACTTTTTAACCACAGTATTAAAGTCATTCTCGAAGGCTTACAATCTTCAATACCAGTAACTTGAGGGGTATTGCAATGTTCTATCTTTGCTCCTGTATTGCTTTTTATCTACAATAACAATATTCCCGACAATCTAGCATCTAAAGTATTTACTGACAACTTTATACTCCTATCTTGATGAAATTTTTTGATTACTTAGATCAAGCAGCCAATCTTTAATCTAATCTCTCTTCTGTAACAGTTTGAGGCTTGCAGTGGCTTGTGGGCTTTAATTCTAACAAAACTCATTTACTGCAAACAACTCACAATACTGCTGATGTTCCTATATTGACAAGTAGCAACCCTATCAATCTCAAACAAGGTGCAAAAACATGTTTTAAATGTAGTTAGACCTGCTTTATCTGCCAAGCTTGAGCCAATCTCCAATCATCTTAAGGTTGAATTTCTTTTTTTTTTGTCTACAAATGCTATCATGGTTGCAGCTCAAATCAGCTATCAAACCAATGATGATTGATCTACCAGAACTCATTCTTGCTTACATTGTCATTTAGCAAAGTCCCATCTCTTTACTGTATCTGCCCTTTTATGCTATAAAATTTTTTATTCATCTAGTTTTTTTCCTCGCACATCAACTAAACCTCAAAACTTTATGTCACAATTACAATCTTCATGTTTTCCTTAATCATACAACATATGACTTTTTTAGTTTTCAGTTTACCATTACCTTGTTGAATATAAGGAAGTGAATTAGTTTATCAAATAAATTTCAGTATTTAGTTCTAGTTTTTATCAAGTTGAGTAAATAAATTTAGTTTTAGATTTTATTTATTTTAATTTTCGTTTGTCATAAAAAATTTTTATCTCATGTAATTTTAATGTAATATAATTTATAAATAATATAGGCATATATAATTAAAAGTAGGACTTGGTGTTATTAGCGAACATGAAAATGAAAAAACTTGATTAAATGTGGCAAGGTGTTTAAAGCACCACCCCCCCCCCATCCCCCAAAAAAAAACACACACAACAATCTGTCATTAGGGATCCAAAATTATAAAAATTTAAGTTTAAGATAATTAAGTTAAACTCAAACATTAACTTTAATTTTATTAAACTTAATTTTTTTTTTTAATTTAGAATTTATATTTTATATTTATTTAGAAATTATATACATTTTAAATCAAAATTAAGTTATATATATATTTTTTATCAGAATTAAATGATTTATTTATTATGAACATGAAGCTTGAAGTATTAGTGTTTTTCAAGTGTAAAAATCAATCATTACAATTAAATAAAAACAAAATAAAATAAAGATAAAATAAAATAAAATTTTAATAATATTAAATAGAATTTTAATAATATTAAATAGAAGTTTAAGTAATTTTTTTAATTGTTCAAACTTTTGCAACAAACTTTTTTACATAATTGTCATTAAAATGTTAAAGCGTTTTAAACTAATTTACTTCCAACGTGGTTGCAAGCAATCACTATTAAGTTTGAAGTTTTGTTGTTGTGCAAGGGTATAAACTAGATAACTAAAAACTTCCAACATGCTTTGCATTTAGCCTCTCTCTCCTCCCCACATTTTCTAAACAGTTTTAAAAAACTTTTATGATAGCAACAGCAGAATCATCATTTTCCCGTCTGCAATGACTCAATCACAATTAAACATCACCATTGAAAAGTATATCCATAAAACTGTTTAAGATACTATCGCATACTAACCATTTTTTAAATGAATGTGTGCTTTTTCCTTTTTAACATATGTTTTCAGCCCCCCCCCTAACTTTTGCGACCTTCCTACTCCTCTGTATATATCCATATATATATATATATATATATATATATATATATATATATATATATATATATATATATATATATATATATATATATATATATATATATATATATATATATATATATATGTATATGTATATATATATATATATATATATATATATATATATATATATATATATATATATATATATATATATATATATATATATACATAGACACACACACACACACACACACACACACACACACACACACACACACACACACACACACACACACACATACACATACACATACACATACACACACATATATATACACACGCGATTATATTATTTTAGAAAACGTGAACATGGCCGTTTGCAAGTTTTATAATAATGCTGAAAAAGTTTCAAAAACAAAAAAAACAAAACTAACAAAATAAAAAGAGATTGAAATAGAAAAAAATAAAAACAAATTAGTAATTTAAATCATTTGTGTACTGTTTTTATTTTTTTTTCTTTAGAGTTACATTCAGCAACAAAATTAGATAAGGCAAAACAAAAAAAAAACAGTTAGAAGTTTACAATAAAAAGAATGATTTTCCTTTTCTTAATTTTTTTTTAAGAGGATAGCAAAAATACAAATTGCAATGTGTTTGTAAAATTTATTTATATAATTTTAATTTAACAACAAGGGTTGAATTAAGCAAATGCAAAATGCAAAATCTGGAAAAGTATCTAATATTCAAAATTTTAGTTTACAAAACCGTGTTCCTTGTTTTTAAGGGGAGAATCAACTTAAATTTGTTAGCGAAAAAATAAAAAAATAAAGTTACAATTACAAAAGTAAGAACACTAGTAAGCAACATTAGTATTCCCAAATTTTAATTGAAGTAGAAAAATATCTAGAAGAATAAAGTGGATGTTTAAATAATATTAAAACTAAAGTAACTTATAAAAAGGTGACAAACAACTTTATGAAAAGTATCGTATTAAAAGTTTAGCATTATGAAAAACGTTACTAATGGACGGTAAAGACGCGTGTTAATTTTAAAATTAACCAATAAAAATTTTTTATTGTTTGATTTTAAAATTAATGCACGTTTTTACGTAACATTTTTCATAATGCTATACTTTTCATAAAGTACTTTTTTATAATGTTGTTTAAGTGATATGTGAAAGTTCCTGAAACTTTTAATAATATTTGAATATCCGCTTTATTTTTTCTAGATGCTTTTCTACTTTAATAAATGCTTGGAATTAATAATATTGTTTGAACAAAGAATGAACTTTAAAAGTAATAAGTGCTTTATAAATGTAATAATACTATTATAGTTTTATTACTTTTATAATGCAGTTAGTAACTAAAGTGTTATTACTTTTGTAGTCGTAAGTTTATTTTTTTGTTTTTTGTAACTTTCTTGCTAGCAAACTTTTAATAATTTGCTCCTTATAAATAAAGTACACAGCTTTGCATGAACTAAAATTTTAAAGACCTAATATTTTACCAGAGTTTGCAAATCGCGATCGTATAATTTAACTCTTGATATAAACTTGTTATATTATAATTATACAAATATATTTTACACACAGATGACGATACATATTTTCTCTTTCCTCTTTAAAAGAAAAAACACATAAAATATGGGAAAGTCATCCTTTTTAATGCCTAAAACCATTTTTTTTTTTTTTTTGCTATGACCTCATGAATTTTGCCGATAATAATAACCACTAAGAAAAAAAAAATAAAAACAACACACAAATTATTTAAACTATTACTATTGTTTTCTATTTAAGTTTACTTTAATTTCTTAGGTAGTTATTAAATTTAAAACATTTTTTCAGTAACACATACAATATAACTTGCGCAAACGGCCGTGATCACGCTCTCTAACTTGAAAAATGTTTATGTGGTCATACGAGACGAAAAACTGCACACCTTTCCTGGGAAGGCTTGCATGGTCCTAGTTTAGGTGACTCTCCACTTTGCAGCATTTATAGGGCTGATCTGAAGGTTCTGATCACAAGATTGTTGCCCATCAATTAATCTCATTTGAATTATATCATCTTTCTAATTTTTGACCATCTTTACTTAATATTTTAAAGTTACAAAGGGGTGAAGTTTTGCATAATCTTTATGCATAAGATACAATGTTTTCATTGCTTTGTTGTTTTAATGCTAAAAATTAAACTCTTTCAGCAATGATTATTTGTTTTTGAGGTCTCAAATGGCACATAACAACAGTTTTAATCTTCTCAATCATCATATTTTCTAATTTGTCTAGATATACCATAAAAAAAGTCCTTTTTATTGCTTTAATACTTGCTATTGACAGAAATGAATTTATATTGTAAATAAAGTTATATCCTGACTACTGTTTACTTAAACTGATAATTTATTTATCATGCAATAGCTGAAAATCTAATCCAAGATTCTGCAATTTCTGGATTATCAAAAAAACTTTCATGATTCTGAATATTGCTAATGTTCAGAATCATGAAAGTTTTTTTAATTGGGAACTAGTTTTGGTCAGTTGTGCATATTATTTAAGTTCAATCATCATTGAGTTCAATTTTGTGTTATAGTTTTAATTAAGTTCTTTTTCTTTTCTTTCTTGTTAAGATTTCATTTTTTTTTTCTAAAGTTATAAAGTTTTTACTTAGTTTAGTTTAGAAATGTTTAAGCAGCACATTTTTCAAATAATAAAATTCTAAAAATATGTTAATAGCCTTGTTCAAATTGTCAATACAATATTATTATTTGCGTGTTCATATAATGGCATGTGATTGCATGTTTTCCTGATCAAGCCTTGAAAAAGAAATATGAAAAAAATTAGAAATTTTTTTCTTCAATTTATTTATGCTTAGGTTGTTAAAAATGTTCATAAAACTAAAGCCAGTGAATAATTAAATATTTATAATGCTTGGTTACAGTTCATTGTGATCAAGCACCAAAATGCAGTAGTTGCCAAATGGGCTATTTTAAGATGGTAGAGACAGTCTGAAAGATGATGCTCAGCAGATGATCAGGGCACCCCAAAACTACATATAGAGCTAAGAACATCAAAGGCGCGCACGCCATTGTTAAAAAAAACTTTCATGCGACACTTGATACAATTGACGTCCTGACTACAACTAGTTATTTTAAAATGAAATCATTCACAGTGCTCTTAAAAAAAGTTAACTAGCTTGAAGTTGACACAATCAGCTAACGCTAATTGGGTCAGTGAAGGTGTAAGTTAATAGAAATATAGTGAAATGCGACAGGTTTAAGCATGTTCTACATCTTATATAAAACAATAGGTGTTGTTCGTTTGGTTTATGTTAAAAAGGCCACACTATTACTAGTCAATAATGTGTGAAAAATTGTTTGAAACTTGTTATATAGGAAATAAATTAAGTTTAAAAAAATTATTTTTGTTTTCATAATGACTAAAGTATTTTATTTGAATGGAAAAATTAAATAAGAATATAGTTTATTTATTGGTATATAAAAACTTAACTTTTTAGATTGATGACGAAGAGAATGCTTTTGAAGAAGAAAGTCAGGAAGAATTGCAAAATCTTTCAGATGTAAAGCTGAGCAGCTCAAGTGATGTAAGAATGATTAAAAAAACATAATTAGTTTACTATTTGTTATTGTTTAACTTAAAGAGGTGTATAGTTATATGTTTTATTTCATTATATTTATTTATTTTATTTTTTAAATCCATTTAACTTATTTTTTTAAACTCTTATTTAAATAATTATTTAGTTTCATACATAAAAACAAATATTTTACTTAAACTTATAAAAAAAAAAGTTATTGTTATAAAATACATTCTTTTGCAACATGGATGCAAAAATTTATCTCTTTTAATTTTGCTTTAAACCATTTATTTTGCTCTTTTTTCTATTTAATTTTATTTAAAAATTTTTTTAAAACCTTAAGTTATTTTTATAGATAAAAATTAGTTTTAAAGGACAACTAGAGGCGTGTATGATTTTTCTCGTGACTAAAAGTTACCATGTTACCATGTAATCATAGATCTTTAAGAAGATTCTTGAGATTTACAGCCTAGTAGTTCTAAATTCTAATTCTATATATTAAGGTTTTTTTACTTTTTGGCTTTGATTTGTTGTTCTTTACTTATCATAAACTTTGCATTATTTTACTTTAACTTTACATTAATCTGTGTAGATTACTATGAACTTAAGTGCTTTTGACAAAATAACTGACCATGTTGCTAAAAAAGGTGAACCTGCTATATTCATCAATATAAAAATTAAAACAAAAATAGCAGAACTTAAAAGTCAAACACACTCAAATCATGAGTCAAGAATCATGATCATATTTTAACTGTTTTGAATTTGTTTATAATATCAAATATAATTTACAGGTTTATCAATATTATTTTTTTAAATTTACATTTACAGGTTTCTCTTCCACGATCCTGTTCTACTGGTTCACTTTCATTTGAAATTTCTCCACGTCCAGAATCACTAAAAACATTTACACTACCTCAAAATTGGAAAAAATGCCAAGATGATGCTGGTCGTTCATTTTATTATAACAAGGAAAAAAATGAAAAAACTTGGAAACCTCCCCGAAGCAATCAGTCTAGCACTGTAAATAGTTTATATAATTATAGAAAACATTTTTTAATAGTAACAATATTAAAATATTTACGCAATTTTTTCTATTTATTTGTTTTAAGGTATTATAAAACTATATTTATGCTGAAAATTTTTGAAACATTTTAATTAGTTTTTTTTCAGCAATTCAAAACCCTAATTCAAAACTATTAACTTGTAAACTAACAAGTAAAATAACTGTTTTTACAGCTTTTTAAAAAATAATTTAATCACATAAACATAATCTAAAAAACAATATAAAATATAAAATACATATGCAATTATTTCTATGCAATTGTTTTGAGGTACTATAAAACTATTTCATATTGAAAGTTTTCTCAACAAATTTTATCTTTGATTACTTTTTGTCTTTTTATCAATGCATTTACTTTTCATTTTTCTGAAAATTTTGCTTATGGTTTTTTGCACACATAAAAAAGCAAACTTATGAAGACAATAGATTAACGGTTACACACAAAAAAAGTCCCTGTTAATCTTTTTATTTTGTGTAGTTCTATTTTAGTGTTAGTATATTTTTTAAAATAAAATTACACCCTCTATCCTGGATCTAAACTTCAAACAAATGTTTATAGCGTAGGTGTCTGACATTTCATTCCATGCCTTGTCATCAGATTTCTTCAGAACGTCTAGAGAATTAAGGTTTGTTTAGCTAATTGGCCAGATCTCTTTTGACTGGAAATTCATGTTCTTGGACAACTATTTCTGCACTGCATTTTCTGTGTGACACGGAGCTTCATCTTGAACATAGGAAACATTCGACAAGTCTGGGAAGTTTGTTTGGATCCTGATTTTAGGTTTCAGAATTTTTTCCAAGTGCTTTTTTGTCCCCATTTTAAACCCTTTTTTAAAAAAGACAGGTAGCATTTTAAGTTCATTAGATACAAAAAGACCAAACATAATTTGAGAAAGATGTTTTATTTTAGAAATATTTCTGACGTGCTTAGAAACATCGTCCATGACTTTCTTATCTACCTGTCATTTCTGCTACTTTTAGCTTGATCTACTGTGAAATATTTTTCATCTGTGATGAAAAGAACAAGCATCATTTTTTTCGACTTCCATAAATTTTATTTGAGTATTTAAGTGTCAGACTTCTTAGTTGATCACTTAAAAAAAATCTATGTGTTCAGCCCTATGATCTTGCACCAATAGTGTTTTTAACAATTTTGTAACTGTAAAATCTCTTACATTTAGCTCTTTGGACATTTTCTTGTGGACTTGATTGGGTTCCTTTTAAGTGGGTTTTTTTTATTTTTTTGATCAGTTTTTTTGTTGTAACTGTTTTCTTCCAGATTTTGGTTTTCTTTTAATTTAAATATATTGGAAATTATAACTGTTTTATAATTTCCAATCTTTCTAAACCTGCTTGTAGAGCTGTCTCAACCTCTTCTCTTCTAGCCTCTATGGGAAATGTTATCTTCATTTTAGAAAATGTGAAACAAAGCACTGAAAGTTTACCTTTTTTAGCAAAAAAAAAAGGATTAACTAGTTAAAATTTGCCAAACCTATGTTTGATTAATGTTGCCTAAAATTTTAACTTATCTTTGAAGCCAATATTTTATCTTCTAGCTTACTGATATCATAAGTGAAAAGCTTATCATCAGTGAATATCATCATAATCATCAGTGAAGCCTAAGTTAAAGGCTCTAATTTTTAGTTTTTTAAAGAAATACTTTGTATTAATGAAAATAAAATTAGCCAAACACTTTTTGATGTAGGTGTCCTTGTGTCATGTTTAGATAATCCTTCATCTCCATTTTTGCTGAGTGAGACATTTCATCTTCATTTCATCTAGTATTTTTTGGTCTAAGATTTCTTAAGCATCTTACTCTGTAGAGTGGTACCACAGTTGGCTAGACAATTTGTTAATTGCTGTGATATCAATTATCCTGTTTTGATACTTTACCTGAAGTCAAAACCCAGCAGGTTCTCTGTGCACCCCTGCTCTTTATTTTATAAGTGTTTAAACTGACTATGAAATATCCAAATCTGCTATTTATGAAATATCCAAGTCTAAATAACTTCAAACACTCATCTTGTTTTGTACAATGCTTTAGAGACCAGAAATGGGTTGCAAGTAAACATCAAGCAAAAAAATTATAATACAAAAAAATTTAAATAATAAAAAAAAATAAAAAAATAAGCAAACGTGCTGACAATAATAGTAGTAATAACGTAAAGAAAATTAAAAGAATATTTTAATAGTAAGGATAGTAAGGTCTAAAAGTTAGAATAAAATATTTTTTTGAAAAAAAATATTCTTTGATACAAAGAGATTCTTTGTGATATTCAAATTATTAGTATTTCTTCTATTAGTCTCTGCTTCATTATTTGTATTTGTCTAAAACCAGGACTTGTCAATGGCTGTGTCAATGGCTGTGTCAATTATTAATTATAATATATCAATTATAATAATGTCAATTTTTTTTTTATCCAGTATTAGGTTGTGTTAAATGATTCAAATCTCTAATCATTTAGCACTCTTTTTCCAAATGTTGCTCATTAACTCAAATCTAATATATCTAATATTTTTGTCTTTAGTTAACTATCAAAAAAATCTTAATTATCCAAATTTATATAGTTTATTATTATGTCCAACAAATATTACTGAAATTTCATATTTAAATTGAATCCAAAGAAATTATTAGGTCCAATCAGCATTAAACACCCTTAAACATTCTTATAAATTTTAACTATGAATTTTCTAATATTTTTTCTAATCTATTTAAAACCTCATTCATAAATAGCTCTAAACTTATTTTTATAACTATAGACCTATTTCTCTTTTAGTATTAGTAAGCTTCTTGAAAAGCTTATTTATTCTTTTTGTATATAGTGTATTCTTTTCTAAACTTGTTTAATTTTTTTAATCGTTTTCAATTTTAAGTATTAATGGTTTTAATTTTAGTAATAAATCAGTTTTGTGTGGTGTTTCTTAAAGTTCTGTACTTAGTCCTCTTTTGTTTTTAATCTAACCACCCTGTTCACTTATTGTCAGTTCATCTGATGATACAAATCTCATTTTGCTGATGATACAAATCTCTTACATATCAACAGTTTGTATCATTCTTTTTGTAAAATGTAAATTCGGATCTAAAAGATAAAGTTAACTGGTTAAATAATGTCTTAACACCAAAAAAACTTAACTCTTTTTTTTTTATCTTGGAGAAAAAATTTCTTTAAGATGTGTTGAAATTAAAATCAAAATTAATAATAAACTGCTATATCCTTTGAGATTTTTTAAATATTTTGGTGTCTTAATTGACTGCAATTTTTCATGAAACTTTCACATTGATAAAATAAGCAAGGAATCTCAAGCTAATGATATGCTTTTAATAATTCATATTAATAAAGTTACACTTAAGAATATTTACTATGCATTATTCTCATCTCATCTATGCTATTCTTGTCAATTCTGAAGTCAAGCTGGAAACTATCCATCCACAATATTATCTTATCTCTTGCAAAGTTCACCAGACTAACTTGCTCTTTGTGAGACTAATTTGAGTTTAGCTGTCTCATCTTGTGATCTTGGTGTTGATGGTTATCTTCCTTTAATTCCTTAAGACTCCAATTGTCACATGCTTGGCCTGGGCAATTATATTTGTAAGAATTCACCCATTTGTCGGGAAACTAGGTTTGAATCCACAGACTATCCTTTTATGTGCTTTCAATTAGCACCACTTCACTCTATCGCCTTTTTCTTTGTTCTATATCGCTCTCCTTCATCTCAAGACTGCACGCTTTTTGATATTGTTTCTGATGAAATTGGCCAAGCCCTCTCTCTTTATCCATCAGCCAGTATTGTTGTTGTTGGTAACTTTAATGCTTATCATACTAAATAGCCTGGCTATGAGTGTCAGTGACTCAGCAGATGTTAAGGTCCACAATTTTTGCCTTTCTCAATCTCTAACTCAAGTAGTCAACTTTCTAACTTGCTTTCCAGACAACCCAAATCGTTTACCTTCTCTACTCGACTTACGTCTTGTTTCTGATTCTAGTCAGTTTCTCCACATTCACCCTTAGGTGCTTCTGATCACAGTTTGATCTCTCTAAAACTATTATCTCATTCTTCTTCATCATCAGAATCCCCCTATCATTGTACCTCTTACAACTAGCTTAAAGCTGACTGGGACTCTTTACGTGATTTTCTTCAAGATCGCTCTTGGGTAGAAATTTTGTCTTCCTGCTGACAAATGTGCTTCTTACATAACTTCTTGGATTCAGGCTGGCATGGAATCTTTTATTCCCTCTCAATGGTTTCAGGTCAACCCTCACTCTTCTCCATGGTTTTCCTCACATTGTGCTGCTGCAATTTCCAATCGAAATCATTACTTCTATATCTATTAGCAAAATAATTCTTCAGAAAGCAGATGTCTGTTTAATATTGCTTGAAACCATTGTAAAAAGGTTTTGTCTAACGCCAAAGCTTGCCAATCTTAGGTCATGAAATCGCGTATTGTATCACAAAAGTTAGACTCTCGTGACGACTGTAGAATCATTAACAGTATCAATATTAAGGGCAAATAATTCCAAAATGTAATTCCACCTCTCTTGTATTGTTCAGACTTTGTCACCTCACCTAAAGACGAAGCCTAATTGTTTTCTAAGAACTTTTCATCAATATCATCTCTTGATTCCACTAGTTGCGTTCTACCTGATATAGCCGTCAAACAGGTTGATCCATTGCTTGTCTTTCATATCACTCCAGCATCTGTATCAAAAGTGATTTCCTAATTAGACTCTTTTACAGCTTATGAACCGGACAACTAAACTTTCAAAACTATTTAACAAGTGCTTATCAGAGTCTTGTTTTCAAGCCTGCTGGAAAGTGACATCTGTTATCCCTATTTTTAAAAATTTTGGAGAGCGATTTGATTGGTCTAACTACTGTCCTATTAGTCTTCTTCCTATCATAAGCAAGGTTTTTGAATCTTTAATTTATAAACACTTGACCTCACGCCTTGAATCTAAAAACTTACTTTCTGATCACCAATATGGATTTTGATCTTCTCGTTCTACAGAAAGAGGTGGAGAGGATAAGGCTATCGCTCTTGACATTTCTAAAGCTTTTGATAAAGTTTGACATGCTGGTATTCTCCATAGGCTTTCTTCTTGTGGTGTATCTGGTAACATCTTTAAGATTATTGAATCCTTCCTTTTCAATCATAGTATAAAAGTTGTCCTTGATGGACAGCGCTCTTCTTACCTGAAGTTACATATCCTGTAACTTCAGGCATTCCTCAAGATTCATCTACCATTTATCTTCTAGGATTAACTCTTACTTCCAATTTTTCTTATACATCAATATGATTGCATAATTAGCTTCTGCTAAGATTGCATCTCTTTACCGTGCTTAACATTTTCCTACTCCGGATTCTATTCTTTATCTCTATAAATCTCAAATCTGTCCTTGTATCGATTACTGTTGCCATATCTGAGGCAGATCTTCTAAAGATGTTTTTTCTCTTTTAGACTAGGTGCAAAAATGCATTATAAATATAGTTGAACCTGCTCTTGCAGCCAACCTCCAATTATTATCACATCGTCATAATGTTGCTTTTCTTTCTCTTTTCTAAAAATACTATAATGGGCACTGCTTTAAAGCGCCTGGATCTCTTGTGCCATCTACTAATATTCATTCTTGTGTTACTCATCATGTAATTAAGTCTCACTTTTTTTCTGTGGCTATTCATAAGTGCTCTAAAAACTCTTATTTGTCTAGTTTTTTTCCTTGAACATCAGTTCTTTAGAATTCGCTTTCTTTATCTTGCTTTCCTGATTCATATAATTTGCAATCTTTTTAAGTTGTCTGTCAATCGTTATCTTACTCTACAAACTTCATCTTTTCTCTTCCAGTAACATCTAACTCTAATAGTGGTTGCTTGCAGCCTTGTTGGAAGCAATGATGTTAAAAAAAATTTTTATCAAAATATTTTTTCAAAATTTAAATATTATTTTAATTTTCTTTTTGTTATTACTTCAATTATCATCAGTACTTTTTTTTCTTCTTCTTTTTATTATTATAACCTGCAAATTACAATTTCTATTTGTCTATTTTTAATGTATGTCCTATGTGCTTTAATCTATGTGTTTATGTTCCTTGTGTTTCAATATTTGTCTTTGTGCTTATAGGCCAGTCAAAATAGGTTTTAACCTGGAAAAAATCAGGAGCAAAATGAAAATTGCTGTAGATGTAAGAAAATGGCTGTAAATGTAGAACAAGCTGTAAATGTTCTGTATGCGCTCCTGATTCATTAAAAAATATCTGCCAAAATTGGAGTGAAGCTTCATTTGAAATGCAAGATGGCATCCAAGATGGCATCCAAATTACAGTTAGTAATATCTGAGCTTGTAGATCACTTAAAAACAAGATTCTTGTGTCTACTATTTTGTTAATGAGGTCAAGAAAACAATTTTTGACCTTTAGTTTTATGAAATAACAAAATGGTTGCCAAATATCAAGATGGCAGCCAAAATTAAAATTGTGAAAAAATCATTTTTCACGATTTTATTTTTTTTGAAAAAAAAAGTATTGTTAATACCCAAGATGGCTGCCCAAATAGCACCCAAAATATAAAGTTTGTATATCACTTTTAAAAACATTTTTTGTGTCTTGTAATTTGTCATTGAGGAAACAAAGATGTAGCATGCTGAATATAAATTTTTAATGTTTTATATCTATAGGTATACAAAGTATACTTTTTTTTAACAAGAGTTGTATACAATTTTGTTTTGACAAGAATTGTGTACAACTACTAGTAATTGTAACCCACAGTTATACAAATCTTTGAGAAATTTGCTTGGAAGAAAATGCTATTTTGTATACAAATATTAAATAAAGAAATTAGAAACTTTAAACTATATCACATCGTATTTTGAACACGTATTTAAAAATGTTATAAAATTATCATAATTATATTATCTCATACTTTAATATATTTGATTGTAAAGTGTTCATATTAGCTCTTCATCTGAAAAATTGAAATCTTTATTTGAGTAATTGCAGTAACCTTTATCTTTATTAGATAAGTCATCATCATTTACATTTGCAGGATTTGAGCAATCCACACCAGGGCATGACCCAAACATTGATGAGCAATTTAAACCACCTAAATACAGTTAAAATAATTGTTAAAAGTCATTTTCATTCATTGCAAATCAACTATTAATCGGTGTAATTGAGCTGATTTACCAATTATTTGAATTCTTTTATTTGGAATTAGCATAATTTTATCAGTGTATTATGTCCAAACAAAAGCTTAAGATTTACAGAGACTTTTCTTTTTTTTATATAATTTTTAAAACTTTTTTACTACCACAAGTGAATCTAAAGAGCACCATTTTGGAGTCTTTAGATCACTTTTGCTTCTGCAGACCTTCTCAGGAGATGTGAGCGGTCTCACGCCTTGAATGACCATGCATATATATTTTTTTGTTGATAACTTGGCCACGATTTTTTTGCATATATTAAAAATGACGCATTTAAAAAACGCATTGAAAAACAAAACTAGTTTGTTATACTATTTTAATTTTCCTAATAATACTTTATTATTGTAGTTATTAGTGAGAGAATAAAAACATTAAAATAACATATATATGGGTAATTCCGTTTTTAACTTACGTTACACGGGTAACAACTTTATCAAATATTTGCTTATTTGAACTTTAAATTAAACCTTCAGCTATTCTGTATAAAAGCTGTTAGTCTAATGAATAAAATAAGCTAAAAAGTTTCGAGTTTGGCCGAAAGAGAGCGAACTTATTACTGAAAATGTCACTTACACTTATGTTACACGGAAAACAAGGTTAAAAAATGGCTTCCATTTTTAGGTCTGAATTCTGTGAATCAGTAAAGTAGTTTGAATTAGAAACTATCACAAAATGCTGAGAATTCTATACCAATTTAAAAAATTTTGTTAAAAAATCAGAGTTGATCGGCTAAGGAAAATAAACTTGTTTTTTTGATACTGTATATTTTACTTAAGTTACATCACTTACGTTACCTAGCGAATTTTTTTTATCTATTATTAAGAGTTACGTAACAAAAGAATTGCGTAAGTATTGAAAACATTCATTAAAAATAATTAACAAAGAAATTTTTTAAAAACTGGTGGCACTCTTCCTGAGTGATTTTTCATAACATTCATAAAAGTTATCAAACCGAAAACAGTTTTTTTGCAAGACCAAGAGCAACTTTAATATTACTTAATTGAATAATAATATCTTTATTATTACTTAATTGAGTCATTGGTTTGTCAAAGTTTTTACTTACACTTCTTACGTTTATGCGTATTGCTTTATTTTTATAAGGTTGAACTTTTAAAATGCTGCAAAGTATTCACATCTTTTATTTACATCTATTTGTCAACCAAAATAATAATACATAAACAAATAAATGATTTTAATGCACATAAATAAAAATTTTTTTTAATTCTCCTTATATAAAAAGTATTAGTTAAAACCTTGTCAAACCAACGGGAAGAAATAATAATTATTAATGACATAATTCATTCTGTAAATAAAAACTTAATGAAAAAGCGCCAGAATTTTATTAAATGATAAATTAAAAAAGAAAAAAAAAGATATATATTTATATATTATTTTTATCTTTTTATTTTGTCATTAATAAAAAGTACATATTTGCATTATTGTTAGGTTTTTATTTTCTCATAAATAGTTATAATGATAAATTATGAATAATAAAAACACACACAATAAGATGACTAATTAGTTTGGTTTTTTCAGCGGATTTTTAAAATGCATCATTTTTAATATATGCAAAAAAATTGTGGCCAAGTTATCAACAAAAAAATATATATGCGTGGTCATTCAAGGCACCTGTCTCCTGAGAAGGTCTGCTCCTGGGCGCTAACATGAAGTTAGTTAAAATCTTTTGAAAAAGTGCCTTAATTTACTATAGATCCTGGTTCTAATTGGTTCTGATGTATATTAACTATATACAGTTGTCAAAATACAATATTTATATCAATTTTCACAAAAAATACTAGAATTCTGACCAAGAAAGGGCTTGTAATTAAAAAAAAATTGCCAATAGACGACCATAACAAATCATATTATGAAACTATGATGTTCATTTTACCTAAACAATATATTTATTTAAAATCTAATTTAAATTTGGACAAGCAATTGTGATTTTAAGAAGATTTAAAAAAAAAAAATCTTCGGTCTAGGTTTTTTCACTACAAACATATTTTATGATACCGCAGAATTTATTATTTTAATTTTTTTTGTCTTATCATAATTCACAGACCTGATCATTTACTGGGAATATGTTGTAGTCTTCATAATATCATACAGATGCTATAATATTTTAATATCCCCTTAACTATACCAAGTACAGGAATGTATTATTTTGGTAGAAAGTTTTGTGTTATTTTAATCGCTATTATCCTTATATTTTTTATTCATAAGACTACATTTACCAAAATAATAAAATTTATCAAGTGAAATTGACTTGGTTTTTGATCCATATAGTGCTAGGTAAAACTGTTCTCCGACATTAGCAGTTTCATTGTGTTTGGCTTCTGGCGTGTTAAATACATCAACGACTTTGCATAAATGCACATTGTTATGCAACAATTTGAAGGCTTTTTTTTTTTTGCCTTGACAATAAGGAAATGATGTTGAACCACATCCAAACTTTGCATGTAAAAACAATAATTGCCTAGAGCAGTCAGCAAGACCTTCTCTCAGCTTGTTCGTACTGTAACCTTTATCTTGCTTTGTATCTTTGCCAGGATTCATCATGAAAATATAATTAGTTAAATCTGTTAGGGCCACAAGTAATACTAGCTGTTAGAGCCACAAGTAATACTATGTCTTGTCTAACCATTTCTTGACAAATTAATTGCTGTATTGATAGTGTATCTGCATCTCCTGGTGCCTGTTTAACATGAATTCCAGAATCTGCAAGGCGCACTTATAAGGCTTCAATGAATCTAGTTTTGTTGCGAGGATTTTTTTTTTTTTTTAACATCTTTGCTTCCAACAAGGCTGCAAGCAACCACTAATTAGTGTTGGAAGTTACTGGAAGAGAAAAGATGAAGATTGTAGAGCAAGATAACGATTGACAGACGACTTAAAAGATTGCAAATTATATGAATCAGGAAAGCAAGATGAAGGAAGCGAATTCCAAAGAACTGATGTTCGAGGAAAAAAACTAGACGAATAAGAGTTTTTGGAGCACTTAGGAACAGTAACAGAAAAAGGATGAGACTTAATTGAATGACGAGTAACATGAGAATGAATTTTAGTAGATGGCACAAGAGGCACTAGCTCTTTAGAGCAGTGCCCATTATAGTATTTGTAGAAAAGAGAAAGAGAAGCAACATTACGACGATGTGACAGAGGTTGAAGGTTGGCTGCAAGAGCAGGTCTAACTATGTTTACAATGCGTTTTTGCACCTTGTCTGGTGCAAAAACGCATTGTAAACATTGTAAGCGCATTGTAAAAGAGAAAGGGCATCATTAGAAGATCCACCCCAGATATGGCAACAGTATTCCATACAAGGCGGGATTTGAGATTTATAGAGATAGAGAATAGAATCCAGAGTAAGAAAGTGACAAGCTCGATAAAGAGAAGCAACTTTAGCAGATGCTAATTTTGCAACGGATTTGATATAAGGTTTCCAAGAAAGATCAGAAGTAAGAGTTAATCCTAGAAGATGAAGGGTAGGAGACTCATTGACTACATTACCGTTCATAAATATAGGAAGGTCTAAATTATTGCGATAACGAAAAAATTTGAGTTTTATCTGAATTAAAGTTCACCAGCTACTGTGAGCCCCATGCTGTAGCAGAAGTGAGATCCTTTTCAAGCTCAGATGCCCCCTGCAAGCAATCAGAGGGAGTTGGCTTCTTATCGTAACAAGAGTAAATGGTAGTATCATCAGCGAACAATGCCACCTTAGATGTGAGAATATCTGGAAGATTGTTAATGTAAATTAAAAAAAGTATAGGGCCAAGAGTTGAACCTTGAGAAACCCCTGAGGTTACAGAATAAGAAGAAGAGAGCTGTCCATCAAGGACAACTTTTATACTATGATTGGAAAGGAAGGATTCAATAATTTTAAAGATGTTTCCAGATACACCGTAAGAAGAAAGTTTATGGAGAAGACCAGTATGCTAAACTTTATCAAACACTTTAGAAATGTCAAGAGCGACGGCCTTAACCTCTCTTGAAAGAAGATTTGAAAGAAAATTTGCATTGGTTGAATTAACTGTCATTGATTCGTCAAAATGACATTTCCTGAAACTGCTTTGGACTGGCATCTTCTGTGTTCTTCTAATTTGGTATTAGGTAGACTATCAGAATAGCCATTAAAAACAACCCAACAGTTTTTCCCATATTATTGTAGCATATATGATACATAACATTTATATATATCTTTAAATGTTGCTGGTCTCATCCATACAATGTGGTAAAGTAGATACCCTTGATTAATGACAAATTTTAAGATCAGGTGTTGTTTCGTCACATGGCACAATATATTCTATTTTATCACATAGAAATGCTTGGGAACTTTTTTGCATTAAAAGCGGCAAATCAACTTGCACCTAAAATATGCAGCAGGTTCTTCCTCTGATTTAACTGTACATATTATCGCCAGTAATAATAGACGCGACTCTGAGGAGATGTTTATTACTTAATCACTACACTAATTATGTTTACACATTAGCATTAATGTTTTTTTTCCATTATTAGTCCTTTCATTGTTGTTAGCATATTTTTAATTTGTTGAATGGTTTTTTGTTTTACAAATTTTTGACTGGTTATGTATTTCTTGTATATTTTAGTTCATATTGGTATTTATAAAACATTTTTTTTATTTTTATTTTTATTTTATATATATATATATATATATATATATATATATATATATATATATATATATATATATATATATTATTATTATTTATTTTTAATTTTTTTTTTTTTTTTTTTTTTTTTTTTCTTTGTTATTATTGTTGAGTACTGTTTTATTGTATAGCCTGTCTTATTTATTTTTAAATATTCCTCTATTAATCTTTATTTTTGTCTTGACAACTGTCAAAATATGCTTTGTCTAATAAATACTTCTCCTTTATTCTAATGTACTTCATTTCTTCCCTCGGGCGTTCACTGCTCGTGTGTGACCATTCGGCGAATTTTATATGCCAAAGTTTTTAAATTATATTTTATTATATTATTATTATTATTATATAAAGGAATTACAGTATAGAAATAATGATTTATTAGAGTCCTATGAACCCCACATTCTAAGCCATAATTGAATTAATGTTTTAATATAGTTTACGTTGTAATTAGTTTTATAAATTCACAGTCAGTTGGTGAGAAATATAATAAGTTGAAAGACAGACTTGGACAGGTACAATATAGATACGAAACACTTTTTTTAACAGCAATAGAAGTTTAGGTGTAGAGTTAGCATTTTAAACTTTAAGTATGCAAAATATATTATGACAGTGCCAACTTAGTGCTCAGTTTATATATTACTAAGTTTAACATTAGTTTAATAAATATACTACTAAGTATATATATATATATATATATATATATATATATATATATATATATATATATATATATATATATATATATATATATATATATACATATTTAAATGCAAAAACAGTAGATGTAAAATCTGATGGTTATATTTACAAAAAGTAAATAAGTTTGAAACATCCAATGGCACAGTTTGAAACAATAAAAGTCACATTACTTGTAATAGTAAAAATGTTATTTATTATCTAAAATGTTTATTATGTAATGGACTATCTGTTTATACTGGAAATATAAGAAACCGCACAAATAGACATATTTCATTTGCAGAACTGGCAATTCAACAGATAGATTTGACAATCATGTACATAATTGCAAGAAAATACAAAACAAAACAATGGAGCTATTGTTTTAGCTTTTTTGTTTTTTTGAAAAAAATTTGTTGACCTATGGAAATTATTTTCATAAACAAAAACATGACACCTTCAATTAATACTTCCTTTTATAATAACATAACAATGGTAACTCATAGTTACAAAATTGCATTTAAATATTTCTATTATATAACTTTTTACATATACCAAAATTGTGATTGATAAAAATCATGACAATAACATTTGCAAAAGTACTAGTAATGAAAATACTGTAAGACCTCTAATACTGTTTACTATTTTCTAAATAATATTTTAAATATAAGAAACTTTTTGGCAAAAAAAGTTCTTTTTAATATTGTTATTTTGCTGGGCTTTTTAAATAAAATGTACTTTTTATATAAATGTATCTTTTTAAGATTGTAAAACATTTTAATTGAACTTTGAATGTAGGAGCAAATTCAAATACAAGAAGGTTGGATCCAACAAAATGATCCTGATACAGGAGAACTTGTTTATATAAACCAAGTAACAAAAGAAAAGGTAACAAAAGGAAAATTAGTTAGTTTTTATAAAATTTTGTTTTAAAATATTTTAAAATTACTTAGTTTAAACTTACATAATAATTATAATAGTTATATTAATTGTTTTGTTTAGTGGAAATCGGGTATTGACAAAGATAACAGGACATACTACTATTGTATCAATGGAAGTGGAACATTTTGGGAGTTGCCTTCTGTAATAAGATATTATTTGTTTTAGTCTGTATATATATATATATATATATATATATATATATATATATATATATATATATATATATATATATATATGTATATATATATATATATATATATGTATATATATATATATATATATATATATATATATATATATAATTGTTTGTTTTGATGAGGTTAAATAAAAAATAACTACATAATTTTTACTACTAACAGTTTAATGCGTTTAGCAATCATCAGGTAAAAAATACATTGTTTTTTTCGTTAAAAAATATACTCAATAAACATTTATAAAATGTTAACTATTTACAAGCGTTGGTTTGATTTTTTAATCTTTGGGCTCATGGTTGTTAAGCAAGAATTTGTTTTCATTTAGGCACTTAGATATTATTTCTGTTTTTTTATTTAATAGTTCTTGCATATCTTTGTATGATATTATGCAAAGACAAAGCAAGCATTTTTTGTTACGTTGCTGTAGGCTGGGACTTGTTTAATTATTGACCAGGTTAATTTGGGTGTTTTTTTTAAGTTTTTTTTTATCTGCATATATACTTTGAAAGGGTTGTTGAATTTTTCATTTTTTTGTTTGTGAATGAGTGTTTGTGGTTAGCCCATCTTTTCTTCCATTCACCTTCTGCTAGGCCAATATATACTTTTTCTGAGGTGTTAGGGGGAGATGCGGTACATTTATAAATAACGTTGGAGGCTTTACATTTTCCTATTATAGGGCAGTTTATTTATGCAATTGTAGGGTGGGTATTCTTTTGGTTTTTTTGAACTGATTTTTATGTTGTGGCTTTTTATAATTTTCGCAATATTTTTGGTGCAGCTGTAACTCACTTTGATGGTGTTTCGATTGAATAGTTTACTTAACGGGTGGGATGTTGGAAAATGTTTGTTGATTAAGTTTAGGAAGATATGTCCGACATTGGTAGAAACGCTTTTACTATACGGGGGTTTGAACCATATTATATTTCTTTTGCTTTTTCTTTTCTTTTTTTCACTTTTTTTGGGATTATACTTTAAATTAAAACCAGTGAAGAAAAAAATTTCTTCTTAATTCATCTTCGTATTCTGGTATAGATAAATTAAATGTTTTTTCATTTGAGGAATTTTGTAATAATCTGTCGTTAATAGAGATGGGAGTTTGCTTTATTATTTGCGGAGGATGGTTGGACTCAGTGTGGATGTAACGTAGATATTCATTTGGTTTTTTGAAAGGTCTGTAAGAGTTTTTTTCTAAGTTATTAAGGAGACATCTAAGAAGTTGACTGCGGGTAGGTTTGTTTGAATCTCTATTTTAAAACCGATCATTTTTATAAATTTAATTATGTTTTTTCGTAGGCTATCAGTTTGATAGCCTACGAAATCAAGTTTTTTTACAAAGCTGATCCAGTTTTTTTTTAATGAACTATCAAACCATCGTCACGATATCACATCGTCCAACATTATTTTAGATAGTGACTCTAATATATATAGGCCCACCAGTTCACAAACTTCTGCATCGTCAAAACAACCCATTGTGACATCAAAGCAGTCGTGTGCTAAGTTTTTCTTCCATGTTTCGTTGTTAAAAAATAGCAAGGACTTTATGCAATGTTTAATGACTCTGATGTTCTCTTCGCTAATACTTGTGTGTTTTTGCAAACAGTATTGCATTACTTAGTATTTTTGATGTAATAGTGGGGTAAAAATCGACAATGTCAAGTTGAATAAAAACACAATGTTGTTTTTCTGGTATATTTTCAAACCATTTGATTGCATCAGAGGTATTTTTCCATTGGTTTAAATTTAACACAGTTCTTACTTTTTTATTTATAGTGTCAAGATGTTTTTTGCTGATGTGACCAAGTTCACTTTTAGCTGGGTTCAATAGACGCCAGGGTTTATTATTTTGGAATGAGTTTTTGTGCTCTGATATCATTCATCGAGCACTCTTGCTGAATATATGCTCACAGCAAAATTAAATATTCCATCAAACTAAATAAAATGTTTTGAAGTATTTCTTAACAAAAACTTATCTTATAACAAAAAACATCAATGTATTTCTTATTGGAACCAATAAATACTATTCATTTAAAAAAAGAACATATCAAAAAAGCTTTGTTCTTTTAAAGTCTTTTTTTAGAGGTTTTTCAAGTCACTCTTTTCAGTAGGCTTTTCTAGTAGTGGTCATTAATAGAAACTTTTTAAATTTTTCTTTTGGTTGTCATCAAGATAAAGAGTTGGTTGTCATCAAGATAAAGAGTTGAGATGAATTTTTAAATTTGTTATATTGTTTGATAATAAATTCACTACTCTCACTAACCATATTATTTTTTCAAAAATATTAGTGCTTTACAAATTTGGGTGAGGTTATATTTCTTGATTTTAGTAAACTAAAATCAAGAAATTGACATCTGCTATTGTGCTATTTGCTGTATAAGACAGTGTACTAATGTTACAAGAAACAACTCTGTCAGTGACATGAAGTAATTAAGACACAGAGACTTAAATATATATCTTATACTGTTGATTTAGGTAGGAGGTGTGACATCATAATGAAATAGCCTGATGTTGGGGACTTTAGTACATACATCAACTGACAAATAGCCTGACTCGCAGTGGAGTGCTGCTACATAGCCTAAGGGTTTTGGGATGGGTCAGCAACCTTTTCATTCATTATTCTTCGTTTTCCCTCTCCATTTTTAAAAAAACCTATATCAAATTAGATGAGTAAAAAAAAGTGAGCAAGTGCGCATATAAATATGCTATAGTATATATATATATATATATATATATATATATATATATATATATATATATATATATATATATATATATATATATATATATATATACACAGGGTGTTAACTAGGATAAAATTTGATATACAGCATTTTGACGAAATTGGAAATTTGTCAAAATCTAAATATACCACCCCGCCCCCTCCTCGAGAATAAAATGTGTAGCGGGAATGTGTGTGGTCTTTTTCTTATATTCTTTCCTCTTCTACTCCACTTTAGCGCTGCATACATTGATTGAACAGCGCCAAAAATAAAACAAAATACCGTCTGTAATATTTATTGAAGATGAACATGAAATCAACACAAAGTTAAACGTGGTTTTACAATGATAAGGCAAATTAAGCTCCGATTTGGGTGATAAAATTTGATACAGCGTTTTGACGAAATTGGAAATTTGTCAAAATCTAAATATACCACCCCGCCCCCTCCTCGAGAATAAAATGTGTAGCGGGAATGTGTGTGGTCCTTTTCTTATATTCTTTCCTCTTCTACTCCACTTTAGCGCTGCATACATTGATTGGACAGCGCCAAAAATAAAACAAAATACCGTCTGTAATATTTATTGAAGATGAACATGAAATCAACAAAAAGTTAAACGTGGTTTTACAATGATAAGGCAAATTAAGCTCCGATTTCCAAAGATATATTTAGAATTATATATTTTTATATTATAAAATAATCAGTGTGTATTAATTAATTATTATTAAGAATAGTATATTTGATGAACTTTAATCCTAAAATATCGTTGCCATTTTCATGTTAAGAGTATTCTTTTGAATACATTTTTTTTTTTCACTGGTGAGCATTAAAGGACGATTTTTAAATTAATGTAGCGATATTCTACTTCTAATTATTTAAATTCTGTTTGATGTCCTCTATGGACGAACCCTTACACCATCATGTAATAAATTGTGTCATCAAAAGAAATGTTTTAAAAATAGAAAAATAAAAAAGGTTTTGAAATTAGTAAACACAAGCTTGTAAATTTCATATTTCACATTTATTGCGAGTTTAATTTTATAATTAATATTAACTTTTTTCATACATAAATCGCATAGCGAAATAAAGTTACAATAAAGACTCAGCAAAAATAACAAAAATGCAGTTTAATTACAAAAGATCGTAAGCGATTGCACGCTATTGTGGCAACGAAGAACACCAATAATTATTTTTTCATGCATAGTCATAAAATCTTATTATGACTATGGTTTGTTGAAACATTTAAATTTGCTTTTATGTTTAAAATTCAAGCAAGCAGTGAATCTAGTTTTCTTGTTTTTAAAATTTCTAGTACCAGTTTGTTGTAATAAAAAACAACATTCTTTTTATTAAAGGTATTTAATTTACGTTTTAATATACGTATTTAATGTTCATTTTAGGGGAAGCGGGAGCATAACCGCATTTAGAGGCACAACTGTTTTTTAACATTTTCCTTTGAAAAATGCTAATATGGCAAAAAACATACCACCCGTTGGTAAAACAGTTTCCTTCATTTCGCTTATGTCAAAAAGAGTGCCTGATATGTTTCTGAGAAGTTGTGCATAATAATTTTTATATTGACAAAAGTATTATATTTACATCATATTTTTCCAGACCTTTCTTTGTGGATTAAGCAATATTTGATTTTAGTGTTTAAGAAATGTATTATCAGCTTTATTTCATCAAGTGAAAAACATTTTTGATATCAACACAATTTAATTAGATATGAAACTGCATCTTTTCTAAAAACTCTCCTCTGGGGCAGAACTGCATAGACGCACAGGAGGCACAATAGCATACTTTTGATATTTATCAAAGTTAGGTAATTACGAATAACTATATATACAATCGCCACTCTTGAATGCGTTCATTTAAAAACTTGAATAGAAATTTTTTTTTTTAATAAATGAGTTTTTGATTAAAATTTGGTTAGAGTATAAATTGATATCTTGTTATATTTACGTATATCTGATGATTATTATATTATTTTATATCTTAGAAATATAATTGTGCATTTCTTAATATAAAAAAAAAAATTCTATGAAAAGTGTACCTTCAACGATTTTTGTGAGGGTGCAGTTGTGCCTCACAATAAGGCAAAACCGTTTTTTTCACTAAGTGTACTTTTTGTGTAATAATATTTTCAAAAATCGTTTAATTTTTTTTCCTAATTGCAGAAATGTAAAGCTTAATGATGTGGTTACTGAAATAAATTGTTAAAAAGACATATTTTGCTTTTATTTTCATACAACATCAATCCAAACTTTACGGGGGCGGTTATGCCCCCACTTCCCCTATATATTAGCAATATTTGCATTACAATGCAAAGAAATATATTTTTCTCATTAAATAAATTTCTAGAACCTGTTTGTTATAATCAAAAAACTTTATTTAACTTGCTTAACTTTTCAGCCAAAAAGGGTGAAACTTTTAAAAAATTTGCATTTGTGTTATGCTAACTTTCTTTATAATATTTGCTGTTGTTGGAATTTTGCAAAAAATTATTTGCAAGTTTTGAGAATTTTTTTCCGAGAAATTTTAGGGATATTCGGAAAACCCCAATTCTCAAAAAGTTTTTTTCCAAGAGACATTTTTGCAGTTAACAAGCGCATAGTTATACCAATAACAGCAATTTAATTTCAAGTTTTTAACAATAAATTATAATTTTTTATGTTATTTTTCTATTAGTTTTTATTAGTAATTTTCAGGATTATTATTAAATATAAAATTATTATTAAACATTTAATAGGCAAACTTTATTTGGACAATGGGAATTTTTTGCTTTTAAATTAACAATTTTAGTTTAATGAGCGTTTGGTAACACCGCGTTTGACGGGGCCCCACAGGGCTAGTTTACACCCTGATATATATATATATGTGTATATATATATATATATATATATATATATATATATATATATATATATATATATATATCTGTGTGTGTGTGTGTATGTGTGCTTAAACCGCAAAATACCCTGAAAAATGCACTAAACTGTTCCGAAATTTTTACTAATGTGATCATAAAGGTATAAATTTTTTTTTTAGATTGTTGTGTATCTTGGTTTTTCATAATTGTTGTTTAACATAAAAAAAGATTTCACATAACTTATGCAAAAAAAAAACCCTTTTTTTTTTGGGTATATGCGCAAAAATATTTTTTTGCAAAATTTTTTCTTAATTTAAACAACAATCATGAAAAATAATATATATATATATATATATATATATATATATATATATATATATATATATATATATATATATATATATATATATATATATATATATATATATATTAGGGCGTCCCAGCCGCCCCTTATATTCTAAAAAAGATACAGATCTTTTTTAATATTCTTAAAACTTTCTATTGTTTTTATCACTTACCAGGTCCCTAATATTTAAAGATTTTTTTTCTTTGAAATTATGTCGCATCGGGTCTCAAAAGAAGCTAAGTAATATAAAAATTTTAAAAATAATCATTTTATTAAAAAATTATTATTTAGGCATGGTTTCTTTTAAAGTAATTGCAAACTCATTCATTTTACGTAAAATTTCAAATGCTTTTGTTAACACTTACAAAAACCAGCTAAAACATAATTACATTCTTTGAAAGTGTACTTTACTTAATTGTAATGCTATTGAAAGAAATAGTCTGTAGAAAATAAAGTCTTTAATCACCTAATTATTAGGAAATTAGGAATTACTGAAGAAAAGCCTTTTTTTAAACAAAAGTTCGCACATTCGTAGATTTTTAGTGCCTAGTCAAGCAGATGTTTTTCACATTAATATTACAAGAATTTTTATTTTACATTTATTGCAGCATGAAAAAATACTTTAGACGAGCATTGTTTTTACTGCTTATAAAATATGTTTTATTATAAAAATGCATACTTATATAATTTATATAACATTATAAATATATAACATTATAAAAAAAATTATATACAACTTTTATTAAAACTTGAAATAAAAATCATTATCAGTACTTTATACTTTGTTTTTAAAAGTTTTGCTAATATAAAAATATTTGTAAAGATAAAAGTTTCGATGTTATTTACTTTAATGCATAATTAGTGTATTAAAAAATGCATAATAATAATGTGTTAGTGGTGTAGTAGTAGAGAGCTCACCTTATAAGGGAGTTCTGAGTTCGATCCCCACTATGTCCCTGGTAGTACCGTGCTCAACTTGTTTGATAAAATAGTGTGGAAATAGTGTGTAGTAGACTGTAAAACATGCAGGATGTAGTTTTAAGGTGTGAGGCTGTTTTGGTTGGAATGCCACCATTGACTTTGTAAAAATAGAGGGATTAATAACAATAGCAGTTAACTTGAACACTTAAAAAACCATGGCACACCTTTGGAAAGATGGTTTAATGGGAAGCCATTTATTTTTTCAGAAGAAAATGACTTAAAGCTTAAATCCAAAACATATTTTACAAAAGAATTGTATAAGTTATTTGATTGAGTTCAAGAACAATCAAATATTGAATAGAATGTTTTAGCCTCCCAAATCACAAATCCTCTTCTATCAGATTTTTTTAGTAATGTCAAAAAAAAAAAATTAGTAATGATGCATAAGATGTGGAAAAAAGGTTTTTCCACATCTTATGCATTGAAATCATTGAAAATTGGATAAGTTGTTAAGTAGAATGCCAATAATATGTTTGGCGGTTATTGTCACTAAGAATGATTAAAAGGCAAGTAAACTATAAACTAATCTAAAGGGATTTTATATTAATTTTTTTGTAAACCTATTAAATAGGAAGATAACATATAATTCAGGTAGACTTTGTTTTCAATTCCTCTTTAAATAGTAAAATTCTGATATCTCATATCGAAAAGTATGATTATTCGAATAATTATGGACGGTAGTGTATGTATGTATAAGGCATAAATTTTATTTCAAATTTTCTTATCTTATTTAGCTTGATGAAAATGGAAAACCAATAAGTTCACGTCGAAAATCACTTGATAACACCCTCGAAGGTATTCTACGGAGACAAACTGCCCCAAATAACTCTATTCGTAACAATAAATGTCAATCTGTTATTGTTCAATCTCATTCAAGTTTGTCTTCAAATGAAGATCAACCGAAATCTCCTAGAACAAGTCCATATTTTAAGCAAATTATTAATAAGTCTTCTGAAAATGTAAGTTTTTTTGTTTATTAATTTTTTTTCTATGATTTTGATCTCAATCTTCAATTAAATTTTTTATTTTCTATTTCTTGTTTTCAGCAAAAAGAAAATAAATTAAATCGTTCATTTGAACTGGATGATATTTCTGAGGTTGATTCTAAAAAGGTATATCAATGTTTAAGAATTACTTTAATTTATGCATTGCTTATGTAAATATGTTTATTAAATTATTTTAATTTATGCATTACTTTAATTGATACATTATTTTAATATATGATTACTTATTTAAATATGTTTATTTATTTCATTTAATGCATTGCATTAGCTTATGCATTCCTTAGTTTATACATTAGCATATAAAATAAATTAGTTATGCAGTTGATTGTGCATTAAATTCAATCATAAATATAGGTTATTATAAAGTAGACCTGTTTAATATTTTGTGTTCCAAAGCAGTAAATACTATGAAATGGCTCTAGATCTTGACTGAGCCTATATGTTTTTAGAGGAGTTGGAGTTATTAGACATTGGCTGCAGCTAAGGTTTTTTTCAAACATTAAATCAAAATTTGTATTGAATCAATAAGTGGTTTTTTTCGTTGAATTAAAGGTTATTCATGAATAATTTATAAGAATACAAAACATATCATTTCTTTCTTCTCTAATATTTTTCTGCCTGGTAAAAGGAGTGGAATTTTGATTTGAAAAGTAGAAGAGTGATCTGAGAGGTGAAGAATGATTGAAGTAACAGTAGAACAATCTAAGAGGTGAAGAGTGATTCAAGTAGCAGCAGAATAATCTAAGTGGTATTTATTTTAAAAGAAAATTTTTTAAAATACAAAACGTATCTTTTTTTTTCTTCTCTAATATTTTTCTGCTTGGTTTGGTGGGGAATACTGACCACGGAGATAATATTTAGTTGCGAAAAACTGGACAGGTTTTTTAGTCATTTTGAGAACATTTAAGTTTATGTACGTAACAAAAAATTTTTGTTTATGGACATACATAGAAACACAATAAACTTATAAATGTTCTCAAAACATCATGGTGCAGTAGAATAAAAAGAATATTCACAAACACTAAAAAACCGCCAAATTTATGAACAAACTAATTCTGTTGGTCAAAAAATACGCTGACTAAGCGAAATAAAGTACTAGAGTATTCTGTTAAAATCTTTTAGAAATTGTATTGTTCACGGTTTGTTACCTTTTGAGATTTCTAGCATAAATTGTTTTAATAATATATTATCAATACTACGGCTCATTATCGGAACCACATCTGTAAAGCCGTAAATCTTTTATGGCTTTACAGATATATAACTATTATTATTTGTTTACAAAAATAAATGGTTTATAATAAATATTTTTTAAATTGTCAAAATTTTGAAAGTTTATTATAAACTATAGATTTTATTAGTATATTCTTATTTTTTTTTAAAAAAAGTATGTATTTTTATGTAAATGTAATTTTGTGTATCTGTTTTTATTGTAATATAATTTTTTAAAGCAATTTTTATGATTTAATTTGTAAACAAAGACTTACAAAAATAATTGTGTTGTCAATGAAGTTATTAATAATCATCAAAGTTAATAAAACTAATTATGTAACAAACATAAGAAATTTCTGGTTACTAAACACAAACAATGCATTCAAAGTAACTTGCGGATGAACAAGCACCGCGCCTGAGGTCACGGCAGAACACAAATATATATAGTAAGTTATTGGAAAAGTTTCTAGATATTGGTTTACTAACTCTAATTATTTTTGCTTCAGTTACCATTCTTAAAAACTTGTTATATTTTTTTCTGCTTTAAATACTAATTAAAATTTGAAAGCCCACTCACTAAACATCATCAGCGATATTGTGAAGCAGTTTGGCTTACTTGTTATAAATTTTTTTTAACCTTTTTAGATGATTTCTATCTAGTTAATTTCTATAGTAGTTCAATAATTTAATTATTTCATTTGTTCATCTTACTAAGAAGAATTGTTTCAAATATGTTAAACCTTTTAAACTACGTGAAGCATAAAATAGGTATTAAAAAATTAACTTTTTTTATTTATAAAATAAATTAGCTTAGATAAAACTAAAACTTAGACTTTTTGTTGTTGGGGCTATTTTATTTTGGATGCCTTTGTATGTGCAACAGCTTTAAGATGACTAAACAAAAAGGTCTTCATGATTTTTTTGCTATAGTCCTAACATTGTTGGACTATAGCCCCCTCTAACCCCAACCCTCCTTAATCTAACACTGAAAATAAGACACAACTATATCAATAAAAATTACATTACACTCTTTGTTAAATAAAGAACATTTGTTTCCTTTTTAAACAATTGTAAGATGTTACCAAAATATTTGTTCTAAACGTAATTTATTTTGCTTTAAGTTTTTTTGTGTTCAAAGATATTTTATTTTCCTAATTTTTTTTTTTTTTTTTTTTTTTTTTGTTATTGTTTCATTGGTCCATTTAATCTTTAGCACATTTTTTTTTGCTTTTTGAAATGTTCTCAAAACGACTAAAAAATCTGGCCAGTTTTTCGCAACTAAATATTATTTCTGTGGTCAGTAATCGAGAGCGATTGTTCCCACTTCCCAACTAAGCCTGGAATAGTGATTTGAAAAGTAGAAAAGTGATTGAAGTAGCAGCAGAATAATCTGAGAGGTAAAGAGTGATCTAAATAGCAGAAGTGTTGTCTCAAAAATAGAAAATTTATCTGGGGAGTAGAAGAGTGACCTAAGGAATAGAGAATACATCTTGGAAGTAGGACAATTTTTTAAATTAGTTCATTAGTTGAATAAACCTCATTAAACTTTATTATTAATAAGTGATAAAGCTTTAGCATTTAGATGTTGAGAATTAATGATGCCTTAATGGGATTTACAACCATTTTAAATTTGTTTTCAAACTTGAATGTTTAAAAATCTTAAAGTACTAATTTTTTTTTTTGAATGTAAATGAAAAAAATAATTTTATGGATTAAGCTTTAAACAAAATAAGCAGTTAAAAAATATGAAAACAACTTATATTAGTTAAAGTTGAAAAAACAATGAGCATCGCTCATAGTAGTTGAGGTGCTTTTAAAGAAATTGCTGTCAGTGGGTTATTAGCTTAAACAATCAAGATATTTCTATTAAATATCTGCTCTGCAAGATAAACAATTTGATTGTTTAAAGAAAACATCAAAAATCTTACTTTTAACTGTAATTAATTTAATTTATATGTAATATGCCTATCAAGATTTTATGTTATATAATATAATATAATTGCGGTATATTATGGAATCTTAACTTTAGCTTTTTTCTACTAATTTTTACTGATATAAAAACCATTTTTACTAATTTGCAGACTGTTGAAATCCTAAGTTCTTGAATGTTATTTTTAAGTGAAGAATTTGTTAAGTGCTGGAATTATTTTAACTATTTCAAAGACATGTAGCTGATAGAATATTCCTCAAGCAAAAAGAGCTATTACTATCAGCATATAGCTTTTTTGTTTACTTTTACTTATTAAGTGAAGAACCTTTTAAGTGAAAAAAACATGTTATTATTATGTTTTGTGAAAATATATTGTTAAAAAATTTTGAATCATAATAGAATTTCCTATTTCCACTTCTACTTTTACAATCATAGTTAGAAAGTTTATGTCAAAAAAATATTTATTAAAAAGCTCTTTTAAAATGATGCTACTTAACAATAGTAGTTATGTCAAATTCATGTAAGTTGATATTATTATGTTGAATGTATGTAATAATAACTTTTAAAAATAATAATTTATTAATATTATTTTTAAAATCAATTTTAAGTATAATTGTGAAAAGTTTTATGTAATGTGCATGAATATATAGATTTTAGGATGTTTAGGATATAAAAAAGGCAGATATTGAAGGTCCGTTGTTTCGTCGAAAATTAGTTGAAGGAAAAAAGTCTATCAAAAAATCAATGTGGCAGCCTGTCTACTGTTGTAAATATGGATCAAGTCTTGTGTTCTACAAAGATCAAAAAAGTTCATCTGTAAATAGATATGTTAAATTTTATTTGAGATTTTCTTTAGATCACCTTTTGTTAAACTTAATATTGAAATATTTATTATATTTAAGAAAGTGGGTTTTGCAACTGGAAAGCCTGATTCCAGCTTAGATTTACATGGTGCCATTCTTGATCATGTTGCAAAAGATAAAGCAAAAGGGAAAAAAAATGTCTTTCAGGTAATTGAAAAAGAAAATAAGTATAATCTTAAATATACAAGATTGTGATGTACTGTTTATCTTAGATTTATATATTAAATTGGAGTTTCTGAAAGTAGTTTTTATATATTTTTTTCTATTGTATACTGTTTCTATTTTATACTGTATCCATTTTATACTGTTTTTATTATTTTATGTTTATATTATTTTTATTAATTTTATTTGTTTTATTTTATTGACTGATTTATTTAAGTATTGGCCCAGCAAAGTGTACATATCTTGACTGAATATCTAAGGATGGGCACAGCAGAGTGTACATACATCAACTAACTTAAATAGAGATAACTTGCAGGAACTGTACATACATTGACTGACTTAAATAGAGAAAATATATAAGGTGCGTTTATACATCAACTCGAGAGTTAGGGCTTTGACAGGCAGTGGTTTTATTAATGAAATTTTTTAATTTAAAAAAAAATGTTTTTATTTTATTCTGCCCTTAAAACATAGAATAACACGTAAGCTATTTGTAAAATAATTTCTCTAAAAAAAAAAGAAAAAGAAGCACAGAAATTTTTTAAGTTAAAATATGATTTTCAAAAAAGAAAACGTTCCAAGAATAATAAAGGAAATATTTGATGTCAACAAATTCTGAAAGTATGGTTACAAATATTATAGCTACGATAAACAAAAGATGTAAAAACTAGAATTAATTTGCGTAAAGTGTTCAAAAATGAACTTTACAGCAAATTAGTAGAATTTAATAGAAAAAATTATGTTTCACAGTTTATTAATAGATGAGTTGCAGTTAGTTCTTTAACTGGATTAAACAATAAAGGGAAGTTACAGGATGGGAGTACTGCATTCAGAATTTTTCCAAAAAAATATATGAAAGGAAATGTCTAAAACTAAAAAGAATTCTTTGATTAAAAGTAACTTTACATGAAATATATTGACTAAGAATCATCTAATAAAAATAGGATGTGTTTTAAGTTCATATTAGATTTAAAATATCTCTGATTCTTTTTATTTTTTATGTAACTGTTCAAAAAGTGCTTTTAAACTTTGTACATATACTGCTTGTGTGGACAACAGGTAATATAAAAAATATACTGTACATATACTGCTTGTGTGGACAACAGGTAATATAAAAAATATACTGCTTGTGTGGACAACAGGTAATATAAAAAATATACTGCTTGTGTGGACAACAGGTAATATAAAAAATATACTGCTTTTGTGGACAACAGGTAATATAAAAAATATACTGCTTGTGTGGACAACAGGTAATATAAAAAATATACTGCTTGTGTGGACAACAGGTAATATAAAAACTGTGGACAACAGTTAAAAAATCTTGGCTTAAAAATATAAAACATTCTTTTATTAAAATAGGATTTAAAAATATGCACTCCTTTTATATTATAAATTCACATATATAAAGTCATGTTTGCTCCCCAACCCAAATCTAGTATTAAATAGGTGGGATCAATTTATCTAGTACAAAAATGCAAACCATTTTCTTAAAAATATATATAAAAGATAACTTTATGGTATTTTAAGAATACTGCGCTTTTATGTGTATAAAAATTATAAGATTTTTGAACCATTAGTAGTAATTATTTGAATTTTTTCCTATATTCTGAAATTATATATGAATATAAAAAAAAGATATTAAAAAAATATAAATTATAATATAAAATGTATTAGAAAAGCTATAT
>NC_061162.1:21575120-21612620 GCF_022113875.1 Hydra vulgaris | reverse complement strand
AAAAAAAAAAAAAAAAAAAAAAAAAAAAAAAAAAAAAAAAAAAATCAGTAAACAATAAATGAACAAAGTTTGTGTACAGTAGAAAAAAAACATACATTTTATTCATTTAAAAAAATACAAAAGCCGAGAGCCGCTCAATATTTGGGGTTCCAACTCCACCAAAAAACAGCGGTTCCCTGGCTCCACAGCTCCGGCTCCGGCTTGGTTCCACAAGCCTGGTTTGAACTTCTAATTTTCTTTGACTTTATTTTTATCAAAAAAAATTCTTCAAACATTATGCATTAGAATTTTATTCAACGAAATTGCAAAAATTTAACATAAAGATTATTCAAAGATTAAAAAAAATTGTTATATTTGATCGCTATTTTAGAAAGAAATTTAAATTATTTGTTTACACAAATGTAAACAAATGCAAATACACTTGATTCCTTAATATCAATCCAATATAATAGCTATGAAAAATGTGTTTTATAACTTAGTTAAAAATAATTTTAAACTATTAGAACAGGTTCATGATTCAGAAAAGCATTAATAAAAATGATTATGGTCTGACATGAAACTTTTTATTAAAAAGTGATTTAATCTATTTTTTTAGTACAATTTCAAATGTCCCCGATTTTTATTCAAATGTCCCCGGATTTTATCGAAAATCTCTGGTCAGCCTATAATAATTAAAACGAATTCTCTTAATACAATTAAAAATTTATTATTAGAAATTTTCACTGGATTATGGTTATCAGCATCAACAGCTTGTAAAATTTATAGAAAAATTTTTTTGTAACTTTAGAAACAGTTTAAAGTTAACTGATGTCAGCAGTTGAATGACTCCTTTCTTGGTTACGTAAAAATGTAAAAAATGGAGTCTTAAATTTAGTTTTCACAAACTGCCCGTTATCGAAATTAATTCCGCTATGTATAGGTGAACATTGGAACCTCTGTATTTCAAGAGCTTTGCGCACTTTTTGATCAAATTATTTTTTTTAAACTTTAATTGTTTTTACGTTTTCCCACTTTATTTTTTGTGAGCAAAACTTATTATGGGTGGTTATTGCAGATTGATAATGTTTCCCCTCGTTTAAACTTTTTTGATGTTGTTGAGTTCGAGTCCTAATTTGAAGTTTAGTTTCGCCTACGTATCTCTTTGAACATTTGCATTCAATCAAATAAGTTCCGGGTTGACTATTAGATGGCAATTTAGTTTTGTTTTTTGACATTAGTAATGTTTTTGGATTTGGATTTGATTTGAAGACTGCTCTATAGCTAGCTTTTCGAAATATTTTTCTTAGTTTCGGGGATAGTGATGATATCCATGGTAACGATACAGTAGGAATGTTAAATGAGTCTGGTTGAATTTTGTTGATTTTTAGAGACCGTTTATTTCCAATTAAGTTTCCAAGCAATCTGTTTGAGTTGGCATATGTTGTACCCATTTTCGTTAAACATTTGAATAAGGAAATTAATCTCATCTTGTAAATATAAATTACTGCATAAAGAATAAGTCCTGTGAACGTAACCTTTAAATACTGCATTTAGAATCTTAGGTTCATAATTTGAGTGAGGTTTAATTTGGATATTAGTAATGGCTTCTTTTCTGTAAACCTTAAACCCGTATTTTCCTTTGTTGTTATTTATTATGGTTAAACCAGTAAATTTTGATTTTTTGTGCTGCAAACTTTTGAGCAACAAACAGGCTGATGTTGGTCAAAGATCATTCATGGATCCACTGAAGAGCCTTTTTATCAGCAGCATCATATTTGTTTTGGTCAAATGTTGACCATTCTTTTTGAAATCGTTTGTATAACCCTATATCAGGTCCAGTAATAGCTCCAAGATATGTGGATGCAAATACGCTGGAAAGTATAACTTCAAAAACACGGTGGCAACATGCTATCCACACAAGGTCTTTCTTGAGAGTTTTTTCAATAGTTGTGCAAGCTCCAGATTTCAAGTCAGTGTTTGGCTGTTGTATCAAACACAAGTCCACGTGTTTTGTCTTTGAGATGCCAAATATCCAATAGTTCAAGGCAAACACTAGCTTGCTCCTCACCTGTTCCCCTTATAATTTTGGGAACCCCAAGCAACTTTTTTTCTCCAGCTCCAGAAACTAGGGTTGCAATTCTGTCTAGCTTTACATTTGTCTGGACAATATCTGGTAGGAGTTTTCCATCCCAGTGCTACAAAAGTGGTACCTGGGTTGAATATGATTTTTTGATCCTCCATTGCCTTGGACTTGCGTAAATCCATTCTTGAATGATGGATAGTGCTGCGAGAAACTGGCATGCTATCCAGATCATGTCCAAGGGTTTGAGCAACTGCAGCAATAACATAAGTAGCTTGCCTATCACTCATGTTAACACGGTCAAGTGTGAGGTTTAAGTCTGGAATCAGAATGTTATTCCTTGCCATTTTTGGGGCTGAGTGAGGTAGCCTTGTGGAAATGCTGAAAAGTTCATCATCAGATACAAACTCAGTTTCACAAGTGGAAGAGCTGGAAGAATAATCTGACCGTAGAGTTTAAGCGACCACTTCATGGTTTTTCCTGGCATCTTCAGCATCCCTTTCTTTTTGTTTTAAATGTTTTTCTGCTCGTTTAATTTTTCGGGATTCCTGTTGGACCAAATGCTTATCCATACCCCAAAAACTGGAACTGGAGAGATCCAGTTCCAGTTTTTGGGGTATTGATATTACCAAAGATTTAGACTTGCTCGAAATGCAAGTGCTATAATAATGTTGTTTGTTTATGCTCTTACCATCAAAATGTAAGCACCAGATTTCTTCAGAAGAGTCTGTATAAGGCCGAATCAAGCTTAATTCATGCACAAGTGTTGTAAATGCTTTTTGGACTGCCGATCTGCAAATCGATGTCTCACCAATGGCATCGAGTACAACTTACTAGATACCCTTCATTTTCAGATATCTGAGCTACCATTTTACCGGTGATCTTTGCACGCCTAAATGGGATTGTATAATCCCATTTAGATGTGCACTTCTACTATTATCTTTTGAACTTTCACTACTAGAATTCTCTGTATCATCAAAAGATTGGCTATAATTTGCTTCAAGTTCTTTTTTTTTAGGTGGCAGATCTTGCGGATGTTTTGTAATAGGCTCTGTCACAATACTGCACTGACCTTTGCACCCATTGGAAGATTTCTGAAGTTCATAAAAGAGTTTGTCTTCCAGATATTTAAATTTATCATTTTTGGGCAATAAGTCAAACAATTTATCCCAGCTATTTATAGTAATTGTCTTTTTATATGTACTTTGTGAAGATTTGATAACAAATTTATAATTATGAGTAGCAGGCTTCATATTTCTTTGCTCAGATTTTTCCGTAAAACATGGTATTGTCATTTATTCCATAATTGACAAACTTCAATTGAGATTTCTTTGATAACATCACTTGATCTTGGAATGTTACCCAGTTCTATAAGATATAAAAAATGATATCTTCCTAGCATCTGTCTTGTCTTACATAATTTTGAAAAATCCATCAGTGACTTTTCAATCACCTAATATTAAACCGCCTAGTATTAATTACTGGTTCATTAATGAGTTAATTAGTAACTACCATGATTTAATTGAAAAATACAAACCTAATGGGCGATCAATTTGTCCAATTAAATAATTTTCTGATATCTTATAATACAGATTATATTTAAATATATACAATAATAGTTAACCATTGTTCAACTATTATATATTGTTTAATAAACAATATGATTTATTTAAGCTAATTTTCAAACTTTGAGACTGAAAATACTTTAAGTTGGATTTGCGATTTATTTTTATGTTTTTGTGAGTTTTAGGTAATTACTCTACCGATAGTTATAGGGCTGTCACTTAAAAAAAATTCCTACCCCTAATATATATATATATATATATATATATATATATATATATATATATATATATATATATATATATATATATATATATATATATATGTATGTATGTATGTATATATATATATGTATATATATATATATATATATATATATATATATATATATATATACATTTATATATATATACATTTATATATATACATTTATATATATACATTTATATCCATACATTTATATATATACATTTATATCCATACATTTATATATATACATTTATATATATGCATTTATATATATATATATATATATATATATATATATATATATATATATATATATATATATATATATATATATATATATATATATATATATATATATATATATATATATATACATTTATATATATACATTTATATATATACATTTATATAAATACATTTATATATATACATTTATATATATACATTTATATCTATACATTTATATATATACATTTATATATATGCATTTATATATATGCATTTATATATATGTATATATATATATATATATATATATACATATATATATATATATATATATATATATATATATATATATATATATATATATATATATATATATATATATTATATATATATATATATATATATATATATATATATATATATATATATATATATATATATATATATATATACATTTATTTTTCTGATAGTTAATCTAGACAAAGAATAATTAAATTTGATATTGTTTTTTGTTGTAATAAATGGATTTTAAACAAAAATATATGCTTGTTTTTTTGTTTTTTTTTTGCAGATTATTATTTTGGTTGTCCTATCGCAAAGATTTGTGAGAGAGAAGACACGCTTGTACCAAAACTTGTTGTACAACTTATTAATGAAGTTGAAAAGCGAGGTGATGTATTGTTTAAGATATGCATACATACATGCATACATACATACATACATACATACATACATACATACATACATACATACATACATACATACATACATACATACATACATACATACATGAATGTATGTATGTATGTATGTATGTATGTATGTATGTATGTATGTATGTATGTATGTATTGTTCAACAGTATATATAGTATGATTTATACTATCATATTATTTATTTTATGTTGTTTATATTTATTCTCAACTAATATACGCCATTATCGAACTGATAATAATTATAAAACTATTGCAAATACATATTTGCATTAGTTTTCTAATTATTATAAAAAAAATGGTACAACTACACTGTAATATGTTCAGACTTTATTTGAACATTTAGTTAAACAAAAAATGGTCTTCAATGAGTCATTATACAATGAGCCATGTCATTTATAATATTCTTATGAGATCTTAGGCCTTCTAAATGCTCTATTTCAATCACTTCTTGAACTTTATGCATATAGTTTTGGATTTAAGCAAGTAGTTTGATTTAGTACATTTAACTGTACCACCACAATGTTGCATGTACCACCACAATATTGCATGTGTTGAAAATTACATGATGCATCTTAATTGCCCTAAATTACATTCTTTTTATGCATGTAGATGTTTTTATCCTTGTTTCATCTGTGTAACTCACCACATGTGTTACCTAATTAATAAAAACCCTGTGTAACTACTTGTATTCAATTTGTATTTATTTTTAATACACAATTTATTACACATTAAATAAAAAGTTACCAAAGTAGAAAATGGTTTTTATACCCACTTTATGAAACCCTCTTTAAGGCATAAGATTTGGTTTCAATATCTGCAACAGTATATGATATTTTTAGGGTCAATTTTGTTGATTATCTATTTTATTGTTAATATTTTTAATTTTTTGTTTTAATTGTAATAGTTTATATATTACATACATTCATGTATACATACATACATACATATATACATACACACACATACATACATACATACATACATACATACATACATACATACATACATACATACATACATACATACATACATACATACATACATACATACATACATACCTACCTACCTACCTACATACATACATACATACATACATACATACATACATACATACATACATACATACATACATACATACATACATACATACATACATACATACATACATACATACATACATATGGTTTATAGATAAAAAATACGTTTAAATAATTTGACTGCTAAAAAAATTCAAACCAATTTTCCTTTAACATTATTTACAGCAATGTTTTTTTGATATTTTTTTCTATTATCTGGTCAAAGAAGAATAAAAAATATTTTTTTGGTGCCAATTAATAGTTTTTTACAATGTTTATCCTAAAACCATTCTTTTCATAAAAAAAGTTTTTGTAATTGCATTATACTTGAATTTTTTTATATGCCTCACTTTTGCACTTTTAGTAAAATAAAATTGTGAAAAAACTTTATTAAAAAATTATTACTCTTTTTTTTTTTCGTTCAGGACTTGATGTGGATGGCATTTACAGAGTATCTGGAAATCTTTCAATGATTCAAAAGTTAAGAGTGATGGTTGATCATGGTAATTTAACATAAATAATGATGATTTATTTTATTTAAAAATATTAAACAATATAAATTTCTAAGAAAAAATAAATTCAAATGAATTTAAATAATTAGATATTTCAACTATATTTTAGGTGAAGCAATCGATTACCAGCAACATCAATGGAATGATATCCATCTACTTACAGGTGCTCTTAAACTATACTTTCGAGAACTGCCAGAACCATTAATTCCGTTTAATATGTTTGAAAAGTTCATCACTGTTACTAGTTAGTATATATTTAGTTTAATTTAATTTCTGTTTATTAATTTTTATATATTTAATATATATTTAGTTTAATTTTTTTTTTTGTTTGCTTATCTTTTAAAGGGTTGTCCATAAAGTATGTATGCTCAAAGAGGAAAGGGAGGGGGAATTATTAATTTTTTTTTGCAAATAGCTTACAAAAGCATATGGGGGAGGAGGTAAGGGTTTGATTTTAAAGTAAGTACACAATAATTTTAAAAAAGATTCCTACTTAATGTTTGTTTTCCTAATTTATCACAGTTACAAGTGCTTGTTAATAACTAAATGTTTTTGAATAAACAACAGTTTTTATTAAAAAAAAAACTTGACCTTCACTATAAAATGACTGTTGGGGGGATGGGTGGATGAAAAAAAATAGAATGTCATTGATGTTTATAATTTGCCAGCTGTCTAATATAAAAAAGTTACAATCATTTGTACATATATTGCATGATATAAGTTTTTTAGCATGACATCTAGTATTGTAGTGAGAGTTGGAAAAGGTAAAGAGATTGAAAAAAAGTTAAAGAGATATACCATAACAAGATCAAATTTAACTCTACGGTATTCAAGAGATTGAGATTTAGAAGAATTAGTCTCGATACATAATCAGAATAAGAAATATGGCATCATTTACAGGTAATTCTGCTGAAATATCTCTGGACAATTTTTGATACAACAAATATTTTTTAAAAGATAAGGGCTCCACACTGGCGTACAAGACTCTAAAATAGGTAAACTGTATTGATGATATTGGTATTACTGTATCAGATGATACAGTAATACCAATATCATCAATACAGTTAACAGTATTATTGCGGTGTCAGGACAAAATGAAAACAAGGGAACAGGTAAAGAACACTTCCCCAAGTGTATATGGAAACATTTATTGAACGCTATTTTCAGTTGCCAATTAGTTGTCCAATCGGAAAAGGTTTTTAAGAATATTACAAGGTCTGCATTAATGCTTACGCTTTTATCTCTCTCTTGGTATAATTTGATATCATCTGCAAACAGCTTAATTCCACAGTTACCCTCAATAATCGAGATTATATCGTAGATATTGAGATTATATCGTTGATAAATATTAAAAATAAAGTGGGAGCCAATACAATACTTTGAGGTATTCCACTCTAGAGATACTTAATTTGAGTAAGAGTTACTAATGCAAACAGATTGGATTGGTCAGTTAAAATATTTGTAATTCAGTATAGCAGTTCATGCTTAATGCCGTAAGATTTCACTTTGTGCAATAATTTGGGATGTGAGTCCAAAGCCTTTTCGAAATCAATATAGATAATATCCACTACCTTAAGCTAGTTAACAGCCGTGGTCCATTCATGAAGACCAAAGCCTTTAGAGTCATCCAAAAGTACAGGTAGATTTGCAAAAAGCATACAAAAATTAATGCCAAGAAGGGATCAGTAATAAAGTATGTATGCTTTAATTTAATTTCCTAATTTTTTTTTTTTTTTTTAATTTCAACTATTTGAATGATTAAAAAGGAGGGGTTTAAAATTTAAAAGTACACATGGCAACAAAGGAAGGTAGGTGGTCAAATTTTAAAATTTTTGGCGTACATACTGTATGGACAACCCCTAAATATATCCATTAAAATGTTTGAGCAATTTTATATTATAATAGAATTAGTAATATAAATGAAAAATGATTTAATTGTGTTTAAAATACAGAGAGTTTAAAATACTAAAAGTTTAAAATATCTAGAGTTTAAATACAGATGTTATACCAGTATTGAAATTATTCAGTACTAAAATATCAGTATTAAAAATAATATCAGTGTTGGATGCACTAATGGAAAACAATTGAAAAAGAATCTAAAATTTAATTTTTTATAACTTAAAAGAAAAGTCAATTTTTATTTGGTTGTTAATAAATGTTTATTTATATTTTATATATATTGTATATGTTTGTTTAATTTATTAATATTTTTTTGTTTCAGAAAGTCCTTTCAAAGGTGAAAAAACATCGATGATCAAAAAACTAATCTTAGAAATGCCAAAAGAAAACGCTGAAACACTTCATCTATTAATTATTCATTTAAAAAAGTAAGCTGTGTTTCCAATTTTTACTTTAAAATGAAATTAAAATAACAACCTTCATTTTTAAAGTTGTTACCAAATTTCATAACAATTAATGTAATAAATATTTGCTATTTTTTATATGCTATAGCATAGTAAAAATATAATATAAATATAATTTAAATGATAGTTATATACTATATAATAAAACTATACTATTAAATACAGAAGTGTATTCAATAGCAAAACGGTAGAGAGCAGTGATTATGGTTAATGGTCAAGTTTCATTTGGTTCATTTATTCAGTTGTAAAACATCACTTTAACTTTTTCATAATGCCATATTTAAATAAGAAAATTACATTTTAAAAACCCATTCAAACCATGCAATATTGCAAGATTAGAAGTACTAATTAACGTCAAAGTTAAAAAAACATGCATTTGGTTTTAAAACTTAATGGATTAACTTAATGCATTCTACACAAGTTGTGTTAAAAAACATATCTTGGTCTAATAAATAAGTAGTTTTTAGTTAATTAAAATATATCATGACTTTCCGTATCAAGTTCTTTACTTGTGTTGATTGAGTTAAGGTGTTGTATTAGTTGTGTTTCTGTAATCTTATTTCTTTATAACCTCAAGTCAAAAAATACAACAACAACTAATGCTGCTGTATTTGGAATAAACATGAAAACATGAAGATAGGAGAGAGTTTGTTAAGGGTTGAAGTGCAGGGAAAAAAACTAGATAAAAAAGTTTTTAAAGCACGCAGAGGCAGGTACAGTAAAAGGATGAGACTTTGCTGAATGACGAGTCAAGTGAGAATAAGTTATGGTTAATGTAACTAGTGAAGATAGCTCCTTTTATCAGCAACCATAATAGTATTTATAAAAAAGAGAAAGAGATGCAACTTTATGACGGTAGGAGATTGGCTCAAGCTTGGCAAATAGAGTAGGTCCAACTATGTTTACTAAACGTTTTTAGACCTTGTCTAGAAAAAAAAGATCATTAGAAAAACCTAATATGACAACTGTATTCCATAGAAGAACAAATAAGAAAAACTATCCATAGAAGAAAAAACGAAGAAAGAAAGATTTGGAGAGTTAGAGAATGGAATCATGAGTAAGAAAATGGAAAACATGATAAAGAGAAGCAATTTTAGCAGATGCTAACTTAGCAATCAATTGTATATATTGTTTCCATGATAGGTCAGTTGTGAACGATCCAAGAAGATGTAAAGAAGAGGACTCAGTGAGAGATTTGTCATTCATCAATATAGGAATGTTGACAGTATTGTGATAGTTGTTTTCAGTAAAAACTAATAATTAGCTAGGGTCAGAGACAAGACACAAATCAAGGAGTGAAGGTAAATGAGTCACAAAATTAATTACCTGAGTATGAGATGACACTGATACAAATAATTTAAAAGATGACACAAAAGTGTCATCTCTTAAATTATTTGGCTCTAACACCAATGACTCTACCAGCAGGTTCAGTGGTGTTAGAGTCAAACCATTTAGTGTGATGGGCAATAAATTCACCAATAACAACAATAAATTAGAGGGGTAAAAAGAAGGCGCATAGTCAATTTGATCAAAAATTATATATAAAAGAGTGCAGTCTTGAGATGAAGGAGAACGATATAGAACAAAAAGAAAAACAATAGAGTGAAGAGGTGCTAAGCGGAAGCACATAAAAGAATTATCAAAGGATTCAAACCTGATTTCTTGATAAATAGGTTAATTGATGCTTAAGTATATCTACAACCCAAGCATGTGACTATTGGAGTTTTTGCAAATCAAAGGATAGTAGCCGTTGTTTCTGAAATCAGAAAAAGGAGCACACAAATTAAAATTAGTCTCAAAAAGAACAAGCATGTCTGGTGAATTTAGCAAGAGTTAAGATTCAGCTGCTGTAAACTTACTTTGAAGATCACAAATTTTGAAATAAAGATATATTGAAGGAGTGAGGTGATGGGGATGGTTTTTTATGTTTAATTTTTTTGGTTACTTGGGGCATGATTTAAGATTAAAGAGCACTTGACTCAATTATAGATGCAATGAGCTATGCAGTTGTTTTAGTCCTGCTAAATAACCCAAAATCATAACTTAGGGCTCCTTTTGTGACCGCGATAATGCACACCAAAAGAATTAACAGGGACACCATTCATGCACATCATGACACTGTTAATACTCTAATATTTTATGGCTGTTGATGAAATCAGCCTCTCTGAGAGCTACCACAAAGTTCAGAAAACCTTTCTACCAGCCGGCTTCAGAATCAATTAACTGAGTTTTTGAGCTGCACTCTTATTAAGAATAACAGGAAAAATTGCATAACCACTATTAAGGAGGCACAAGCAAAAACCTAATCTGTAAAGTCAAGAAGATTCATTCATCATCCTAGGCAAGAAACAATCTAATACAGGTTTACATCTACGCCAGCCTAATACATAAAGAAGCGGGTTCGAAGTTGGTCAACAGAATAATTCAGCTTACCCCTAAAGTCTTTTTAAAGATTTTATCGAGATAAGTATTTTTATCGTAATACTATGTCTAGCCAACCAAGAGCTTTTACTTAACTGTTAACTTTAAACTTATCTGTTACCAATAATTTAGCGGTGTACCAGACACCACTAAAGTTACTTAATTGAACTTGGTAGAAATTTTTTTTTTTTGCATTGCGTAACAAATTACTACTTTTAGCTATATTTTTATAAATAATTTTTAAATAGGGTTATGAAGCATAGTGCTACAAATCGAATGCAATCTCAAAATTTAAGCATCATATTTGGACCAACTCTTTTATGGCCTGAGCATGAAGGCTTGGATATGACGACGACTACAGTGTATCAAAGTCTGATAATTGAATTACTTCTTCTCGATTGTGACAATATATTTAGTGTTTTATAGAATAAAATATTTAATTAATGTCGAAAAGAATTTTATTTTGGTCGGAATTCATATAATACGCTTACAGTTAGTATATACGGTTGGTAATCAGTTAGACCAACTAATGTATTATCGTGGTCTAACGTTACCAGATTTCATGTATATTTAATATTTTGTAAATTATGTACAGATTTTTTAAAATATGCTTTATGAATTTGATTTATGGGAGAATATATTGTCTTAACAACGAAGCACACGTTTAAAAAACATATATGCATATACGCTGTCGTTTATATATGTTTGTCTATATAATATATATATATATATATATATATATATATATATATATATATATATATATATATATATATATATATATATATATATATATATATATATATATATATTACATAGTCTGTGTATGTTGTTTAATACAAATTTATTGTAAGGTTAATTTTTATCTTTTTTTAATGTCTTGTATACTTTTTTTATGCTTTTTTGTAACAAGTTTTTTTTTCTGTAAGATTTCAAGAAAAGTTTAAATTTAAAAAAAAACTCTCCCTAATTTTTTAAAAATTTTCGTTTCTTGTTTCGTTTTTTATTCTTTCGGTTTGTGTGCTTTGTGTTCGTTTGTTTTTGTTTTTTGCTTTCTATTTTTTATTTTACTTGGAATTTTAGAGAGTTTAGTAGAATTTAGTGTTTAATTTTATTCAATATTTATAATTTTTTTTTCCTTGCCTTTTTCTTTTTGCTTTTCTATTTTATAATTTTCTGAGTTTTTCCTAATTGATATTAGTATACCTAAAATAAATTTTCTTTGCGACAAAAAGAGTTTGTTGTAAATAAATTATCGAATATTATCTTTCGTTTTCTTTAAATCTTTTCTACGTATTGCATCTCCGCATACTTGGCTCAACATGCAAACATCGCTACAACTGTGATAATGAGTTAAGGTCCGTTTCCACTCATCCGTTTTTTTACGGGAACGAGAAAAGGAAACGTAATCAGGTAAGCATGCCTTGTAGAAACCGTCTTTTCTCGTTTCCATAGAAATACGGATGAGTGAAAACTGACCTTTAAAAAATAGTTATGCAAAAGTTATATAATTTATGCAGACGTTGTTAATTCTAGGATTAAAACACATAACCCGAAAATCGCGATGCTAGAGTTATATTGTTCCATCCCGACTTTTTGAAAAATTTAAGTTACTGATAGTGTTATAAAACCTCAGAACAATTTTTTTCTACTGTATTGAAATAGTTAAAAGTAAAAAAGTTGCGGACAAAACATAAGTTGTAAAAATGTTTTCATATGCCGTCTCCTTAAGTTTTTTTCAAATCGTTTAAAAAATTAAAACTTTAGGAGACGGCTTTCTCAAAGAACTAGATAATTCTAACGTCACAGAGTGTTAATAAAAATGATGATAGATAATAGAATTAAGCAGAGCAGTAAAAAAATTATCCAAGAAAAGATTTTGAATGACTCTTGTTATTGTATTGGCTTTGAAATCTAAATTAGGTTTAAAGGGTACTCTAGTTTATCTAACTATAAAACAAACACGGTGCAACAATAAAATTGACAATTAATATTTTAAAAAATCAATCATTGATTTCTTCTATTGATATTCTTCTTTTTCTTTCCCTACTATGTCTGGTTTAGTATCTCGTTCGTGATATGAGGTGGGTAAATTTTCATAGAATCTATGAAAAATTTTGGAAAATAAAGGAAAAAGATGAATCAAATCAATTTTCTTTTCTTTTTAAATGGACAAAAATTTGACTGGATGTAATTGGAATAATCGACATGGTGCCTGATCCTCTTTTTTTATGTTCAGTGATTTAAAAGCTAAATTTATATGTAAAGCGTCTTTAAATAAAATAACTCTAAAGTCACTTTCGTACAGCAACCTTTGTTTTTCTGAACATTTAGTCTGCTCGCCCAACTGTATTTTTGTTTCTTAAAATAGCTAGTTTTTTAATAATATAAAAAAATCTTGTTACTTCATTTCAAACAATTTTTCTTTTCGATGATACTATGATCTGTGTCTAATTCTAAATTACTGTGTTCATGTATCATGATTATGCGATCGATCCTAACGAGTTGTAAGTTTTGCATTGTGCAAGTAAACACGGCTGTTACATTGGAATTTGAATTTCGTCCTAAATTTGTATCGCAATAGAAAATGATAAATTTTAAAAAAGTCGGGATGATTGTCTGTAAATGCTTGTACAAGCAGAAATATATTTAATTTGCAACTCTGGCGGCATCTGTTTCGTACCAAATGTAACAAATAGCCTTTCCTGTTTAATTGTCTTGTTTAGTGACGTTGTACGTCCAAAGCTGATGTTTATAAAATGCGACTGAAGAATTTAACACTGGAGTTATGAAACACTGTTGAAAATCAAATGTGAATGTTTGTACAGATGCCTTATTCTTGCTAAGCTGAGTGTCAATTTTTTTCTTGCTGTAAGCCTCATCTGTTAGCATTTTATGATGTCCATGTTGGGATATTATGTATTTCTTTTCGGCTAATTGAGTTTGCCTTACAAGTTTATCACGCGTATAACATCTTTAAAAATCAACATCCATAAAAATTTATAGTCAAGAATCTCATAAATTAGTTTTAGCATTTAAAAAAAGAATCTCATAATTTAATTTTTAATTAAAGAATCTCATAATTTAATTTTAGCATTCTACTATAAGTTTTTTTAAATGCTAAAATTAATTTATAGAAGTAGAGTTAACATTCACAGGTAGTTCGAAAATTGGATCTTGAACATTGTCATTTTTTCAAAACAAAACAAAAAAGTCAGATTCTTTGGTAAAATCTTGAAAACAATTTCCCACTTGGCTCATTGATTATATGTTGAGATTCTTCCGTACATAGAATGGCATCCACTTGATTCTCATGCGCATAAAATTCTATTTAGGAACAATACATAAATTAATTTCATTAATGATATACCTAAAAAGTATATAATATCTTTGTATAAAGTGTATAGTATCTTTGTAAAAAAAATATTGATATGCAATAAAATTCATCGTTTTTATTTTGACTTCGATTTTCATTACGTAGTAGCGATAATTTCATTTCTTTTTTATCTATTTACACCCATTTTTTCTTTTTTAATTATTTTGTAAATACAATTGTAGAAGAAATTGCGTTAATCTTCTCTCTCAAAAGCACGACAAAAAAAAACTGTATTAGTTTTATTAGGTCATTATAAGAGTAAAGTTTAAACATGTTTCCCTTAATTATGCAGGCTAAAACCTGCAAGTGATTCCGTCTTTTTAACATAAATCAGTTAATAATAATATTTGGGGTTATTTGTAATATATATTCAGAGTCGCTCAGAGCCGTCAGGCCACCTGGGATAGCAACCACAAACAATCATTACAGTCACCATCTTTAAACAGTTTTATTATGCTTAACATTGTCTTGCTCATAAAAGCATCATTTTTTGGGTCTTCTAAAATATTATCCAAAACTTATTTTTGCCAAGTTTTAACATTTTTCTTACAGGCTTGTTTTTTTTAATAAATTACTTAACTTACTTTAACTTAAATTATTTAGCTTGTTTTTTTTAACAAATGATCTCTTGCTTTATTATGCCACTTACATGTAAAACATGAAAACGTGGTAAATCATTTCTGTCAATCAAGGAGCATGGAGGCAACTTATAGTTCTCTACATAGCATCTAACCGTTTAACTTTCCCCAAGTTTTTGTGGGAACATTGGAACTTACCAGTACTATGTTTTACTTAATTCAAAAATGAACTGCAAACGTTGTTATCCTAGCTAAGATGGTTTATGGGTAGAAAGTTCCGGTTTGTATTTTACTGGCCAATAAGCTAAAATAAACATAGAATAAATTATTACTTACTAATTTTCGGAATTCTAACCATAAGCATCATTGGTGTAAAAATAAGAATTTTTACACCAATGATGCTTTTTTTTGCTTTTTTAGTATAACGAGTATTGTAGATTTGTTTTATTTTTTCTCTTTTTTACTATTTATTTCTTTCGCAATGTTTCTTTTTATTTTTGACTCAAGCATAACATAAGTTGTGAAAAACCCAATATCTTGAAATATAGTAGAAATTTACAACAAAGTTTACTTTTTTTACAAATCAGTATTGTTTCAGTAATATTTTCTAACTGCTTAGTTAAAAAGTATCACAGTTAAGTTACCACATAAATAACAAAACGTTTTAAGAGAGTTTTGTTTTATTAAAAGTACATTGGTTAAATACTGGATTAACTGAGAGAAATCTTTTAAAAACGTTGTCATCAAAATTACGGTAATAATTAAACTTTTTTATATGTAATATATATATCGTTGTTCATAAACTTTCCGGTGGGAAATGAGCTAGCAACTAGCGGGCGACTAGTGATTTTCAAGCAATTTTTTGTTCTTATTTTATTTTTTCCTATAGGAAAAAACATAACGCTAAAATAACGGTTACATAACGGTAGTTGAAAATTTTGGCGTTATGTTCACCGTTATGTTAGCGTTATGTTGAGTTTAAAGATTTTTTAAGACATTACAATGTCTTTAGGAGCGACTTTCTGTAAGAATCAGACAAAAACACCAAATTTTTAAAGTAACCTCTTTCAAAATCTCTAATTTTTTAATATGTTGTTGCTATTTACACTAGAATCTCAATTCTAAAATTTTTTCAAAAAATATTAATTGGTTCTCTAGATATTAGATGTCAAAGTTTGACTGAATTTTTCGAAATATTGACCAAATGGTGATAAAGGCATGTTTAAACTCGAAAAAAAAAACAAAGTAAATACTTTACAATAAATAATTTTCTTGACTATTGTTTATTGGCTAGTTCAGACCAAAAATTAATAAAATTGGTAAAGAAATTTTTTTTCCTTGACTAAATATCATGCTTCAAAATATGCAAAAAACGATTTTTTTGTCATTTTTGATCGTCGTTTTCATTCGAAGCCGCGAATATCCCATAATTTTTTATTTTTATTTTAAATCTTTACCTAGTTAAGTACCTAAAAGTGAAAAAACATCTATGGGGAAGTAAAGGCTTAGCCGCAAAATCCAACTCAAAAACGAAATTCTAATCTTTTGACGCATTGATTGTGATACAATTGTGGTTAAAGCCCTGGGTCTAAAAAAATTCTATAAGACATATTTCAATTATTTATCAGATAGCCAAATAATAATTGTCGGGTATAGGCATATTTTAGAGTTATTGAAAAAAAATTTTAAAATGTTATTTTACAATAATTTTCTTCTTATAAAACTTTCTTATAACTTTCTTATAACTTTTTTTTAGCTCATTTCTTCATAAGTTTATCAGCTTTTTCAAAATTATTTGTTGCTAAGAAGTAACCATCGTGGTGATTAATTAAAGTTAGAGGTATTATTTTACATTAGATGTCATCATCTAAATATACCTAGCTACTTTTCGATTCGGCCATTGATAACAGTTTGTTATAAATGAAGCACTTTTTATACAGTCAATTAAAGTACCAACTTTAGTAATCTGAAAACATCTGGATTTATCTGGATAAATGAAACTTCTATAATAAATAATCATTTAAGTTTTAATATTGTTTTTGATGTATTGTTAGTTTTTTACTTAGTTTTATGTACTAAATGTTGGTTTAACAATATATACAAAATTTTTACTTTGAAACAACTCCTAAATACCATTGGTTTTTGTGAACAATTGCCACCCAATTATATTTCAACTATATAAAAGAAGGTTTGTTTGCAAGTTTATGTATTTCTTCTTGATATTTTTCGGCTTCTTCATTTTCAACTTCATTGTTATTTTTTTCTTTTTTTCCCTATTGAACCCAGAATTTTTCTGGATATATATTTTTTAATTTTTCACCATGTTTAACTTAGATTTTTTATACTTTAAATTAATGACAATCTGTTTAAAGCATTTTTTTTCATTTTAAATAAATCAAATGATTTATTATTATGATAATTTTAAAAGTTTAAAAAGCTAAATAATTCATATGCGAATTGAAAACACAAGGGCATATACATAATTGCTTTATTATATAAAATAAATTGTTATTACATATGTAATCAATATATACCTACTAAATCAAGAAGATATACTAACTAAATCAAATCATAATTTGATTTAGTTAGTATATCTTCTTAAATTTTCAAAATTTAAATAATTTTAAAGTAATATGTTGAGACTACCTAATGCCATACTTTTGAATAAAATATATTACAAAAAAAATTTACTCTTGTAACATTTTTTTTGCAATTTATTTTAACTAACGTATGTTTAGGTGCTGCATTAAAAACTATAAAACAAAACAAAATTTATCAAAAATATTTCTTGAAGAAGCACTATTTGCATATTTTGGTAATGCTCAAGATAAAGGCAAAGACGGCCGAAAAGAACGAATTTCAAATGCAGCATTAAACACATAAAAGAACGTATAGCATGTACATAATGCAGCAACAAACATGTAATGTAAAGAATACAGCAGCAAATAGTTGTATATATTGATTATATATGTAATAACAGTTATTTTATTTAATAAAACATACATGTATATGCCCTTGTGATTTCAATTTACATATAAAACATTTAGCTTTTTAAAATTTTTTTAAAAAGAATTTATCATAATTAAATTAATCATTTAATTTGTTTAAAATTAAAAAAATTGTTTTAAACATTTAGCGTTTATTTAAGGTATAAATAATCTAAGTTATACATTGTAAAAAATAAAAAAAATATTTCCGGGAAAATTCTGGGGTCAATAAGGAAAAAAAAAAAGGCAGCTGATATATTTTTCTTTTTTTTTTTATTTGGCCCGTATGGTACCCATATAGATCCCGCATAGATCCCTTATCTCAATAGTGGCTGGGGAGGTCTTATTTGTTGGCTTGGAACAAACTTATTAGCTGTAAGAGATTTTCTTATCACTGTGTTTACATATTCAGGTGACTTCAGGTGACTTAATTCCTATATTTTCTTTGTTTATGAAGCATTTATAAAGAAGTTTATTCAGCTTAATGGAAAAATAAAAAGTCTTTCTTGTTGGCAATGCCCAATCTAATTTATGGAACTTTTGAGAATATATGATGTTTACTGGGGTAGGCGTGATTTTAACCGATGCAGTTGTAGAATTAGAATGAATTTCTGCATAATAAACTTTTTTTACTTTATCTAAAAAAGAAGATTGTTCAGATCTTTTGTGCTGTTCTGTCAGCAAATGTTTTTCTAACTCAATAATGGTTTTAAAAGATTCAATACAACCAGTCTTCTGGCAAAAACATTGTGTATTTAAACCACAATTTCGTACCTTCTTTTTTTCACTCAGGGTTTTTTCTAGTTTCATAGTATTGCCACAAAAGTCATGTAGCTTTCTTGGAACTCATAGGAGTGTTAGTTTCTTATATTTGGAATTTTAGGACCAGTTAAATAAGCATACTCAATTTTTGCTACACTAACCAAACCATTTTGACGCCATAACCATACTTCACTGCTTTTGCAACATCTACTGCTGTTACTATGTCATTGCCAGCATATACTTGACTTCTTAGTATTGTTTTAGCGGATGCACTTTCTCTATCGAACTGGTCTTTTCCACAGCAAGGTTTTTTAAAGTCGTAGATAGAATTTTAGAATTTTTATTTTTGCAGAGCTTGTACATAGATTCAAATGAATAGTTAGCATTATCCGATTTAGCAAAAATATTTACTATTTCTGGCTTATCTAGGCTAAACCGATTTAGAACTGATTTCGCAATAGAGATAATATAGTGAACAGTTTGATTGCAGCAATATAAAATTATTTGATAAACATACTTTTTGATAAAAAAACCCATCTATATGCATACTTATGTCTTTTTTCCCAAAGTAGGCCTTCTGACGCTAAACATTACGGGTAATGTCTTCTGACGCTAAGCATTACGGGTAATGTCTTTTGTGAATAGTCTTTCAACCAAAATGCTGTTTTTTCATCTAGTTGTTTATAAGCATCATTTTTGGCCTTTTCCTGCTGCGCATCTCTTCTTAGGTGTTTCATATATTTTGTGATGCTGCCTATTGATAGTTGAACACCATCAACAACATTGCATCTACATTTGGAGTAGGTCGCATGTAAGGAAAACAATTATTCCATTCAAAACAACAACACGTGTTTTGAACGGAATAATTGTTTTTATTACTTGAAAGTAATATTTTTGTAAACATTTTTTTTTTTAATTTTTTAGGTGCCTTAGCCTTAGTGTGATAAGTCCTTACGGACTTATCACAGAACACCGCGGATGAGTATTTAATTTGAAGTTTACGCCCAGAGGTTGGGTGTGAACCACAGATCCTTTGATCAAGATGGTTTAATTAAAATGTTTTTAAAAAAGTAAAAAACATAAAAGAGATTTATTATAATATAAAATTATAACACACAAAATCATACTCAGGAAACATACTCGGAGTAAAAATTATACTCAAAAAATATGATAGAGTAACAAGGAAACATACTCCATTTAAACGCTTATAAATAAATAAAGAAGCACCTAATAAATATTTATACTATTATATGTTATTTTTTCTGAACTATTGCAATACCCCAAAGGTATTTTTATAAATAAGATAGATTAAAGGTCAAGTTTTTTTAAATTGAAGTTTACAGTGAACCCAGGGCTTTAACCATAATTGTGTCACAATCAGTGCATTAAAAGATTAGAATTTCGTTTTTGAGTTGGATTTTGCGGCTAAGTCTTTACTTCCCCATAGATGTTTTTATACTTTTAGGTACTTAACTAGGTAAAGATCTATAATAACAAAAAAAAGGGATATTCGCGGCTTCAAATGAAAATGAAGATCAAAAATCACAAAAAAATTTTTGTATATTTTAAAGCATATGATTAAGTCAAGGAAAAATTTCTTAACCAATTTTATTAATTTTTGGTCTGAACTAGCCAACAAAAATAGTAAGGTGAAAAACTCATTGTAAAATATTTACTTTGTTGTTTTTTTTTTGAGTTTAAACATGCCTTCAACACCATTTGGTCAATATTTCGAAAAATTTAGTCAAACTTTGACAGCTAATATCTAGAGAACCAATTATTATTTTTTGAAAAAATATTTGGAATTGAGCTTCTAATATTATTAGCAACAACATATTAAAGAGGGTCACTATTGAGCGCTGCCTGATTCTTACAGAAAGTCGCTCTTAACATCTTTAAAAATTCAATTTTGAGTGTTGAGTCACTTATTATAATTATGAGAATAATTGAACTTTAAACATTGCGATTTGTAGCAACGTGTTGCTAGCAAAATATCGTAGGTTTGTAGCAAGCTACAAAATATCTACTAATCTATAGCTTGTTGATAGCTACAATTTAAATAAATCTTTTAGGCACCAATTTTATTACTATATGACGCTAGCTACAATTGCTAGTGGCTCTTTAGCTTATTAAGCTAGCTGCCCTCGTAGCCAAATCGCTCTCTTTACCTTTACAAATACCAATAGCTTTTTTCTAACTTAAAAAGCTAGCGATCCTAGTGGCCAAATCGCTGTCTTTATCATTACGATTATAGCTAGCTATTCGCTAACCGATTTTTCACCGGGATAAAAAAAATCATTTTGCAAAAAAATGATTTTTTTTCATAGAGCCATCATTTGGTCTTTAATAAGATAAATTATTGATTCTAATTTTGCAGAAACATTAAAGAATTATTAAAGAAGATAGGAGTGAGCCGAGTATTAAACCTTTTAGAATTTGACTCAAAATCGAAAATGTATCAGAATCCGGATTGCTTGCATATTGTTTTTCGGTCAATAATTAAGCTGTTAACTGACAAGGTCTAGATACTTCTTGGCAAATTTGACGTGGGCATTAAGAGAATTAAATGATAGCCTCATTCGATTTATTGGAAATGTGGGGTATAAGTGGTTATGGTATTTATACAACTTAGATGGTAGCGATATACAGTGCTTGGAGTATTTAAAATACTAAGTATTTAAAGTATTTTAATTACTTTCTTTGTTTTTGTATTTTAAATACTTTTGTTAAAAGTACTTAATGTTTGCACTTAAAATACTTTTGATTAGTATTTTGTATTTTGTACTAATTAAAAATACCTGTAATTCAAATACCGCTTAAAACATTCACAACGCCGCACACGAACAACTAAACTAACTGCTATGCCATAGTGTCACTTGCCACTATTTATTTTGAATTATTTCTTACTTTATTTATTTACCTTTATTTCATTAATTATCAAATTTATTCGCGGGAATTAACAATTTTAATTAATTTAATTTTACGAGAAAATTAGCGGAGGATGAAATTAATGAGGATGAAGTTAATGTGGATGAAATTATTGTAATCTCAGAAGACATTGTTTTAGTGAATATGCAGTAAACCTATATAGACATTTTTTAGCGGTTCATTGGAGTTTTACTCATCGGTTGCTTAGTGGAACATTAGTGGCAACCGCTAAAAATAGCAAGACGATAATTTTCTGACATTTTAATAGTGTATAGTCAGCGGCAAGCCACTTTTAGCGGGTACCACCAATGGCCCATTAAGTTACCAATGAATAAAACGACAGCGGTCCACTCAAAACGCTTATATAGGTTCACTGAAAACCCTCTATATCATGTTTGCTGGGATTAATATTGGAGACATTTTTCAGTTTCACCAGAACATAATGATGATGATGATGAGTCCATAGCCAAGAGTATTTCTTTGCCATCTCATAAAACATGTATCAGCCATTCAATGAATCTATTGGCAACTATCCAGCGAACATGCTATAGCGGAATTTCAGTAGACCTATATAGGCATTTTGAGCGGACCGCTGCACAGTGAGTCATAATGTTGAAAAAACGGCAAAAATTATATAACTATCATATCTAAACATGTGATACATCAATACTATCGTATTTTGGGTCAAAAAATTTAAATTTGCTATTGAAAATATTTTTTACGCGTATCTATGACGCGTACAACACGCGTTTACGCGTGTAAGTGTCAATTACGCGCGCAAAATATAATTTAAATAGAAAAATCGGTTTACTTGATCCAAAATACTATATAAAAGAGCACCATATATTTTTCAATTTAAATTTTTCTTGTGCCTAAGGCTCGTACTACACACGCGTATACGTGTTAGAGTCTTTTGAGCGCACAAATACTTACTTAATTTAAAAAAAATTAAATTCTTCAAACCAAAACATTCATTAATTAAAAAAAAAAAATTGATTCAAAAAATATTTTAATATTATAATAATATTAAAATATATTAAATACAAAATAAATATTTATCTTATCTAATTTTTCTTCCAAGAAAACAAAAAAGAAAAACTAATATTAATAAAAAAAGCATTTCATTATTACAGCATTATCAAAGATAAAACTTCAGTGTTTTTCCATTTTCAACCCACCTCTGGGCAAGTTTTGCGACATCGGTGGGGAAGGAGGCGTGAACTTCCTATTAAATGCTCTTCCGCGGTGCTCTATGATAAGACTGTAAGGACTTCTTGGGGCACTTTAATCAACTTAAAAAAAAAAAAAAAAACTTTGTATTTTGAAACAAATGCTTGATGAAACAAAATTTGCTTGATGAAACAAATTTTGAAACAAAGTTTTAAGTGATCCTGTAATATCAAGATATTACAGGATGACTTCAAACCAACAGGTATTGGAACTGGTTTTTCATAACATTTTTTCTAGATGTCCTAGCTGTATGGTTTAATCTAGCTTTCCTTAATTAGAGCTTCTTGTGAATCTTTAGAGTAGTAACCAATTGGCAGTTCTAATGTGTCAGATATCTGCACACCATGTTCCAAAAGTTTATGAAGAATTGGGGGAATCACATACCAGCAATAGTTTTTGAATATAACAGCTGTAGTTTCTTCAAAACTTTCAGAATTTAACTCATCATAGGATTGTCCTATATCTAATTATTACATTTACTGCTACTCCCGTAATATCAGCGAAAGTTTCAGCATTTTCAAATGCTCTTCTGGCAGAGTTTTCCATGTTGCCAAAACCCTGTTTAGGCATATCAACTATAAGCTCCTCTCTAAACCTCAGTTGAATGTTCTTTTTTCTACTTTTTACTGATACTTTTTCAGCAGGAGATTTGGAAAAGTATTCTTTAATGTCCAACTTGTATCCTAAACGTAAAATATATTCAAAAGATTTAAGCAAGCAATGCAGAATAGAAAGACCCAAAGATAAAGCTTTTTCATCGATTGGTTTAGATCTGATCAGTGCTGGGTTATTAAGTTCACTAGGTTTAGCTGCGCAAACATTACATGATTGGGAGGACAGAGTGTTAGTGAGGGGTTTGCCTCTACTTCTAACTTTACTTCAAACTTGACTAACGGGTGACAACTAAAAAACGAGACTGGATTTAAAGACACATATCTTTTTAAAGAAATAAGATAAAACAAAAAGGAAAAATTTTCTAGAAAGTATTTTTATTCTACTTTTTAAATATATAATCAGTTGTTCTCAATTAAACCATTTCTTCTGGCTTTATCAACTAGGCCTGGTATAGACTAAGCTAGTCTCCGTATGAGCTCAATATCAATTTTATTAAGGCAATACTTGATTCTAGAACGTAATTTTTTTAAAATTTTCTGCATGTCAATTATTCTTGTAGACAAGGCCTTTCAAAATACTTCAAAAATTTTCGATAGGGCGACATTCTGGCAAGTTTGCAAGGTTATCCGCTTTCTCAACATAATGCACGTTTTCCTTGTTTAGGTACATAATTACTAATTTTTGCATAGTGAGATGATGCTAAATCTGGCCAGAATACATATGCATCATCTGAATGATACCTATTGATGAATGGAATAAGTCCCTTCTTAATACATTTGTTTAAATAGATTTTTTAGTTTACAGCCAGTCCACTTGGTACAAAATAAGGTTGAGAAATTCCATTTTCAGAAAAAGCAATCCATAGAAGTAATTTCTTTTAAAACTTTTGTTTTGTTTGGTATTTAATTGTAGATGGAGTAGATTTTACATCACTAGTATAAAACATATCATTTTCAATGATACTGGAGTGATTTAACGTGAAATAAGACTCATCGTCAATGATTGGTTTACGATTTTTGAATTTCTGACACAATCGATTGTACTTAGTTCTAGCTACTGCTTTTTGCTAATTTAGAGCGTTTTGGAATTGTCATTTTTTTTATTGATTTAATATTTGTTTTTTTTTTAATGTTTTACTAATGTGTTGCTGAGTACAGTTGAACTTTTTTGCTGCCTGTCGTTGAGAAACTCCGTCTTTATGGTCAAACATGAGTTTGAGCCTTTCAATGTTTGTACAGGTCATTTTTTTACCTTTTACTCCACTTCCTTAAATTCTTTGGTACCCAGATTCACTTTAAGCACGTTTAATTATCATGTAGATAGTGCTTTTAGTTATATTCTCAACTTTAAAGTCGTCAAAAGTAAATTTTTTTCCAGCATTTTTGTAATTTAATATAAAATTCATACACACGTTTTCTAATCTCTTCTTGTTTTGAATTTATTTTTTTATTCATTTTTTTATAAAAATTAAAACACATCAAAAATTTAAAAATTAGAATAAAAATACCTTCTAAAACAGTTTTCCTATTTTTAAAATCTTATTCCTTTAAGAAGATATGTGTCTTTAAATCCAGTCTTGTTTTTTAGTTGTCACCCGTTAGTTTATTCATTTCTACTTTTAAAAGTTCATACTCATTTCTTCTCAATTCTTCCGTTTTTTTTTAATATTAGAGATGCAAGGGTCTAGAATAATGTGTACTCGAGGGTTTCTTATTAATCCATACATTTTTGTTCATGATGGTTAATTTAAGTGGAACAATAGCTGTCTGGAAAAGACTTTGCTTGTTAACTTGGGCCTCACCAATATTTTTATCAGTATATTTTTGTTTATAGACACTTTGACTGGAGGCACCATCAAAACCACCTTTTAAGTGAAGTAGACCTTGAAACCTTCTCGCTATTTCAGCAAACATTCTCATAGAGTCTTAGCATTCCGTTAAAGTTAATATCCTTGTCAGAGTACGATTAAACATACCCTGCGGTGGAGTTAAAGCAGATGTTTCTTTCGCAATTGAAGCCTCAGGATAACATTCATGTCTCTCATTCTTAACTTTATAAAGTGAAGAATACATACCTGCATTATGTATTATTGATGAATTTCTAATAATTTGATATTGTTTATCAGAAAGGTCACACTGAATTTTCAAGCTCAAGGCATCTTCGGTTTTAACTTTTATCGGAAATGTTTTTTCCGTGATTTTATTTTTTTCAGAGTTTGTAGCACTTTTCATGAGAACAACAAAGTCTTTTTTGTTAGGATTTTTAGTGGCTTTTTTTATCGAAGCTAATGCCAATGCTTCAGCAGAATGTTCAGCCGATTTGACAACCTTAAGCAAGATAATATTTAACATTTAAGCTGGTAAACTAGTTTTTAAAATGGGTTAAATTTATTCGATTTAAAACTACCTTCGATTACCTAAATCTTCACAGTTCTTGCACTTTCTAACAAGACATTTCTAACAAATGTCTAGAGAAGATTCTTTAATGTTTCCGCAGTTTTGAATGGAATTTATATTTAAATATTATTAGAGTTTTTTTTAGATTTATTATTTTAGGTTTGTCAATACTTTCATAGTATAGACCCTCCAGTCTATAAAACTCACGTAGAAGAGCCTCGAATAAATTATCATGAATAATTTTTAACTCTTGATTTATAGACACTGAATATATTCTTTGCATGTTGAATGTAAGCAATGAGCTATTGTTAGTTATTTTAAACGCAAGTTTTAATTTTAAAACATGCACTGTGCCATCAAATGTTGCATATTTTGATTTTTGAGCTTTGAATTAGCACCATCTGCTTGAGCATGAGTTTTTTTTACGAATAGGAACTAAATGTATTACTTGTGTGATGAATGTAAGCAATGAACTAATGTTCGCTACTTTATACGCAAGTTTTAATTAAAAACGGGAAAAAATAATTCAAAAAAAACGAAGTTTTTAAAAGATCTTGTTTTAGGTGGGGCAAGTTGGAGTAAATAATTTTTATTTTTTCTGCTTTCATATATACCTATTAATGAGAAACTATTAAAACAACCATGGAACCTTTTAGTTTTTGAACTAAACTCATAATTAAACTAATTAAAAAAATCAATTTATGACACATTTTTGAGATCTCAGTAAAGAAAATCTAAAATTAAAATTTATTGTCAAAAATGTTGTTAATAGTTACCAAACATTTTAAACATATACATTCTAATTGAATTTTGAATTGGTTTTACCATATCAATCTTAAAAGAGTGACATTAAAGCGAGACATTTTTGAACGAGTTTTCCGATATATAAAATAAAATAAATAAGTCTCGGAAAAAGGCGTATAAATTGGTGAAATCTTAAAAATTATTCACAAAAAAATTAATTTTTGTCTTTTAATGGTATCTACTTACATTATAATTTAATTAATTATTTTCTAGCAATAATTTTTTATGGGGTTTTTTTTGCCGTTTTTTTATGGATTTTGACTCACTGTGCGCTGTAGTTTTGCCCGTCGGTTGCTTAGTGGATCAACAGTGGCAGCCGCTAAAAGTGGCTTTCCGATAAATAACCACCATTAAAATGTCGGAAAAATTATCGGCTTGCCATTTATAGTGGTTGCCACTAACGGTCCACTAAGCAACCGATGAGCTAAACTCCAATAAACCGCTAAAAAAAGTCTATATTGGTTCACTGTAAATCCACTAAAACAATGTTTGCTGGTAATGATGCTAAGAAGGCATGTGATACGTTTAAGCGTACATACAGTGCAGATATGGTAAAATGCATTTCAATATGGAATGCAATTCGACGAATTAGTAAAACATCGGATGCTGTGTCAAATATTACAGACAAAACAATACTCTGCCAGTGGCAACATTTTGGAATTCTCAGTACGATACTATCATGCAATTACTTGAATTATGTGACAAACTTAATGATATACGCAATGCTTTGAATGCGCCAAAGTTTAAAAATAAAGAAATAGAATGCCTGCAAAAATATGCCTTGGGCATAAAACCTGTTGCTACAACGTTGGATACTTTGCAAGGGACTAATGTGTATTATGATCATTTTTTTTTTTTTACACATTTAAATAACTTACAGGTAAAATTGAAAGCGTTTCAAAGTTGTTAGTTAAAATATGCTAATTTATTTGCTGCAGCATTGTTAGCAAGCACGAAAAATCGATTTGAAAAGGAACTTAGATTTGATGTGAGTAGTTCATACAGGATTGTTGTAGCAGTTTCGCACCCACTGTTCAAGTTATGGTGGATGCCAAAAAATAAACGTGCTATCTGCAGAGAAATATTTAAAATGCCATACTAGGTGTCTGTGAATTATTGACAGCGACCAATCTCAATGTGAACACTGACTGCACAATTGAAAATTTTGTTGTATATAATGACGATTCTCCAAATGCTGGTGCAGCAAATGGCGCTCAGCAAGTATGCATGTGATAAAGATACAAGTTTGAATGCTCTGAATAAGTATAGAACTATTCGGTCACTGTTTGTCAAATTCAAACTGTAACATCTTCGGCTCCAGTTAAACGGCTATTTAGCACAGCGCGACAAAAACAAATACCTAAATGATATAATGTTTGAACGATTGCTGCTGCTAAAAACAAATGTGAATGACTGAATTAATGATATTCAAATATAAATGACTAACAAATACTTTTGAGCAATGAGAGTGCATAAAAATAAATTTTGAAAATAGCGAATTTTTTAGTTGTAAGTTTGAAAAGTTGTAAAGTATTTTGTATTTAGTATTTAAAATACTTTTTTAAAAGTATTTTAAAAAAGTATTTTATATATTTATATTTAAATACTTTTAAAGTATTTGTATTTTTATTTAAAATACTTTTTTGTTTCAGTATTTGTATTTGTATTTTAAATACTTTTATAAAGTATTTTAACCAGCACTGGCCATATTTGGTCCACATGTTGTTATAATACTTGAACCACTTTAGTATTGTCAGTATAGCCACAAATGACCCACATTTACGCAATCTCATAAATCGATTGTTGGTATTACATGTGGCGCGTATCAAATTTTATTGTCAGGTTATAATTTAAGGTGGTATCCAGCCATTAATTCTATTTTTTTATATTTTACACATAATAAATACCTATGATGAATTACTAGCATAATAGATAAAAATCTAAAACGTAATGCAATTTTTTTTTTTAATTAATAAAAAATAATTGCTGACTCAGCAAAAAAAGGTGAAAATGTTAAGGTCACAAGAACATAAATATCTTAAGAATAAATCAATATTAAAGGTTTAAATTTTGCAAAAAGCTAGTACACTAGTGTAGCTAGTGCCTGAACCAAAAATTTTTGAAAAAAATTTAAACAATCAAAAATGGCAGACTTAATGATATAAAAAACTATTTTTTAGCGATAAAACACTAATTAGATATGGTAATTGTAGGTTAAGCTTAATTTTTTTAATCGTTTTTTCAGGTTCAGGCACTAAAAACATCAATAATGAACATATCCTGAAAATTTGAAGTTAAAACAATGTTTTTTTATTGAGATATCATTGTTTTGCTACAGCCACCCGTACAAAAAACAAAAATTGAGAAAAATCAATTTTAAAATTATAAATCATACTACTCAGATAAATAAATTATTTTTGAAAAAATATTTTTTCTATTGAATTCTACAATGTTCAATTGTATGAATAACATTTTTTCAAAATTTTCATTTTTTTTTTATTTTTCACCAAAATAATGGCTGGATACCACCTTAACGTTGTTGGTTGTTGTCAATCTTATAGTTTATCAGAGTTTATTGTTAACTTTAAACATTAAAATTTATTAACATTTGAATGATTGAAAATATATTTTTCATATTTCGAATAAAAAAATAACTATTATTTTTTTAATTATAAAATGTGAGATATAGATAAAACAACATTTTAATGCTATTTTTGAAACCAGTAAAAATAAAAAACACTGAAAGTAAGTAAAATGGTTGGAAATGTTTTTTCATAGTTTGTGTTTTTGTATCTAACAAGTTAATAACTTATTACGTACAATAGTTTCAAAACTTAATTAATTTTGTTTTACGTTTGTAAACTAATTTTTTTTTGTAAGAATTAAGATGTTAGTATTCTCATTATAAAATTTATACAACCTTAGATTTAAACTTTTGATTCTAGCTTTTGTCAAGAAGAATTATTTTTCAGAAAAAATGGATATTTTTACCCCATGAAATAAAAAATGACCAATTTTTAAAAAAAAAATTGTTTTACTAAATTTGTATTTTGTGAAAATTTAATAAAAGGTTTAGTAATTAAACTTTTTTTTTTAGTACATATTTTGAAACTACAATGTAACAAGTAACCATTTCAAAATAACAAAATGATGGTAGAGATATTTTGAAACTACAATGTAACAAGTAACCATTTCAAAATAATAAATTGATGGTAGAGGTATTTTAAAAAAAAAGCATCATAAGCATAAAGTCTAAAATAAACAAAGTGAGTATCCAAGAAACAATCGTATACAACTTCGACATAAAATGTATAAATAAACAAAAAATTTTAAGTGAGAATAAAGTTTGATTAAAATTACTTAATCATAGAGAGCTGGAAGAAGACTGAAATCAATCATCGCCTTTGTACTAGACGTGTAGTACACATAAATTGATAGTAAAGTAGAGTGATTGACGTAAATTTAGAAAATTTTATCATAAAAATTATTGTTATTCTTTTTTTTTTTTTTTTTAATGTTAGATTACGTTTTGGTTTTGGTTTAGGCTTTGAATTAAAAAAACAACAACAAGTACTCAATAGAGTAAAAAATAAAAACTTAATTTGGTTTGAATGTTACTTGGCAAACAGGACACAGCTCATAATTTATAAAGTTAATGAAACATTAAAACACGTTACATACGGTGTGCTCCTAAAATCAATCTTAGAAGCAATAAAATTAATATTTTATATAAATAATTTATACTTAGTATCATATATTTTAGTTGTTATATTGTTTGCATAAAACTCAACTCTTTTTTATTTTGAAAAATACCTGAAAGTTCTCTTTAATGTATTTAATGAAGAGTTATTAAATATAATTGATTAATTTAATAGCCTATCATAGAATGTAGAAACTTGACTTATTTTATTTTACAAACCTAGTAATGGTGATAATGCTCCTCCAAAATTAACCAATCTCCTAATTGACAAAACAATTTTTAAAATTCCAAAAATAACCAATCTCCTAATTGATAAAACTTGATAAAAAACTGAACTAAAAATTGATAAGAAGGAAGTTAACTGTTACTTTTCTGGGAATTTTAGAAGAAAGCTTCTCATGAATGAATGAAATGAATGAAAGCCTCGTCTAAGATATCTTAAAGTAAAATACAGAGTAATGTTTCTAGACTATATAGAGCTAAGCCATTTCATAATAAGGGAAGACAGGGCGAGATGACAAACGCCTTGAATATCTTTAATTCTTGAAAACTGTCAGTCATGGAAGAAGAAAATTTTGTGTGTATGTATGTTTTATCGTGTATGTTTTATTGTTTTATTTCATGGTTCATTGCATACATGAGATCATAGTTTGTTATTGTAAAAAATTAAATTTCAAGTAAATAATAAAGTTCAAAAAGAGAACGTTAAAGCCTATGTATTGCCTATTTATAGATTTTTAAAAATCTATACTTTTTGAAACCTAAATCAACTTAACCACAATTAAAAAATACAAGTGGACCAAGGATCGATTTTTTAAAAACTCCGTTTGTTTTAATATTCATTTAAAGTTCTAGTAGTTCTAATAATTATTTAATAATCACAAAACAATGTCCACTTTATTAATTTATCAGTTCCAATTAAAAGGTTATTTTTGTCTCTTAATCACTTTCTTAACCTTATCAATTAGTGATTCGACAACAACTACAAAAAAATTTTAATACAAAAAAAGCACATAAAGTCATTATTCTCAAATACGAAACTTTAATTCATCCCTAGCGGTTTGAAGACATGATTTACAACATTGTTTAAATATGTTTTATTTGGTTTAAAAAATGCATAGCGAAAGTTCTGATGATGAACGCGAAGCAAAATGAAAACAAGGTGTTGTAAAGATAGTTACATATAAACGTAATGCCATTAATAATGCACGAGTAAAAGGTAAAGAATGCACAAACTAAAAAGGTGATCTTGTTTCTGATAAAACCTGATCTTGATGAACTAGTGTACTTAATGAAACAAAAAATGTAATCTGGAACAGTTTATATATGTTGAAGATTAAAAATGAATAGGCTAGGACAGTTAAGCGTAGAAAAAAATTCAGATGATATTACTTTATGTTCAACCCAAACCCCGCAAACAAAAAAAAAACATTTGTGTACAACGTGAAAATCAAAGGTAAGTTTTGTCCAGTTTGTAATGATTTTTTTCACAAATACATGATGTTACTCAAGATTGATCTGCAAGGTCTATTCCTGTATGCAAGTTTGTTATTTTGGAATCAAAAACCTGCCAATATGATAGACAAATATCGTAGTTTTAATCTGATCCATGAACGCATTTCAAAATATAAAGTAAAGGAAACACATTATGATGATATGATAAGCATTATTTCAGTGCAGATTATTTTCAAAATGTTTGTAATGCTTCAAATGGACCACTCTAAGTTAAGAGATCAAGTAAAATATAGTTTTTACAATATAGATATTTTTAGTAAAACAAGTGTGAGAATTTTAGATAAAAACTAAGACACCCTAATCTAAGTGACAATCTAAAGAACAACCTTATCTAAGTGACAACTAAGCACAGCTAAGTCGCTGAACAAACAATGCTCTGAGCCAAGAAGTTTAATTTAAAACAAAAGAAAATGATTTAGAACGCTGATGAAAGTTACGCGTTTGACGTCACACAGTGGAGTATTTAAGGTCAAAAGTTTATCAAAACTATTTTATAGCTTTCATCAATTAGATAAACAATAACAAGCAGTTTGAAATTATAATATACGATTAAAATAATTAGACAGGTGTTTTTTTTCCCAAAACACACTTTTGTATACAAAACATACAAAAAAAAGGTTCAAAAAAAGAACTTAAAAACAATATTAAGTGTTAAACTTCAATTAAAACATTAAATGTCTAAAGAGAAAAAATGTAAAAAAAAAAAAAAGTGATACATATACAAACAATATAATCAAAAGGAAATATACAAAACATTTACTATTACCCTATTATATTATAATATATTACTATTACCCTATTATAAAAAAATACATTTACTATTACCCTATTATAAATAAACCCTATTATAAAGGGGAAAAAAACAAACATGAAATAACAAAATATACTAAAAACGATAAAAAAATAAACATTGTTCTGATTTATTTTCGCTAGATGCCTCCTCTTCATATTGTTGTAGTTTGTTCAATGTTTCTGGTAGTAAGAACTCTAATGCCTCACTGGATATAGAATTTCTTTTATTCTTAAACTTTTTTCTGGCAATGCTCAACAAAGGTTCGGAACTTAACAGAAGTCTGTTTAAAATATCCCTATTGCAAATTTCTCTCGAAAACTTCCTCTAGAAATTCTGTCTATAATCACGAAAGTGCTTGTTCTACTCTACCATCTCTTCTGATAATTGACCAATAGGCAAAATAAATTGGTCAATTATTGTGGCACCATGTCTTAGTATCTTGCGCATTGTAGGAGTCATTGGGTACCATCCATAAATTTCAACATAAAGTTCTGCTGTCAGCTCTGCAAGTTTTTCAAATTTTTTGACATCTATTTTATATCCATTTGACAAACTCCTGTGATGCAGAATGAGGGTTGAGGATCTGAGAAAAACCTTCTTGATGTATTGCCATCATTAGTATTCCCGAAACCTGCCTTTGGAATATCCATCAACAGTCCCATTTTCTCTTTAAATCTATTTTGTATGTTTTTTTGTTTCTGCCAAAATTATTTTATCATCTTGTGTTCTTGCTTGCCATTTTTTAATGGGAATGCGGTGTGATAAATGTAATAAAGATTCGAAAAATTGAATCCTTGCATGTAATATCGGTAAACTAAATTTAAAGACATCTGGATTTTCTATGTTTTTTATTCTTAAATTATTAAAGTCTTTTGAAGTTAGTCCACATACATAGCACCTCATAATAGATGCTGTGTTGATTGCAGCATTGCATACCTTTGCATCAACCATTGTATATGTCAAGGTATGCTTTATTTGTTTAACACCACCGAAAAATTTCAGTGTTTCAGTTTTTATTAAGCTTTTTATTTGATCTTCTACGTAGCAGATTTCTTCATTTGCTATGTCTTTTCGTATTGGACGACAATATCTTGTAGAAAAGGGCACTGGATTTTGCCAAATAATCTTCTGGCCACCAGTATGGCATATAAGGAAATAAAAACGGAAAGTTTTATTTAAGTCTTTTTACGAAGTCTTCAGAACGTTCTAAAAAGACGTTTTTAAAGCGTCTAATCTAAAATCAGTCTAGAATGCGTCCGAGACGTTCCTTCTGAACGTTCATTGTACGTTTTTTGTACGTCCCTTTCCTTACAGGTAGACGATGGCACGGGGGTACCTCCGCCTAAATTATTTTTCTTGAATCGCCCCTGTATATTTTTTCGATGCAAAGTGTTCACTATATACTTATATGCCATACTAGTGGCCAGAAGATTATTTGGCAAAATCCAGTGCCCTTTTCTACAAGATATTGTCGTCCAATACGAATTCGTTTTATCCATAAAACTAAAGACATAGCAAATAAAGAAATCTGCTACGTAGAAGATCAAATAAAAAGCTTAATAAAAACTGAAACACCTAAGCTTTTTGGTGGTGTTAAACAAATAAAGCATACCTTGACATTTACAATGGTTGATGCAAAGGTATGCAATGCTGCAATCAACACAGCATCTATTATGAGGTGCTATGTATGTGGATTAACGCCAAAAGACTTTAATAATTTAAGAATAAAAGCATAGAAAATCCAGATGTCTTTAAATTTGATAGGAGAAAAAAAAAAGAAAAGAAGAAATAAATTATTTGAATAAAAAGAATAAAACTTTTCAATAAAAAAGGGGGATAAAAGCATTTGAAAATTATATGTAAAAGTCAAAAAGTTAACTTATAATCGTTTGTTTAAAAAAGTTACTTAAGTTATAAATAATACACTTAATAAGTAACCAATAAACAAAGTGTTTAGATTGGATGGGGCGGAATATACCTGCTTACAGAAAAAAAAAAAGAAAGAAAAAAAGAAAAAACAACAAATTCGAATTTAGAAAAATAAAATAAAATTATTTGCCATCCATCAGCGAGTCAAGTAAGAAGAATAATAACTAAAGAAGTTTAAGAATATACGCTTATATTTGAAGTTGTATTAATTTTTTTATTTTAATTTTACTGTTGTTTTTTTTTGTGTTTTTTAGCTCATTCAATTTATTTACTTTCTTTACATACCTATTTTATCATATTATTAATTACATTATTATTAGCTATATAATTGTATATTTTATTTTTAAGCGTTAGTCATATTTACAATATTTATATTTTTATTGTAAATTTCTACTACTTTTGTTATAACTCACTATTTTTATTACTGTTGAAATTTTTATTACTGTTGCTATTTTTATTACTGTTGCTATTTTTATTACTGTTGCTATTTTTATTACTGTTGCTATTTTTATTACTGTTGCTATTTTTATTACTGTTGCTATTTGAGTGCAGGCGGTGAGATCTGTTGCAAGGACACGCCCCTGACGAGTGGCTTTAGTGCAGGTCTCGGGCTATCCAAAACGTCATTGGTGATCGCAGTGCATTCCTGAAGAGGGGGATCACCATTTATCCACTATTTAATTCTAATTGGTTATTATGGCACCAACATTTTTATACCTCTTACACCCATGAATTTTTGCGTTTTGAGAGCTTTATATTATGAATTTGTTATATTAACAATATTTATATATTTTTATGTTACACAGGTGATTATCAGTTCTCAATTTTTTATCTAGAGTTTAGAACATATATAGTACCACATTTATTAGACATTTGTATAGTGCGATTATTTTAGTTATGAATACCATTATAAACCAGCGGATTTTTATTGACTTGTTTGCTCATAGATCATTGTTTTATCATATGCTAAAAGATGACTAGAGTGTGAGTTTTGGTTCCTCTCTTCCTGAGTTGCTAACCTTTACTACTCCTTCTAAACAGTCTTTACATTAATTTATATTTTTTTTACCTAAATGACATCATCTTCAATCTGTTCTTATTTTCACATCTCCCAGGTCTACGTAACTGGACGGCTCCGTTGGTCACTTTTTGCGATCATTGTGTCGCATAAGCAAAAAAATATTTTTATTACTGTTGCTATTTTTATGATTGTTATTATTATCCGTTATTATTGTTATATTGTTAATATTTTTATCATAAACTTCATCATTGTTATATTATCGTGTAGTTAATACAATTGTTATATTGTTTCTATTGTAATAATCTTATTAATATCAATATCTTTATTTCTAAACAAATTTTTACTTATTATGTCTAAACTCTGCTAAGTTTGTGATAAAATTATTCGTGCTAATCATCATTCACCTTAATGCAGCCACTGCCTAAGTTCAAAAAAAAACAAGAATTACCAATCACTCAAGTACTTTAATTGATAATATATTTCCTAATTCAACTTCTAAATATTTTTTGTCAGGCAATCTAACTATTAGAATATCGGATTATTTGCCACTTATTTATCTTTTAAAATAAGAATTATTAATTCTCGAAAAAGAAAAATTATTCTTCGAAACTTAAAAAAATTAAATAGTGAAGAACTCAGAAATGATAACTTGAAAATCAACTGGGATAAATAAATCATATGAAGATTTCTTCACTACCTTTAACTCTCTTCTCGACAAACACGCACACATTGAAAAAAAAAAAAAAAAAAAAAAAAATAGACAAACACGCACGCACTAAAAAAAAAAAAGTAATCGTGGCTAAACTCGGAGCCTTAAACCATGGATTACTTCAGCAATTTTAACCTCAATAATAAAACAAAACAATATATTTAAGAGTTCCTTAAATATAGACTTTTAATATAAAAACATATTTATAAACAATATATTTAAGAGTTGCTTAAAATAAAATATCTTCATGACAAACTGATTGTTCAAAAAACTTAAAAAACCTATAGAAATTTACTTGTAACACTTATTCGAAAAAGCAAAAAAAAACACTTTTCTAACTACTTTACTACCAAAAATAATAGCTACACGTTCACATAGCTTGAGAGCTATGTAAAAGGATATTAGAAATCTTTTCGAATATACGTTCGAATGGTATCTCATATCCATCTTGTACATCTTCAAACAATACCATTATAAAAGATCTAGTTAAAATCTCGGAAATAAACTAGTTAAATTTTCGGAAAAATCCTTTTTTATTTCAATCCCTGAAAATCTGCAAAAAAATATTCGTTCATCTCATACTGACTTCCATAAGTATTTTAAAACATCAAACCATGATTCTATTTGTATTAAACCTACTGAAAAAAATGAAATAATATCAGTTATTCTTTCTCTTAATGATTGCAAGACTTCTGGTCCAAACAACGTTCCAACCTTTATTCTAAAACTTCTTGCTAATGATATTTCTTCAGTACTTTCTAAACTATTTCATCTCTCATTTGCTACTGGTATACTACCTAATATTTTAAAAACTATATCTGTTAAAACAATCCATAAAAAATGACTCAAAACACGACTGCAATAACTATAGACCAATATATCAAAATAATCAAATATCAGCAAAATTCTTGAAAAATTAGTGTATTCTTGTATCTACAACTTTCTTGATATTTCTAAGTGTCTTTACGACC
>NC_061162.1:21565120-21570120 GCF_022113875.1 Hydra vulgaris | reverse complement strand
GCAAGGTTCTAATACAGGCTGCACATAAGCTTTGTAATCTTTTAACAAAAGTTGAATATTGTTAGAGATGAAGGATTTTAATAGTAAGTAAATGCGAGAATATGCTATGCTTGAAATACGTGTGATTAGAGAACTTCGTATCAAAGGACCAGAGATTTGGAAAACTTTGCTGGGAGTTAGTAGTTAGTAGACAAGTATACGACATCAGAAATGAAACGACAGAATCATATGAAAATAATAAGTTACTCAAAGAGTTTTGATGGGATGGAAAATCTAACGGAGGACTAACACTGTTGTCAGTGATGACAACAGTGTTAGTTGCAAGACAGAGGCAAAAAAGTCGTTCAAAATACGCGTTTTTTTACAATTGTCTAAACAAAAAGAACCATCAGAACTTGCAAGTGGTGCAACAGGTGACATTTGGATTTTGAATTGATGAAAGAGTAAAATTTGTTGATATTTTCATTATTGACAATATCTTTCTCTTTGTTAATAGAGTTTTTTATTATTTCGGCATTGTATAGATGTGAGTAATTTAAACTAAAATTTATTTTTTATTTTTGGTATAATACGTTTTTAGATGCCGAATTTTGAAGTGCGTGAGGTTAAATACTGTATCTTTTTTTATAGAGTGCTGGTAAACAAAATTCTTGAATTCAAAATGTTACATATAGCGTGCCAGAATGATTCAACATTATGATGTTGCTTAACTAATTTGTACCAGTTACGTTAATTAAATCTTTGTTCATATTATTATAGTTAGCCTTATGAAAATTATATGAAATTGGAAATGATGGTTTTTTGTTGGTAATTAATGTTCCCAACTTGCAATTAAAGAGAATAATACGATGTATGTACTGGTGAAAAGGGCTGCAGTTACTATGTTGCATATATTGATTTTATCATTGGTTAATATAAGATCCAAAATATTGTTTAATTGGGTACTATTTGATACCAGCTGGGTAATGGCATTCACCTTACAAGTTTCTATCAACAAGTAGAGACAAGAACCGCCTAGGTTTAAAGATATTGACCAATCAATGAGTGGTAGATTAAAATAACCTGATACTATACAAGTATAATTACAAGTTGATGATATTTTACATAGCATTTTACATAAGACTTTGGTTTTCTAAAAATATGTTGCGTTTGTGGGGGGGGAGGGGGTAAATGCATGAAATGCGTAACTTTTTGAGACTAGAGGAGACACATATGTCTACACAAGTAATTTCAGTATCTACAAGTTCTTCAGGAACATCAAAATTATTTGTACAAAATGGATGTTACTTTGCACTAATAAAAGTGAGCCACCACCATTGCCATTGGGATCACATTGAAATATTTGGAAATCATTTCCATTTAACAGTAGCGTGTCTGGAATTTTGTTTTTAAGCCAGGTTTCATTAATGAGAATAACATCGAGATTGCCGTTTCGGAGAAGATTAATTAAATAACGAAGTTTTTTGTTAAGTATTCCTGCATTAAACTATACACAATTAATGATTTTATTTAATTGTCCGTTCTTCCGTAGAACTTCCGTTTACATTTCCTTCCGTAGAATTATGTTTTAAAATTTTAATAATGATTTTTTAGGAACGTTTTATTGAAAGATTCTGGATTGATAAATATGTTGGTATTGCTAGTTGGTTTTTGATTGAAATTGGCGGTTAATGATTTCTAGTTATTTCTTTTATTGTGTTACCTTGAATAACATTGTTTGTTGTAGCGGTTGGACTAAGATTGGCGTTACGTTTTTTGCATTCGGTTCTGAGGAGTTATTTCTGGTTTTGTTCATTTAAAGTCATATCAGAGTTAATGAATAGGGAACTGTGATCTACTCTGTTGTTGGTTACGCGAAAAAAGTTGGAGGCTTGTTTAAGTACTCTGTTTTTAGCTGATTCATTTGTAAGGATTACTACTATTGGACTGAGTAGTTCAGGGGTCCTTAGATTGGGTTTGAGGCGGAATTTACAATTAAAGACTTGTTTTTCCCCAATGATGAAAATATTTTTTCTACTTCAGTTTTATCCTGAGCTTTTGCAATTGATGGATCGGTACTGGAAGATTTTGGTGCACCACATATTATTATGTTCTTAGCTCTTTTTACTCGTTGTTTTGATTCGAGGGCTATTGTGTTGATAATATTCATTTGTTCTTGGTCTTTTAGTGTTGTTTTTAACCTCTTGACGACTACAACGTTTGAAGCAGTGGTGTTTCCAGCTACGGGAGGTGTTAGAGTTGTTTTGAGATTGTGAGGCTCTAGATTCAGTTTAGTAATCCGTTCAGCAATATTGAGTCTATCCATGAGTGTGCTCAGTATCGTACTTAGAAGACAATTCTATACAAAGGTTTTTAGTTGCTTTGGTCATTTCAAACTTTTATATAAAAAAAAATTAATGTAGAAAATGATTTCTCTTTTATATTAACATCTAAAAGAGGTTTTTTTCTCGGCATCGGAAAGAGCTTTTTGTCATACTTTGTATAAAGAGCTATTATCATTTTCATTTAATAAAAACAGCTTTTCATAAATGAAAAGTAGGAATACCATAGTATATCGGATATTATAGTATACTAAAACGTATGACAAAAAAAGTCGTTCCAACCCCAAGAAAAAATACTTTTTAGAAGTGCATAATTGATTAACAAAGACGTCTTAAAAACGCATTTGTTATGTCTTTTGATGACAAGATTAAGATAAAAAAAGACGTCTTTTCGATGTCGAAAAAAGATGTCTTTTAGATTTGCATAATCGATTAAAAAAAGACGTCTTAAAAACATCTTAAATAAGACTTTTAAAGACGTCTTTTCGATGACTTTTTTCCCACTGGGTTATACTTGACTGATTAAACTGGAAAACATATCTGTAGCTATATTAAAAAACTAAAGGTACAATAAAAGCAATCAATCAATGTAATATAAAATTATAGGCAGGTACAAAAACTTACAAATTTTATTTGAAGGCACAGCAACTAAAATTACATAGAAAAATTCAAAATGCAATAATATCAATAAATGTAATCAGTCAAGTATAAGTAAATAGAACAACTTACTTGTACTAGAAGAAGCAGCAGCTAGATATAAATAAAAGAAAATTAAAAATGCAATAAAATCAAACAATCAATGTAATAAGTCAATTTTAAGTGAATATAAAAACTTATTTGTAACAGAAGAAGCAGGTAAAGGTAAATAAAAGAAAATTAAAAGTGCAATAAAACTAATCAGTCAATGTGTAAGTGAGTACAACAACTTACACCTCACTGAGGAAGTTGGATTTGTCACTATATAAGCGATTATATTTAATCAGCTAAAATATTTTTTCATATATATATATATATATATATATATATATATATATATATATATATATATATATATATATATATATATATATATAAATATATATATATATATTAAAAAGGGAAAAAAAGTAATATAATGTTGGTACAAAATAAAAAAGTTAAAGTACTGACTAAAGCCAACCTCATTATTATTTTTTATTTAATATACACAAAAATAATATAATGAAATTTTGCTTATTAATTCTACTTTCTAGATTTTCTAAATTAACAAATGTATAAAAAATTAGTTCATAAATTTATTTGCAGTAACATAAACTTTAAAAAAACTACAGTAATACAAAATTAAAAAAAATAAAAAAGGAATAAAAATGCTAACTTTGATTGTTGAAAAAATCATCGAAGTAATTTATTATTTTAAGCGGTTTGTTAGAGTTTTGCTGATTGGTTACTTAGTGGACCATTAGCGGCGTCTCTATAAGTGGCCAGGCAATAATTTTATAACATGTGATAAGTGTTATTGCCTATTAGTGGCGACCGTCAAAAGTGGCTAGTCATCCACTAGCCACTTTTAGAGTTTGCCACTAATGACCCACTAATTAACCAATAAGTAAAACTACAGTGTATTGCTCAAAATGTCAATATAGGTTTACTGAAACTCTGCTATGTTAGCAGAACCTTTTTAAAAAAAAAATTCAACAAAGTTTCAATCAATGTTTGTTGCTAACCATGAGCAGCAAGAAAATTATGTTTGACATAAGCTTATACTTCAAAAAAAAACTATAATTATTAAAAATGTTTCATCAAGTATTAGCAGTTGTATCACAATTTAACTATTAAAAGTCCGTCGAATACTATCCGATGTAATGGACAAAACGCTATATCTGAGACAATATGATCTCCAAAACCATTGTTGGGAAAACAGATTCAAAAATATTTAAAAAAAAAAAAAAAAAGACAACGTTACAAAGTCTACAGTTCGCACTCGAAAAATGAATTGAAATATATTACTACAGAGGTACCAGAGTATCTTTTTACTAATAAAAAGTCAATATTTAGCATAAAATTTGTATTAAATAAAAAACTGGCCTTTGTCGTGATATGATTTAACTCATTAACCTTTGCGGACTGAAATAAACAAGAAAAAAGTATTATCAAAAAACCTTTTTGATATTTTTTGGTTTTTAATCAATTTAATATATCATTAGGTTGATAATATATAAGTATAACTTACCATAATAAAATTACCAAAACCAGGGGAATAAAAATAGAGAGGGGGGGGGTGAACCAGTCGGTACTCTTTAAAAAGTACCGACTGGTTCCTTTAATAATAAAAATAAAAGGTGATAAAAATGAAAATTTACCAGACTGATTGGATTAAATACCTGACTAGCCGACTAAACTCGTAAAAAAACAGAAAATCACCTTCTTTAAGTGTGTGTGAGGAAAGGGGGGAGGGAGGATGAACACCCTAGATCCCCCCCTCCTCCTATAAAATCGCCTCTGACCGACAACAACAACAAAAACAACAATAAAAACAACAACAACGACAGTAACTAAATGACAAATTTTAAACTTTCATATTCTCGACACACGAGGCGTTTCGACCTTATCAGAAGCAATATTAAACAAAATTAAAAAAAAAAACACAACAACAATAACATTTTGAACTTTTATTTAATACTAATAATAATTAATAACTTA
>NC_061162.1:21532620-21560120 GCF_022113875.1 Hydra vulgaris | reverse complement strand
TATAATCAGTTGTTTTCACTTTAGATCATCCATATATTTTACTCCCAAATCCATCTCTACAATAATCCTTTTCAGTCCTCTCCTGTTGATTAGATGAGAACAATTCTCATTTTTTGTTCCATAGCGCATCACAAGACATTTGTGAATATTAAAAGAAAATAACCATTTTTTTGATCAAAGAGCTTCATCTAAATTAGCTTGAACTTTTTTAAACAAGATGACTTCATATCAGATGATTAAATCAGCTTTTGATAAGATTTTTGTAAAGCAAAAAGTTTTCTTATATTTTGAAGACAATAAAAAAATTATCAATAAGTATCAAAAATCACCTTGTTAGACTCTTTGATGTCTATTACCTATAAACACTTTTATCCACTCTAAAAGTTTTCTACAAACACCATACACCTTAAGTTTTAAAATTAAACATCTGTGTGGTACAGTGTCTAATGCCTTAGCAAAATCAACTGGTAGTTTATTAGCTAAAGAATAGAAAATGAATTCAACTGTTTCAAGAAGATATTTTGTACATGATTTTGATTTTTCAAATCCATATTGATTGGACGAAATTAAGTTATTACTATACATTGAATTTTCTAGGAAACTTTTATAAAATTTTTTTGAAATTTTACACAAGGTAAAGGAAACAGGTCTGTTTTTCAATACTGACAGCTTTTCGTTTTTTTTTAAACAATGGTTTTACATCTGAGGATTAAAATTGAACAGGCAATATGGCGATATTTAAAGAAACTTGAAATTTCAAAGTAATTGGAGGAACCAATGAGTCATGGCAATATTTTAAAACTTTTGGATATACAAGATCAGGTCCTATTGATTTATTACATTTTGTATTCTGTAGTTTTAATTTAACAATTTTAATAGTGATAGCAGAAACATCAAAATCAATGTTATCATTATATCAATTATAAAAAAACACAGTGAAATTTATTGTACAATATATCAATCAGTATAATGAATTTGGATCGTTAAAAAGAATTGTGAATATAAAAAAAACAGTCAAAAATTATATATATGAAGTATTTTGACAATAAACATATCAATAATATTATTTAATGTATTTTTATGTTTGTATTTTTATCACTTGTTTGTTTTTTTTTGGTATTTTTTATGTTTGTACTTGCATCTTTTTTTATTGTTTAGGTGCATGTATTTTTATCTTTATTTTTTATTGTATTAATCTTCATTTTGTAGAATGATGTGTTTATTCTAATACATTTAATCTTATAATTTTTGTTCGTTTATAGAACGGTTTACCTCAATCATCAAAGAATAAATCTGGTAAATAGTTTGCATTATTATAAGTTTTGTTTCTTTTTAGTTCACAGCAAAACAACAAGGTTTTCACTATTGTTTTTTAGATCTGATACCTTAGTTTAATTTTATTTTTTATTTATTGTAAATTAGATAAGGTAATAAGGTAAAAATAGTCTCTAGAAAATGGTAGAAAAATAAATAATGCTAGATAAATTAATAATAATAAATAAAGAAATAAATAAAACAATAATCATTTATGTCTTCAAAAAATTATTTTTGGATCCAATACAAAGAGGATTTTTCTCATTAGAAATAGTTTTCTGAAATTCTCTGTAACATCGTCATCATCATCATCATCATCATTATCATCATCATCATCATCATCATCATCATCATCATCATCATCATCATCATCATCATCATCATCATCATCATCATATCATCATCATCATCATCATCATCATCATCATCATCATCATCATCATCATCATCATTGTCATCATCATCGTAATCATCATCGTCATCATCATCATCATCATTATCTTCTTCAATATCTTATGAATACTTAAGATTTAATATTTTTTTTCTTTATGTGAAAATGTGCAAATTTTTCTTTAAAATACAAGTTAATTAAATAGTTAATTAATTTGCTATTTATATTGATTTGTTTTTAGTTGTTTAGTTAAAAGATGTATAAATTTAAAATATGTTTGATGTAAGTTATTATACTAGGTCTAAGATGTAATAAAACATCTATATATATATATATATATATATATATATATATATATATATATATATATATATATATATATATATATATATTTATAACTATAATAAAAATAATAACATTATTGTTATTATTTTTATTATAGGGTAATTCCACATCAAATCACCCAAATTTTTCAAGATTTTGAACCATAGGTCTCATATTTTCTTTAAACTTCTTTAGCTGTTGCATTTCATATAGAAAAGTTCACATGCAAAATTTTAGCCAAAAATGTTCAGCCGTTCACAAGATATCAAGGTTTTAATATAGACCTGGTTTCCCAAAATGACCTGGTTTCTGTGTCATTTTAAAAAAACGTTTGCTCTAATAAAATGAAAAATAATGAAAATAAAATATGAAAATTAGCATTTATAATGCTTTTCTAATGCAGAATTCAAAAAATGCACTTAGAATGCTGAAATATGAGCAGAACATGCTTTAAAATTAAAAACACACCTAATTTATATATTCAAACTTAGGGGTCATATATCTCAAAACACCCCCGTCTAGATTTTTTTTTTTTTGCTTTTAATATTTTTAGCTACTTATTATCTTACTAGGCACAAAAAACCTAACTGGAAAAACAACTAAAACATATAGAACCATAGTTTCCAAGATACACCACTTTTATGGGTGCCCATAGCAATTTTCTAACGAGGGGGAGGGGTGAGGGAACAACAAAATATTTTTAGTGATGTTCTAATTTAGTTCAATTTACCAAGAATACTTAAAAAAAAAGCATATTGCAAAAGATATGGTGAAAACAACTTTTTTTTATTACAGTTAGAGGGGAGGAGAATAGTGTTTCAATAACACCTGGCATTGCCATATCTCTGTCATTTAAACCATTTAGCCAATAAAACATATCAAACTACTTTGTATGAACAGTAGTTACTTAGTAGTGATAAGTTGTAGATGATAAGTTGAGACATCATTGTTAACTCTTATCAAGCTCCAATTATCCTACAGCCAAAGATTTGGAAATATCTAATACTATATCATTATTTAATATATTTAAAACTAGAGCTTTTTTTTTTACTGAAAACTAAGTAGGAAAGTTCTTTTTTTTTTTGTATCCTTCGAATTGCTTTTTTCTTACTGCAAAAGCATTCAATACACTTCATTGCAAACTAATTAAAAAATTAAAAGGGTATGGCATCACTTAAAAGCTGCTAAAAATCTTCCTAAAGATAGTACATGTGTAGCAAATTATAGAATTCTGTAAAGAATTAATTTTGGTTAATAGACTTTTTATATATTTAAGGAAGTCTTAATTATATGATAACTAAATTATATGAACTTAACAACTGAAAAAACATCCGGTTTTGTTTTTATATAAAAACATTTTATAAAAAATAATTATGTTAATATGATACTTTTTTTAATTTTGACAACTATAGTTTATTAAAAATTAGTTTATAAAAGTTTAGTTTATAAAAGTTCAGATATAGAACAACATTTATTGGTAAGATTATATTTAAATTTTAAAAAATTAATAATTTAAATAATATAATTATTTAAAAACTTCTTTTTTTACAACATTTATTAATATTAATAATAATAATATTAAGAACAACATTTATTAAAAATTATATTTATTAAAAAACTTTTTTTACATACAATTAAGTAGAAGAATTTTATTTTTATTTTTAGGAAATACTTTCATACTAAATAATTTATCTTATTAAGATGTGTTCTATTGGGTTAATGACATCAGATGCTTGCAAAGGCCAACAAGATGTTATTGAAACTTTAAGCAATGAAGAAAAAATAATTATATCTTTACGCTGTAATATTGAATTATCAAACTTAGAAATATTATGTGAAAGACATAATACAAAATATTTGAAAATGTATCCTATATGGCAGAAAGCTTGTTGTGATCCATTCAATAGACATACAAAGAAAATCACAAGTATGTAGCTGTAAAATTTAAATATTTCATTAATTTATGTTTTTCAAAAAATAAACGAAAGTTTTGAACTAATGTGCAGACATACTTTATACAATTCAATTACTTTTAGAAAATCTTGGCGTAGTTACAATAAAAGAGTCACAAGTCATGATGAGAAATTGTTTGAATATTCCTCCTGGGAAGAAACTTTGCAAACCTTGTAAACAAAAGATTGCCAGAAAAAAAGAACTTACAGAAGAGGAGCAAAGTAAGAGTGAACAAGATGAGGATTTTCTAATATCACCATGCAAAAAAATAAGACAGGAGATCAATAACGAACTCAAAAATTTTAGTTTATCTCCTCTAAAATCTCATTCAAAATCATTAAAACATATACTGTCAGAAGGAAAGCAAAAAGTTGCATGCATCAACGAAATGGCGTATAACGCTACTAGAAAAATTGAAACTCAATTTTCCTCAAAACTATGTTATGAAACCAATGGGATAAAAAAGAAGGCTGCAAACTTTGATGAAATTATGAGCTTGGTAAAAGAAAAAATTCTATGTTCTGACAAACGAACTATTGTTCAACTTCTAACACTGGCACCCCCAAGTTGGTCAATATTAGAAGTACAAAATAACTTTTCGGTTACAGAATACCAGGCCAAGATGGCTAGAAAAATTTTTAATAAAAAAGGATTGTTAGGTATCTCTCCATTGTATAAGGGTAAAGTCTTACATAAAGAAATAGAAGATTCAGTTAAATTGTTTTATGACTCAAGTGATTTATGTCGAACTATGCCTGGAAAAAAAGATTATGTCAGCATTCAAAAGAATGTCCACAAACAAAAAAAACTGCTTTTGTGTAATTTAAAGGAACTATATGTATTATACAAAGAAAACAATCCAGAAATACAAATAAGTTACTCAAAATTTGCTTCACTTAGACCAAAGTGGTGCATTTTGCCAGGTGCAAGTGGTACACATTCTGTTTGTGTTTGTTCTTATCACCAAAATGCCATTTTGCTAGTGGATGCCTTAAATATTGAACTAACGTATAAGGATTTACTTTTGAAAACTGTTTGCTCAGTAGAAAACAAAGAATGCATGCTTGCACAGTGTGATAATTGTCCTGGTAAAGAACTGCTCACCATGTATTTGTATGAGATTTTTGGAGAATACGAAGATGATTTTGAGATACACTACAAACAATGGCAAACTACTGATCGTGCAACACTATTGAGTTTAACAACAGATGTTCCAACGTTTATTGAACTATTGGTATCTTGTTTTGAAAAGCTACAATCTCATTCTTATATTGCCAAATCTCAATCACAATACCTTAATCAACTAAAAGAAAATATGGATCAATCAAACATTATCATTCTTGGCGACTTTGCTGAAAATTATGCTTTTGTAGTCCAAGATGAAATACAGAGCTATCACTGGAACACCCAACAATGTTCTTTACATCCATTAGTGATATACTATAAAGAAGAAAATGGTGTAGTGAAACATATTTCTTACTGTTTTATATCAGACGACATTATACACGATGTAACTTATGTATACAAGATATTTCAACTAATTATACCAATATTAAAAACAAAATTTCTTGATTTATCCAAATTGCATTTATTCACTGATGGTTGTGCAGGACAGTACAAAAATTGTAAAAGCTTTTACAATCTATGCCAACTAGAGACAGAATTTTCCCTCAAAATTGAATGGAACTTTTTTGCCACGTCCCACGGAAATTCACCATGCGATGGAATTGGTGGTACTGTAAAAAGGTTAACAGCACAAGAAAGTTTAAAACGACCATACAGAAACCAAATTCTCACATCAGAGGCTATGTATGAATTTTGTGTTGAGAAAATTAAGGCTGTTAACTTCATTTACATAAAGGGATTGGACTTACAATTGCAACGTGAAAAGCAAAAAGAAAGGTACACTGATGTAACAACTCTACCAGGTACTCGTAGCTTTCATCAATTTATACATCTTGGAGATAATAGGGTTGGGGCGAAGAGGTGTAGTACAGACACTAAATATACAATAATTCACAATCTTAAAAAGAAACATATATTTGAACCTGATACTGTCACTTTAGGAGGTTATGTTGCGGTAGTTTATGATGATAAGTGGTGGATCGGCATTGTAACTGAAATCAACCTAGAAGAAGTTGATGCTGAAGTTAAGTTTCTCCACCCAAGAGGTCCATCAATCTATTTTAACTGGCCTGAAAGAGACGACCACTGTTTTATTCCTAACATCAATATATTGAAAAAACTATCTGTTCCACAAGCTTGCTCTAGTTCTGGTAGAAACTATGTGTTTGAAAATGTTGAAATAGAAGAAGTGCAAGTAAAATGGCAACAATATTGTGAACTATTACAAATACAGTCAAAATAACTTGCACATTCGATACCTTTAAAAATCTTGTATATTTAAGTAACTTTGTAAATTAGGAATAATTTATTTTAATTGAATTTATAAATATTTTTTAGGAATTTCTTAAAAAAGTTATACATCTTTAAAATTAAAGTTCTATATGTTTCAGTTTTTTTTCCAGTTAGATTTTTTGTGCCTAGTAAGATTATAACTAGCTTAAAATATTGAAAGCGAAAAAAAAAAAAATTTGACGGGGGTGTTTTGAGATATTGGGCCCTAAAGTTAGATTATATAAACTAGTTGATTTATTAATTTTTAAGGATGTTCCTCTAACATTTCAGCATTTTAAGTACATTTATTGAATTCAGCATTAAAAAACCATTATAAATGTATATTTTTATATTTTTGCCATTTTTATTTCTTATTTTATTGAGGAAAACAACTTTTCAGAATGTTATGAAAACCGGGTCATTTTGAGAAACCAGGTCCAAATTAAATTTGCTGTATCTTGTCAACCGCTTGACATTTTTAGCTGAAATTTTGCATGCAATATTTTTTTATAAATAGGAATCATGTGTCAAAATTTAAAACAAAAAGAAGACACATGGTTCAATGGAGTGGGTGATTTGATGTGGAATTACCCTATAATTATTTATTTTATTATTTTTATCATAATTTTTTTTTTGGTATACCATTGATATACTATAATGATAAAAAAAAAAAAAAAAAAAAAACTTAAAGTTGCCAGATTGTAATCATTAATCAATTAAACAAGTAGATTTTTATTATTTTTCAGTCAACAAACATTTAGTTGACATTCAGCTGATATTGATACATTGAAAAAAATTTAATCATGTTCCAATTGATGTAACAATGTTAGCAGTAATATAGAGCGACTGTGATTTTTCCTTTTTTTTTTTTTTTTTGTAGTGGTTCATATCACAGATGATATATTTGCATATCCTGTTGCAGACTACTTGGAATTTTCTTCTATCAAGGTAAAGTATTAATTATAAAATGATGAAATAAAGCTGTGCAACAATATAAAATACATATTTATAAAATAGAATAAGTTAAATCAACCAAAAAAATTTTTGGTTGCTTTTTTTTGGTTTTTTGATTGCAAGCTTGACAGTATTGTTAACATTTTAGCAATATGGTATCTACAACAAAAAAAAAATAATAATAATAATAAATATAATGATATCTACAAGAAAATATAATAATGTAATACATGTATGACATAAAATAAAATAATACATGTATTCATAATGTAACTGCTTGAAGATTTTTTAACTGAAAATTTATTGCAGTTAAAAAAAAATCTTTCAGGAAAAAGGAATTGAATAGTGCTATTCACTCAAGTTTATTGACAAAAGTTCATTAACGAAAGATCATTGACAAAAGTTCATTGTCAAAAGCATCCAAAATAAATGGATTGACATCATTAAATTAAAATTTTGTGTTCAATTATAATTTAAAAGTAAAAATGTTTTCTTTGGTTATGATTTGAAAAGTTCATTTGTTTACAACAAAATAATACCTTTTTTACAGCCAAAAAATGTTTATGGTAAAAAACTAAGTATCGATACCGATTGTAGATATTCTGTTAAAACTTTATGTAAATGAAAATGAATATTAAAATGATAGAATCTTCTCTTTTATTCAGTCTGATACACTGTTAGTCTATCACTTTATTCTATTGATGTAAAAATTTTAAAAAGTTTTTTTGTTTTGTATGTACCGCCCTGGTAGTACCATGCTCAACTTGTTTCTCCGCGCAGTGGCCTTGTTCGTCAAGGTTCGTGTTTTGGAGTTATAGAGTTGAGAGAGGGGTCTAACCACAAGTAGCCTCCTCATGTAGTGGCCTTCTTGGCCTTGGGGAGGTGAATTACCAACAAAAAAAAATGTTCAATTTAAATTTAAAGTACAAATAAATAGCAACAATAACAAACATTTCACACAAAAATTAGTAAAAGAGTTTAGATTTTAGAATGGATAAAAGTCTAAAACTTTGTGACATTTATCACTTAATAGACTTATTATTATGAGAGATCGTAATATATTCTTTTTAAAATTTTATTTTAAATATAATAAACAACAAAATGTAACATAATGAACATAAAATATAAAATATTAAATACTAAATACATATATTACAACACAAAAATATTAAATATATTTTCATGTATAACAACACAAAAATGTTAAAATATTTTCATGTATAACATCACAATATATTTTCATGTTAAAAATGTTAAAATAAATTTTCATGTATAACATCACAAAAATATAAAAATATATTTTCATGTATAACTACAAAAATATTAAAATATATTTACATGCGTAACAACACAAAAATATTAAAATATATTTTCATGTAAATTTGTGATTAAATTTTGAAATGTTTAACTTTAATAACATTAAAATGCATGTAAATTGCATATTTAGTGGGCAATATGGTATGTGTTTTAACAACACACATATCATTCCACCAACAATTAAATGATGTATTGATTGTTGAATGGTGTTTAAATTGTAGTTTAAATGTTGCTTAAATTGTGACAGAAAGTTTATCATTATATTCAATTATTGTTTTTTGGTAAATTTTTATTTAGTGTTACATATTTTTAATTTTTTTTCTAGTCTATTGCATGGTGTCCTCAAAAGGATTTGAGTGATTACTGTGTTCTTGCAGTGGGCTCATCCAATGGAAGAGTATCATTGTTGAAGTATGATTTTGGAATTAAAATTAATTACATTATTATCATATTCTATTTTAAAAAATGAATGCATTATATAATCTTATTTAATAGTATAGGTGATGCTGTTCCTTCTAGTACAGGGTTGGCATTAAACCAGGAATTTGGTAAAGTTATCGTTTTGAATAAATATATAATTGAATATTGTAAAATATTGTAAAATTTATTAAATTGTGTTAAATATTGTAGAATTTATTAAAATTATGTTTAATATTGTAAAAAAAGTATTGTAAAAATTAAATATTGTAAAATTAATACCAAAAATTATATATAATATTAAATTAAAAGTGTAACATAAAGTATAACAAAGTTGGAACAAATTGACAAGCGCATTCTGGCTTCAACTTTTGCAAATTCATTCAAAATTTGATGCTTTTTAAATTAATTTTTATTTATGTTAAACTTTATTGTTTAAATTTTTTTTTTTTTTTAAATTTAAAAATTTTTAATTTTCCAGAGCACTGGCCTATTAAAAAGTCAATTTTTTAGTTATCTACAGCAAAATGATTCAGAAAAAAAGAAAGACACTAAGTCAAGAAAATATAATTGGTCAGTAAAATGTGGATGGTCAGGAAATATTGTTGCCTATTCTGAAAAACGGATAGAGAAAAAGGTGAGACATAAAAAAATGACTGCATTTGATAAATGGAATCTGTGTTCACAGATCAAAGGCTTTGAATTCCACATGTACCAGAATCAAAGAGCGCTGGGAATTGAAATGGTTTGAATTGCATGTCTTTATCATGTGATGGAGGTTGTCTTTTAAAATATTTTTACAAGAAATGGTTGTCTATTTACCAAGTGCTCTTGAAATTCAACTGATGAGAGATAATAAAAAATGTTATGTTTGTTGTCTGGCAAAAAAGTATGAGCTTTTAGTCCAACACATTATGCCAGATTGATGTCAAAAGATATTTACACAATAAAAATCTTTCTTTTTACATCTCAGTTCAAGATGGTTGCTTGTGAATCCATGAATATCACTGGCTATTGGCTAAAACATTTGGCTAAGTTTGTCAATCTTGTTTACATCAAGTAATAAAACAAAGCACTATTTGAAACTATGCCCTTTCAATGGTATCAGTTTTTTTTTAAATCTATAGACCTATCTAAAAAAGATTGTTGCTAGAAAGGCACATAAGGTATTTTCAAGCCATCTTTGTTTTTTTTTCTAAACATCTGGTTGACATAGCTTTAGTTAACATTTAGATGACAGATTCTCAGCTTCAATCAAAAGATAGTACATAATCTACATTGACTAGCATTGGCAGACATCCCTTTGATGTGTAAAGTTGACAAATGAGTTTGAACAGTTAAAATCAAAGGATTTGTTGATAGACAAGTCGACTTGATTCTTTAATGTTCTCATGGAAGAAGCCAAAGAAAACTCTCAGATGTTTTTAAAGAAACCACAGGGAAAGTTGAAATCATATCTATAATATTTGTACATTATGATTTTAGGAAATATTTTAATGAAATTAATTTAAATTAAAAGCGTTTTTTTATTATACATAATGTTTTTAGCAAATGTTTTTACAAAATTAAAGTTTAAAATTGAGGTTAAAAATGTTTATTATTACACATATTTTTTGGAAAATTAAATTAAAAAATGCTTCTTACAATTAACATTTATTTATTAAAAGTTTTTAATTTAACAATAAATTTAATTAATTTAGTTTTGTATAAAATAATTTTAATTATTTCTGAAAAAGTTTTGTTTAAATTATATAACTTTCAAAATTTAAAAAAAATTTAATTTTAATTGTTTTAAACTAAGAACTTAGTTAAAATTACACTATTGATAAAAGAACAATTAAAAGTTGTAGTATTTTTTCATTTAATTTTGTTATTGTTATTATTACGTTTACATTATTATATTAAAGCTTTTGATTTATTGTTTATATAAAGCAAAAACCTGTGTTCTAATTTAAACAAAATTAAAGACATTAATATTTTACTTTTATGGGAAAACCTTAATTAAAAGTATGTGTATGAGGATTAAATAAAGACATTTTAAACAATATACAAACTTTATTGTTTAAGTAAACAACTTTTATCTTCGTTAAAACATTTTATTAAAAATATTCTATTTAAAATCAAGTAAATAAGTTATAATTTCATCCTCCCATATTCTTAAGATAAGTGCAATGTTATGCTCTACTAATCTTATATTTTAGTAACAAATTATAATTTTATAGTTTGTTACTAGATTAGCGAGTCATTGAGTGTTAATTGTAGAAAATGTGTAAATTTAAAAAAGGAAAATTTTTTTGGGGAAACTTTGAATTAAAAATTCTAGTAAATTTACATCACTACAATGAAGTCATTAAATGTTAGATTCCATTCATATGACTACTATATCCTGATAAAAAAGAACCTTGTACTAATCTAGAAAGGCAGTTAGAAAGGCAGTTAAATGTAAACACAGCCTTTGGGCACAATACTGAGCTAATAATCTAAGAAAGAATATAAAACAATGTGCAAAAATATGCATAATCTTGCACAAAAAGCAAATTATGAGAGATTCATGGTTATAAATTGATCCAAAAAGACTATACAGCTATGTGAAACATAAATAACATGTCACAGTTAGATCACTAGAACATAAATAACATGTCACAGTTAGATCACTAGAAGATAAATAACATGTCACAGTTAGATCACTAGAAGATAAAAATGGTCAATATATTATTACCATATATTCTTAACAATTACTTCCAATGACTTAACTTACGATATGAATGATTACAATATCACATTCACTGATGCCCAACACAGGCTGGAAATCAATGGGCTTTGATGGCTTTTATCTGAGGATCCTAAAAAACTGCGCATCTACTTCCACCACACCTTTTACAGTAGTTTACTGTAAATCGCTTAAAGATAGCATTGTTTCAGACCTCTGGAGATGATTAAACATTATGACTATCTTCAAGAAATTCCATATCAAAAACATCAAGCTATTGTTTTGTTTCACTTACATTCGTACCCTTCAAAGTTCTTGAGACCATTATACACAATCAAACTATGCAGTTACGCAATAAACACAGAATTAACACCAAAGAATAACATGGTTTTATGAGCTAAAGAAGCTGCATCACAAATCTAGTTGAAACAAGAGATATCTTAACTGAAGGTGTTCACCAAGGTAATACTATTGATGTAATTTACACTAACTTTTGTAATATTTTAGATAGTGCACCGTTGACTCCTGTGTAAACTCAGAGCATAAGGTTTAAATCTATTTAATTGGATCAAAATATTGTTCACCAACAGAAAACTGAGAAATTCTCTGTAATTATCATGTGACTAAAAGAGCATCACAATCGGGGTACCATAGAATTAGTTCTTGGTCTCCATTCTGAGTTCTACTGAGTGTTCTATTCTCAGTCTCTTATTTGTCCTTTTTATTATTAATCTCCCTTATAATATCACTAATTATGTTTTATAACTAAACAATTTTATATTTTCAAAAATTTAATTTTTGAAAACATTTTGATGCTTTGACATCTTGTAATTCACCAAATTAATTACTGAATGTAGAAACTATTTTTAAGTGATTTGACTAGAAAATAAAATTCTAAAAAAAAAAAAAGGTATTCTAAGTTTAAGAAAAAATCCTTAACAATTGGGAAAGTCCCTCATTATACACATGATATACAGGCTATATAGAGGTTAGTTATCATGCTGATATATGTGTGTGTAGTAAATGATCAGCTTTGATTTTTGACCTGGGTTGGGTTTGATAAAATAAAGCCGGGGTCGCGTTTGTGACTGGAGCTGCATAAGCATTTATATATCCTTAAGTTTTTGTTTTTTTTCAAAAGTTATGTTTGATTTTATATATAGATGCATTTATAAACATCATTATGATCAACATGATCATCGTGATCATCATCATAATCCTCATCATCATTATCATCATTGTCATCATTATCATCATCATCATTATGTCATTATCATCATCATCATCAGCAGAAGCAACAGCAGCAGCAGCAGGCTTTGGCCTTCTTCTTTTATGCTGTTTCCCTAATCATGGTCAATGCTTAAACGAGCTATTATCTCTATTACAATAAACCAAAACTCATTCTTGCTTGGCTTCTTATTCAACAAGTTGCATTCTTTTTTTGTATCTGTCGCTGTTTATTAAATACTGGCATAAATATATGCCAGAATTTAATAAATAGTAAATGTAAGTATAAAAATATAATATATAAAGAATTATAAATTTATATCTAGCCCCAGCTATCAACCCTTGCTAAATCTTACAATTTTGCTGGGGCCGGATTTGCAAAAAGTCTCATTTTAGCCGGGGCCAGGTTGTTTACTATGTGTGTGTGTATATATATACATCTATATAGTTTATATAATCATTTGCAAATTACATTTTCATTAATTTTTTCTTAAGAATTTTTTAAATTAGAGAAATAGTTGCTTTAATAAAGTCAATAATTGTAAACAGTCTCGATGATTACATAACAAACTTTTTTTTTATTTTTTGTAACACTTTTTATTATTTGCATTACAAAAAATTCAATTGTGAGTTTTACAGAATAAAAAAATGTAACCTTATTAACACATTGAAGATTTTCTTTATATCTATTAGATATGACCATTAAAAAATGAAAACTTTTTATGTTTTGTAGATGGGTTTTTTTATTTGGGTAAAATTAGAAAGCTTAAATGGTGACTTACTGTCACAATTTATAAATATTGTTTCTCAATTATAATAATGATTTTCATTTTACTTTTTTGATTTTTTATTTACATGATTGTAGTTTAACGAAAAGAATTTTGTGTTTTTTTTTTATTGAAGTTTTAATTTAATCTTTTAATAGCTCCAAAAGCTGAACGAACTTGCCATGAAGTTGCATGGAATGAACAAGAACCTAATTTAGTAATTTTTATTAATTTATTAAGTTAATACTAATTTGTTATAAATTTTTAGTATTTATCATAATTTATGAAAGTTATAATTTCAAATTAAAATAATGATTTTCGTAAATATCAAATCTAAATAACTAAAAAATTGTACTTATCAGTCATGTGATGGTTCCAAAAGCTATGTGGCATTGTCCTTTACTTTTTTATCCTTTAAAGACCTAAAATTTTTATTCACTTTACTCATACTTTCACAAATTAAATTGTTTAATTATGTGAATTAAATCGTTGAAACATTGAGCGCCAGTATATTAGTATTTTACATTATAAAATGCAAACATTATCTGCAATGTTTACTTTTACATCACAAATATGGCCTAAAACAGTTGTAATAATTTAAAGAAACAGCGTAAATTGACAGGGGTTTTTTAATTTATGTATCACTGTTGTAATCCCTTTATTTAACATTTAAGGGTTAACCCATAAGATTTAAATTAAGCGATTGCGACAATCAGATGAAAAAAAAAAAAAAAAGCAATTGCTGATTTTAACTATTAAAACTTTTTAGTTTTGATTTTTTTTTTTTGCTTGTTTTTTTTATTTCATTATTTAATTACTATGTACCCATGCTAATTAGTTTATTCTAAGTTATATGCCGTTATAAAACATAGCAATTATAAATTTATGGGTCTTCATATCAAGTATATGTGGTAAAATCCTGCATAAATAGGCTTTTTTAGAAAAATCCCGTATGGATTTTTTAGTACCAGCATGCCACTGGTAGTTATGTAGCAAATTTTTTATATTTAGTTAGCAGTTGGTTTAGACAAAGTTCGTTATGATAATTCTCTACTTGTTTGGGATGTTGAAACAAAATCTGGTATAGTTTTTTTATGCTATGTTATTTTTTAATATAGAATCCTCAATTGGGTTAGCAGAGCTGTATATTAATTTTTGTTAGTTTCATATTTAAATATTAACAAATATTTCAATATATAAAAAAAATGTTTTCGATTTTTAATGAAAATAAAGTTTAAAATTTTGATGTGCTTTCTTTTAAACTCTTTGTATTAGTTTTTTATTTGTATCAGTTTATATCATTTCTTTGTATCAGTTTATATCATTTCTTTGTATCAGTTTATATCATTTCTTTGTATCAGTTTATATCATTTCTTTGTATCAGTTTATACCATTTAGTGATTTCTCAAGTATTTGGTAACACAGATTCAAGGTAAAAACTTACTTTTTATTTTTTTTTGTTAGCATTAGCTTTTGCTAATGCTAACAAAAAAAAAAAGTTTTTAAGCTTTGTAGATTTTAAAATGATATTTTAAAAAATCTTTAATATTTTTACACCAAGTATATTAATATTAATAATAATTAGTATATTTATATTAACAATAACCAGGGGAGACCAGGGCTGGTTTTCAGCAGGGGTAAGTTGATGAAGTGCATTTATCTTCATAGCCTTTTAACAAAAAGTGCCAAAAAATTACATGGAACCTTCTTAATTGACCATTTTATTTTTTACTGGAGTATTTTTAGGATTTGCCTGTGCGCATGGGAGATATTGGGATTTTTGTGTTTTTTGAACAAAAATGTAACTTTTTGAATATCACTTCCTTTTTACTTTACAAAAAAATAGTTGAATGAAAAAAAAATTATTGAAAAAACTTCAGTTTTTCAAGTATTTTTAATTTATTATTTCTGATCTTTTTTTTTTTTTTTTTCATCAGTTGCTGTTTTTCAGGATTTTTAGGCTTTTGGGATAAGTTGGCAAAATTTTTCGGGACAAACTGGCTCATAGGATTTTCTATAGAAAAAAAAATTTATAAAATTATTTTTGTTTTTTATTTTTAACTTTTAACAATATTGAAATAATTTATTTTTTTAAAAATTAAAAGAAATTTTAGGTTGTTTTTTTTAACAGATAAAAAGTGGGTTACTGTTTTGGCTTGTTATATGAACTAATATTTGGTACCAACTGAAACTAATATAAAATTTTTGGCATAAAATTGTTGCTAAAATAAATAGTAAAAAAAAATTCTATACATTTTGCTTTTAACCCCGATGTTGGGTAAGTTAGCAAACTTTTTTTTTTTGAGGTCCCAGAAAGGCCCCAAGAAAGTTAAAAATGTTACCTAGATTCATACTCTTTAAGACTTTAATATTTACAAAACAATTTTCCATTAGGGCTACAGAGCTCAAAGAGTAAAAATAGAGGCAACTAGCCTCCGTCTCCCCTATATTTATTAAATTAGTATTGTTTTATTATCTTATACATTGTTATTTACTTTTGCTATAATTTATGATGTTGTACTAGTTCTAATAGTATAAATAATGCATCAAATACTTTTTAGATCTTCTGCTACAAGCAAAAAGGCAGTATTTGAACATGGTATCTCTTGATTTTGTATTCTTATTTTAATGCTTTATGGTATAATTTGTAGCTCATCCCATAAGTGATTTAATAAGGAAATAAAAATTTGATTTATGGCTAATTACTCTGACATTGACAGCCACATAAAGAATTTTTTTAAGTATTAATTAGAAAACAAGATGATAAAAACCATTTGTAGCCATTTTTTTTAGGTTTAAATTAGTTGTGCTAATGTTACTTTTGTTATTTTTTTGAATCATCTTGGTTGAAATCGCAAATCAAGTTTAATTGTCTCATACTGAAAATGAATGTAAGTTTAATTGTCTCACACTGAAAATTAATTGTCTCATACTGAAAATGAATGTAAGTTTAATTGTCTCACACTGAAAATTAATTGTCTCATACTGAAAATGAATGTAAGCTTAATTGGTTCACACTGAAAATTAATTGTCTCATACTAAAAATGAACGTAAGTTTAATTGTCTCATACTGAAAATTAATTGCCTCATACTGAAAATGAATGTAAGCTTAATTGTCTCACACTGAAAATTAATTGTCTCATACTAAAAATGAACGTAAGTTTAATTGTCTCATACTGAAAATTAATTGTCTCATACTAAAAATGAACGTAAGTTTAATTGTCTCATACTAAAAATGAACGTAAGTTTAATTGTCTCATACTAAAAATGAACATAAGTTTAATTGTCTCATACTGGCAAGCAGTTTGTTGTTTTATACTGTAAAATGATTGGTTGGGTAATATTGTAAATGATTAGTTAATCTATTCTATTTAAATGATCTGTTTTCCCATACCATGAGTTGTTCCAATCTTTGGTTTAAATAAAAAATTTTATACCGTACTTCTTTTTAATATGAATTGTTCAATAATTTTTTATTTAAATTTAAATTATACTTAGTTTAATAAATTTTATTTATGGCTTAAATAAGTTTGAATTTATATTTGTACTATTTATAGGTAAAATAAATATTAAACTTGTTTTTATTTATAGATTGAATAAATATTAAATTTATTTTTATTTATAGGTTGAATAAATATTAAGTTTTTATCATGTGTTAGGGGCTTCTGAATCTACAGTATCGGTTCAATGGCTTCAAAATAAACCAAGAACACTAGTTGCAGGACAGGGTTCAAAATGGCTCAGGTTATTTGATATAAGATGTAAGAAATTAATAGTTTAGTGTGTTAGTAATAAAAATTAGAGAACCTATATACTCAAAGAGTGGACACAAAATGACGGCTATGTTTTTATCAATTTACTGCGTGGCATAAATGAATTAAAATTTAAAAAATTATAAAACACTATAATAACGAAAATAAAAACAAAAGTTCATTTTAAAAATATAAACTTGACAAGAATTTTTAAAATTCATTTTTTTTCAGCAAAAAAAGAACTTCCACTTTTTGTTCTTTGTATGCGGCATTTTTAGTTCTAGAAGTTATGTACCTTGCATTACTAAACAAACAATTTTGCTCAACATTTTAGATTTAGCCGGAGGTTTTATCTCAATCTTTAGGTAGAACAATGGGATTTTTTTTGTTGTGGGTTGTGCACTTTACTCTTTACTAGGTCAAGAAAACCTGATTAGAAGTTTTAAGTAATTTTTGAATTAAAGAACTGTAGAAATTACTTGTTTTGCACCAGTGAAAAAGATTTTTAAGCAGTCCTGGGTAAATCACTGTCATAAAAAAAGTCATTTTTTTTCTAGAAGAAGCTTAATTTCCAAGTTAGTAATTGGTGTTGTCAATAATATAAAATCAAATTAAACACGTTTCTACTTCATACATATAATTCACGGAATATTTCAATGATTTCATTTGAAAAAGTTATTGTAAACTTATGATTTTGCTTGCTAAGAGCCATACGATAGTTTTGTGATGTCATTATTATAAACCATTTATCAATAATTCAGTTAAATCAAGCAGTGGAAGTTGTGAGCATAAAATCATCTATTTTTAATCTACAACTGTTGTTGTTCTTATTTATACTTTAATTTTGTTGAAATGTTTTTCATCAAGATGCTCAGATTTTAATACAATTTTCAAGAAGTTTTAATACAATTTTCAGATCCATGAAAAAAAAAACATTCATGAAAGTCTACAAGCTTGTGCAGGTGTTTTGAATCTATAATTGGTGATAGAAGTTTTTTTTTTGAATCTCAGCTGTAATTATGATATGTCTTCTACATAAGAAAGAGGTATTTTATATTTTTTAATAAATATGTCACATTTCCTAAATAATCATTGGCACAAGTTGAATCACATGGGTGTTTAATTGAATTGCAAATATTATCATTCTTAATATAGCTAATATTAAAAGATCTCTGCATTGCCTGATTAATGGACCTACATCAAAAGTAACGCTTTTAATTTTTAATCATATTTGTTCAGTAGACTTTATCATAGCTATGTTAATATTTTTTAAATACATTCATTAAAAAAACTTCCATTATAATAATATGCTGCAGTTTGTTTTTATCTTGTAAATATTCCTCCAAGCATAAAAAAGTATGGTTAGCTTGGCTATATTGGCAATGTAACAATTCCATAGTATGAGCTTGTAGATATGTTATAGTTAATACCATCATTTATTGACATTTCATCAAGAATTAAAGTACATTCTTTTTCATAATATTTGCTTTAGTTTTCATAAATGTTTACAAATATTAAAAAAAACATGTCTGCTCTCTGAGTATATAGGCTCTCATAAAAGCTAGAAGTCAACAAATCAACTTCAATCCAATTAAAACAAAATTAGTCAAAATACAAAAAAAAAAATTTTTTACACTTTTCTGGCAACTAATGACTATAGGCTGGGTGAATAAAAACTAAAGGAATTTTTCCTAAGTTTTTATTTACATAAAGACGAACAATTACTAAGTAAATTGCTTAACTTTACGTGAATAAAAATTTGAGCAAAACTGCTGTTTTTATTCACGTAAAGCTGACCAATTACTGAGTAAAAACAATTGCTCATATTTATTCACCCGGCCTTATATTAATTAAATATTTTAAAGCTTTTCCTTTTTTATTGCTTTATCATATTTGGTTTTAATGATTTCATTTTATCTACTGTTTTATATATTTCATTCAGACTTCTGTTTTAATGATTTTATTTAGCACCGGACCCAAAAATCTTAGCCACTACCAAAGCTATTAATGGTATAAGTGTTGATAAGAATAACTGCAATCGTATTGCTTCATTTGCAGAGGTTGGTTTTTTATAAAAAAATGTTGAAAAATAGGAAATAAATTTTCTTATGTATACCAGAAGTTGCATCTAGCGCTCATCATTCTAAACAAGAAACAATTTAGGACAAGTTTACATTTACACCAGCTTAAGAAAGAAAGGGTATGAAGGAAATATCTGATCAACAATAAATATCTGTTTTTCCCTTTTTTTCTTTATAACGCTCTCTTCAAAGCAATATAACAATATAATCTTTTATTTTTCTTCATTCAAGCACCATAAGGCAGGGTAGGTTTAATGTCTGAGATTTTTTCTAACCTTTGTCTGTAAAAGCAAATTCTTCAAGGCAGAAGGTCATTTGATAAGTTGTTCTAGATTACATGTTTGTGTAAGTGGCAGGCCTGATCTAGCTCAAAGAAAAGAGTTATAATACTTTTTTTTTAATAATAATAAATAATTAAAAAACCAATAATAATAATTGGAATACCAATAAAGACTACAATATATTTTTATTTTATTCAAGTGTAAAGTGATTTGTCAAATTCAAATGTCATTTTTTAAAATCAAGAAAATAAAGACTATAACAATCAGAAATTATTTGTGGATCATTTTTTTAAATGTAACTTTATGTTTTCCACATAGTTAGTCCCAGTATGGAAATATTTATTATATAGTTTTATTTTTAATACTTTATAGGGTGCTGTACTTGTATGGGATATACGAAACAGTGAAAAACCAGTATCCTTTTTGTTTTGAAGTTTTTTTTTTTTTTTTTTTAAACAAATTCTTGTTTTTTTGTTAAAAAAATAAGTTTCTTAACTAATTTGTAGTTAGTGACAATTAATCAGTCAAAATCAGTTTCAAAGATTCAATGGTGTCCATCAAGGTATTATTAATTATTGTAATTATAAAAATATTATTTAGTCAGTATATAATCTTGTTGCATGTAGATATAAATTTAAACAGTTATAGTTTAACATAAAGTCACACAAATTACATAACATAAAACTACAACTAATAATCTTGCATAACTTACTTACATACTATACTGAAATAGCCATCAGATGAGGGTATTGATTTAGACTGCCAGTTTATGAAGAACATTTATTAAGGCAAAAAAAGTTGTTTTTTTCATTATTTTACTTATAATAAAATAGCGACAAAAATATATATGTATATATATTGCAATACTCAACTTTTAGTTTTAAGTAAATTATCAAATAAACTAGAGTTAAAAGTGCCATATGAGATGTCCATAAAATTGGTTAAATCATTGCAGAGACAGATTTATTTGCTATCAGTCAAAAACAAGACACTTAAAATATTTTTTTGAGTTCTAAACATTAACTCAATAAACTTATATACAGCTCATTTTCTTGTTCACTTTGTCTAATTTTATTCACTTAGTTATAATATATTTATAACTAAGTGAATAAACAAGATAAAATACTTTACCTACAAAAGTTGTTTTCCATTTTTTAATAAAAAAAATTTTCTTCAAAATTGTAGCATAGCATGAACTTTATGTAAATAAATTTACACATTTGCCGTATGCGTAAACTGAAAAGTTATTCTTTTTTATGACTGATGTTCCGCATACAAATGTATTTTTATTGAATTTTTCAAAAGCTCTGAATATTCTTGGCAAGTTTTACTACAAATTAAAGTTACTTCATTTGATTCATTTGTTTGAAAGCCACAGGATTTAAACCCCCCATTTTTCAATAACAGTTCTGTTGAGCATTATGACTTGTTTTGAGTTTGCTTTATGTAAAGCTTTCGTGTTTCTTATTTTGAATGGATTTAATGAAAAGCTTAACTTGCATCAAATTTAAAAAAAATTTAATGTTTTTTAACATATTTCTTCTCCACATGTGTTTAACATAATAGACTTTCTGACTTTAAATAATATTAAAATAATGTAAATGAATGATTGAAATAAATTAATATTGGATTTTAAAACATAATTAAATAATTATCAAGCTAAAATTTTGAGTAAAAAAGCAGAAATTTGAAAAATAATTTTTATTAACTTTTAAATGAATTTTTAATTTTAAACCTTGCTATTATTGAATAAATTAAAGAAAAAAACGAAAAAATAGATTTAAAAAAAAAGTAATAACAATAATAAGTTATGAACTTATTAATGAATGAATACTACATATTTTTTTAAATATATTTATTTTTCCATGCCCATTTTTTAAGAGATTCAAGTTTTTTTTTATTTATTTCAATTTACCTCTCAAGGTTATGAAGGCCACTTCAGTCAAGGATTTAGTTGTGATTACAACCCTCTCTTAACTCTATAGCTCAGAAACACGAACCTTTGCAAACAAGGCTGTTGCACAGAGAAACAAGTTGAGCGTGGTACTACCAGGGACGTGGTGGGGATCAAACTTGGAACTTCTTGCTTATGAGGCTAAATAAAGCTTAAGAAATTTTTAATCACCTTAATAAACAATATAAAAATTTGAAATTAACTATGGGAAAAAAAAAGTTTAAATGTACTTATTAAAAAAACTAAATTCTTTTCCAAATCAATTTATCAAGAAAACGGTTATACAAGTTTTTTACAGATTTTTTTAGTTTAGTTCATTCTTGCAACAAATCTGGTCTTATGCGTTGTTTGATTGATCAAACATATAAAGTTGATAGTTTCTTGGCTGGGGTTTGATGAAGACATAAATTATTCATTTATTTTACAAAATAATTCACAAAAAAGTATTGGGGTTGAAATAAAATTTGAAATTGACATAAAAAAATTAACCCAACTGTTTTTATTTTTGTTAATAACTCAAATATAAATTATTCGAAGCTTCCATTTATTAGAGTTAGTTGAACTAATATGAAACCTCCAGATGTTTAACAACAGGATAAATGAGACAGCTAGGATAATGAGTCAAAACTAAACATTCCAAATTATACAAACATTTAAATATATTATTTAATTGCAAAAATCTAAATTTGAGGTTTTGGATACTGCTCCAACCCAACATAAGTTAAATGTAATAAAAAAGTGTTCCACTTTAAATAGGAAAATCATTCACTTAATAAACAAACCTCTCATTATACTAATATTATATATTTTATTAATTTAGCTGTCAGTATTTTTTTTATATATATATATATGTATATATTATTATATATACATATATGTATATATATGTATATATATATTATATATATATGTATATATATATATATATATATATATATATATATATATATATATATATATATATATATATATATATATACCAAATCATATTTGTAAACATTTTTAGTGGTTTAGCATAAAAAAATTTTGTCTTCTAATATTTCTTTATAAAGTCTTCTGTTTTGGGTATTTCAGAGTTTTTATTGTGAAATTAAAAATGTAATAATAAATAACAAAACATGTCAAGATTAAAAATGCATTACCGTCTATAGTTATTCAAATGTCATAAACTTTATTTTAAAAATGCTTTAGTTTGATAGTTTTTTTATGTTTATCTTTGCATTATTATTTGCATTATTAGATAATTTAATAATTAAAAAAGTATTTTGATGTAAATGCTTTGATAAAAATATTTTTAAAAATGTCAAGTGGAAAAAACTACATAAAATGTGGACCATCAAATATATGTATGTATATATCGATGGTTAAGAGCACAAAGGGAATTCCTCCACTAAACATTGTTTTGAGAAATCTGAATTTGAAAGTTTAAAAACATACAATAATTCATGATATTTATTTATTGTCATGATTTTTAATTAAATGCATCTTACGATTGGTCGACTGAAGCTTAATATTTGTACCATAGTACCCTTATCACTTAACTGAATGGCGTGCGCGCAATAACTCAAAAGCGTAAAATGTTGGACATATTCCCTTTGTGCTCTTAACCATCGATATATATATATATATATATATATATATATATATATATATATATGTATATATATATATATATATATATATATATATAAATTATATATATATATATTTATATATATATATATATATATATATTTATATTTATATATATATATATATATATATATATATATATATATATATATGTATGTATGTATGTATGTATGTATGTATGTATGTATGTATGTATGTATGTATGTATGTATGTATGTATGTATATATATATATATATATATATATATATATATATATGTATATATATATATATATATATATATATATATATATATATATATATATATATATATATATATATATATATATATATATATAAATTTCTTAGAGCTCATATGTTAACTGTACTTCAAAAAGACAGCTCAGTTGTTAAGTGCTATGATCTGCAGTATTTATCAGGTATCATTTTTAAATTTATATTAGATTTTAATAATTATACATAATTATCTTTATATCTAGATTAATATATAACTATATATTTGCTTTATCATTAGATAAAAAAAATTTAAAAAAATATAAAATATGCAGAGTCTATCCCACACCAACCATTTCTAAACTTATTCCTTATTTACTTCAATATTTTTAATAAATGGTAGAACAAATCGATTAAAAATTGCCCTTATAGCAAAAAAAATTATTATGCACACTTTTTCTGCATACTTAAAGCTTATTGGAACCCTCACCTTCTTCCTCCCTTCCCTTCCTCCTTCATTATTTAAGTCTGAACTTAACAATTTCCTACGCAGATTTACCTAGTTAAATAACATAAACACATAATATAAGTACGTAACTATTGGGCGACATTTTTTCCAAAATGTTTTTCAAAGTTTGATGGTTTATTAAAATTTCAACCCTCATAAAGTCTATATTTATTTACAAAGCAACTTTATTAAATTTTAATCCTGATTTTAGCAAATTATTAAATTATGACTTAAGTTAGAACTATCAAATAAAATAGGGAGGATTAAGCCATAGTAAATTAAAAAACTATTGTTATAAAACAATTAACTAAAAACTCTAGCATAAGTACTAGCTTAATATTTTGGTTTTGAGTTTCTCTGAGCAGTAAGGTAATAGTTGTCAAAGGTTCAAATCCTTTTCTCAATAAACTAAATACAAAAATTAAAAACAAAACAGTTAAAGCAAAAGACTTCTAATTTGTTAGAAAAGTTTTAAAAGTGTTCTTATATTATACTACGTGTATCTTAAACTATTTTAAATGGATGCAACTATACTGCATATCATCTATTATGATGATATGCAGTATAGTTGCGTCCATTTAAAATAGTTTAAGATACATGGTTCTTAAATATACTATCACTTTACCTACTGTTAGTAGTACATACAAACTTACAGATGTTTGTATGTTTTCTTCATTTAAATGTTACCTATTGCTTCTTATATTTCTATATTACATCACTATTAATAAAAGAATTCTATTTAGTTGTAATTCATTCACATATAATTATTATTTCTATGTGTTTTTTTATTTATTTTTGAAATTTTGAAATTATTTTAATTTTGCTCATTTTTTTAATGAATTTCTATGTAATGCTGCTATGCAATATAGTTGCGCCTATTTAGTTAAAAAGTGTTGAAACATTTTGAATAACACTATACAAATTTTAACATTAAATTTAAATTTCATAGAATTTTTTAACCGTTTGCTATTGTCTCTCTATGGTTTCTATTAGTATTTTTTTCCTGACTTTTACTAATGATGTCTTTATATGGTGTTGTTTATGTTTCTATTGGTGATGTGTTTATGTCTTTTTCATATTTTGTCTAGGTTTTTATTGGTGTTGTTTTTAGATTTCTATTAGTGTTGTATTGTATAGATATTTTTCTGCAGTCTCAGATGTTATGGATAATACTCTGTTGTTATAAACTGTTTTGAGTTTGAGTAATGTTAGAACATTCAGGACATGCAACTCTATATTCTTAGAATTTCTTCATATTTTAATGATACTGAGTACTAAGTAGTTAATAAAAGTTGATAAATCCTAAAAAAAATGGAGAGTGCAACTTTTTCTTTCAACTAAACTACTTGTAACTTTTTTTTAGCTAAAACAGGCTCTATTCTCAATAAAAAGTTTCAACTTTTAAAAACTTTAAAAAAAATCTCTAAAATCTATAAATATTCTGATATATTTAGAGGGCTTGTACAGTGAACGATTAAATATGCAAAATTCAAGGCCCGGACAGTGAACAAAGAAATATTTTTTGTAATCAACAGTTAAAACCAAATGGTTTATTCTTAAAAAAGATTAAAAGTTTTTAAAACTGTGAAAAACTTCAAATCAATTGTAAAATTTGTTTTAAATTTAAATACCAAAATCCCAGTACATTTATAATGTACTAAATTTCAGTTATCTATTTAAAGCAAAACATAATGAATCAAAAATCTTATTAAAAAAATATCACTTAAGAAACTAGACTTTTTTTTTGTACTAGCGGGTTTTTTTTGTACTAGCGGTTTTTTTTTGTACTAGCGGTTTTTTCATATCTTTATTTTCTGCTTTTTCTGTTTCTCTTATAGTCATTTGTAAAAAGAAAAGTGTGGTGTCTTTTCTCTTCAGAATCTGTTTATCAGGTTTTAAACTAGTAAAATGGCCTTTCAGAGCGTTATAATCAATGTCAAGTCCCTTGACTGTTGCTCTAAATTCTAGATAAAAATCTTTGAGGTTCCGAAACTCTGGTCGTGTTTTCCTTTTTTCTTTTTTTTCTTCTGGGGTTCCTAGTTATTATTTGGTCGTTTAAAGTTAGTTTCTAAATATTTTGTCATTCAAATACATATATTTTTGACTTGTATAGTTAGTGAGGTATCTATTTATATCTTTCTCTCCTTTGTAGATTTAATTCTGTAAAGAAAAATGTAAATTTTAAAATGGAAAAAATTTGATCAAAACAATATTAATAAGATTAAAACAGTCTTAAGTCAGTTAGTTCTTGGTCCATATTTAGACACTTTTGTTGGTAGTTCCTTTAATGCTTTATTTAATTATGTGGTTAAATTTTCAACATTAAGTTATTTTTAAAATTTTGTATTGTAAATAATAAAATTTGATAACAGAGTTGTTGCAATTATTTATTAATTTAGTTATTTAATTATTTTACAATTAAAGATGAATTGTTGTTGCCTTTATTGTTTTAAAAAATAGTTTTAAGGCCTGGTATTCTAGGAGAAATTTAACAAAAGCAAAAAGTTCAAATGTAATTTCTTATTGTACTACACAGTAGTTGAAATAATGGACATGAGTAGAAATATTAAATGTTTAAAAATATTAAACACAACAACAAAAAAATACTGTAAAAGATATCCAAAAAAAAAATTTTTTTTGATAACTTTAACAGTATTTTATTTGTTGTGTTAGAGTTATTGTCTTGGGAGTATTTTTTTTTATAAAGCTTTGAAAAAATAGCTAAAAACAAATATATTGACCATATGTTATTTTCCCAAAATACATAATGGGATTTTTCTAAAATAGTATCGAATGTCAGCAAAAAGGGCCAAATAAACCACTGTGTAATGGAAAGTCATTATGAAGTCAAACTCACAATACCAAAGTTGGAGTTTTTTAGAGATTTTGCATGTTGTTTGAAGAAGTTTTTAATGACATTCCAAACATTCCAAAGTGATTTTCTAATGAGTGCTTTCCTTACTAATATCATAAAAAAGATGCTTTATAAGATAATTTATAAAAAAGTTATATTGGCTACTGCAACCACTACACACAACACCATTTTGATGTGTAAAAAAGTAAAAATTAATTACCAGCTGATTAAATACACCTTCGGTAAAGCAGTTAAATTTACTTTGCACTCAAAAGAAATGGCAGAGGGCGCAAATTTAAAGGTTACATTAGTTTGTGGGTCAAAAATGTTGAAAAGCTGCATAAAAAAAGTCCCTTGAAGTACATGGTAGTACAAATGCCTATCCTTAAATAAAAAGGTTAGTGACAAACAAGTTGCTCAATTAAGCCAGCTGATTGAAAAAGTTGCATAGAT
>NC_061162.1:21525120-21530120 GCF_022113875.1 Hydra vulgaris | reverse complement strand
CACCATTTAAATGTACCATACGCCAAACTTTGTAATTTTAAATATTGTTTACACCTTTCAAATTCATCATACACCAAGCATTGTTATGTTAAATATCCTTAATCATTATAACAATGGTTATAGACAAAAGTTTAGACTGAAGATAGTTAATCATGTTAAATATCTTTAATCACTATGACAATGGTTATAGACAGAAGTTTAGACTGAAGATAATTAATTACGTTAAATATTCTTAATCATTATGACAATGGTTATAGACAGAAGTTTTTAGACTAAAGATAGTTAATTGCGTTAAATATCCTCAATCGTTATGACAATGGTTATAGACAGAAGTTTTTAGACTGAAGTTAATCACATTAAGAGTATGAAGCATTAAAAAAAGTATGAAGCATTCTAAAAGATTACCTCATGATGAAAGCAATCATTGATGTAATAATAACATTTATAATATATAATATAATAATAACAAGATGATTTAATTTTTAAGAGTAACTTTATAATTTGTCATAACAATTTTGTTCTAGGAGAGCTCAATTATATGAAAATTTACGAGAAAATTGCTATGGTATGTATTTACAATTTTATTTTATGAACTTAGTTACCATGTTCTGTGTGATGAAAAACATTTTCATCACACAGGGTAATAATTTTTAGGGTTAAAAAAGTAAAATACTTTGGCAAAAATAATAAAAATTGACAGCAATTGTTTTCCATGTATATCAATTCAGCCCTCAGAATTAGGGTCAGCATTCGGCAATGCCAACCTAACTATTGACCTCAAAGTGTTTGATGTCGGTAAATATTTGCCGACCTCGCTTGTATGTTTTATGGTAACCCCTTTGTGTCAAATTTTTTTTGCCTACCTGATGCCGACGTCTAACAATTTGAGGTCGGCAATTTATTGCTGAACTCACTTTTTTCTAATTCCAAGGGTTGTCTATTATTGGCTTGTTTTTTTTTAATGATCAATCGGATGACAAATTAATTATTCTTTTAAAATTATACTTTATTTTTTGATTTTATTTGGATTGTACTTTGCAGGTGTATTTGCATAGCTCTTATTGAAACAGTTTCTTTTGATATTTGGCTTGATTTTGGTATAAAGATAATTATAAGTTACTCGAGCTAATGAATTGCTGTTGGGCCTTTGACTTTTTAAAAGATTCATTCAAAAGATACCTTGGTAAATGTTGTAGAAAAATGTTTTGTGAGAAGCATTAGGTTTTGAAACTATTATTCACAAAGAATTAGTTTCTAATGAAATAATGCTAGATATTTGACTTTAGAGCAAGATTAAATTCAACTTTCTTACAGCTAAATCCTGTTTAAAATATCATATAATATCCACATAAGTACTAGCTTTAGTTAGCTTTAGTACTTGCTAAATTGTTTATATATCTAAAAACAGGACTTTAGAATTTCTAGTTTTAACGTTCAACTGTGACATGTTTATTTAAAAATTTTGTTTTGGCAAATTTTGTTATGTATATTTTGATCAAGAAAAGTCTTATGGTTGTATTTTAGTATTATAATTTTTATTTTCAGAGCTGGTCTCCATCTTTGGAGTTTGTTTGGGGATGTGGAAAATACCTTCTTTCATGCTCCCATTTAGAAGTATTTTTTTTTCTTATATTTTTTTCTAGAGTTATCTCTATAAAAACTTAGGCTACTTTTATATATATATATATATATATATATATATATATATATATATATATATATATATATATATATATATATATATATATATATATATATATATATATATATATATATATATATATCTTTATACATTACACCCTTCATGCTTTTTTTTTTTTTTTTTGAAAAATGTATTAAAAAAATATTAGGAAATGGTTGTTTTTTTTATCTAATGATTATATTTTAGTAGTATATATTATTAATAATAATAGTAATAATATATATTATAATATATATAAACATATTATAATAAATAAACATATTATAAAATTTAAAGGACAGTATACTAAAAGAACAAGATATTTCATATATAATGAAACAGAGAGCAGTGGCTGGTTATGGTATAAAATCTATTGTAAGTTGTAATTACAGTTCTTTTTTTAAATAACAAATTTGGCTTCGCTTGTTTTGAATTTTTTAATTGAAATACATAATTAAAAATTTATGAGGTTTGTAGAAATCTTATTGTATTAGGTTTTAAGAGGATCATTCTATATCATCAGTAATAAATTCAATTAAAAACGTTTTTGCACCTAAATGTCTCAAAATCAATTCATTATTACATTATTTGTATTAATAAAACGTTGCAAGATTAAAAATAAACTACATGACAGTTCTCAATAGAATCTCAAGAGAGTTGATTTTTCAATTTAGTTGCAACTTTATCTTGTTAATATTTTAAAGAATCTTTTTAATGTTTGAAATTTTTATTGAATGTAAAAACTTTACATTAAAAAAGTGCCTTGATTATCCAAATTGATTATCCAAATATATTTCAGCCCTGGGCAAAACATTTTCTTCATTCTAGATAAGGTATAGATCATCAGCTAGAGGAAAGATATGTACTTTAACATCAAGATACCAATAATATTAATGTATAGTTTCTTTAAGATGGTGCTGAATTGAAAGTTACAAACTTCCTCATTAGCTACAAAGTTTTATATCCCTTTTATTTTACTATTTTGGTGGTAAGAAAGTACTCAAGTCGGAGCTGTTAAAAAATTATTTGTCCATAAGGAACCACTCATATACACTAGGTTCTAGAGCTTTTTGCATTGTAACATTTTAAATTCAAAAAGGTCAGGTTAAAAAAGCAATTAGTAGAACTAGTTCCCAACCTTCAAGGTTAAGCTTTAAATTTTCAGAGATTCCAATAGAAGATTGAATGAAGATGGCATCCTATTGTGTTACTTTTTGTAAGTTTTTGGAACTAGAACTTCTGTGTTCTTTTTTTTAGAATATTACTTTTTGGAATCTTGCTAATCAAGGCAAAAAAAAGCAATTTTGAGGTTTCTGAAGCTCAAAATATTAGTCAGAAACTTCATTTTCTTTGTTGAAATAATCTTTGAACTTGGAGAGCCATTGCTTGCTTAGGTTGCTAAAATTGCTAGATAAAGATTTTTTTTGTAGTCTCCTTTTTTGTTTTTTTTTTGACAGTTTTAAACCCCTTTTTACATCCTGTTTTGTTATAATTGATATTTTCCATTTGCTCATTTTATCTTTCTAAAGACTATGACTGCAATGTACAATTCAATTCTAATGTGCATTTTTAATCTAAGATCAAAACCAAGTTCGGTTAGAATGGCACTTGATGCTTTTTGCAAAATATTTGATGAAACATAACATAGCCGTTAGGGCAACATTTTAACCAATTATTTAAATCTATTTTGCTCTTAATGTTTCTTTTTACTTCTTTTTGTTGTTGTTGTTACCATATTCGATTTGTAATAGTTTCAAAAACGTCTCACGCTTATCATTATAGTAATTCAATGTCTAAGTTTTTTATGAGTAAACATATTTGCTTTAAATCTAGAGGGTCTGGTTTTTTACATTTAAAACTATTTTTAATACTATTTTTATATTTAAAGTAATTGTTCTTTAATTTCTTTGAAATCACATTTTGTTCACTGGGTTTTTTTTTTCAGGAAAATAATGTCACAGTAACTATTTGATTTTAAGTATTAACTGTCATCTTTGATCACCAACATCATCTATCATCTATGATCACTAACTTCATCTATCATCTATGATCGCTAACTTCATCTATCACTAACTTCATCTATCATATATGATCACCAACTTCATCTATCATCTATGATCACCAATTTCATCTATATTCTATGATCACCAATTTCATCTATCATTTATGATCACTAACTTTATCTATCATCTATGATTGCTAACTTTATCTATAATCTTTGATCACTAACTTCATCTATCATATACGATCACCAACTTCATTTATCATCTATGATCACCAACTTCATCTATCATATATGATCACCAATTTCATCTATCATCTATGATCACTGACTTAAAATGTAAATGCTATAATTAAATATTCAAGTTTAATTTAGGGAAAAAAAATTAACTTCTATGTTAAAAAAATTAATTTTGACATATTAGTTTCAATTCTGTGTGAAGTCATACTCTTGGTTTTTTTAAATTGTAATATTAATATTTTCATAAATTAATGTTAAAAGTGTTGAGTGTTTTTTATCAAGGTAATTTTTTGCCTGATATTTTTAGAGGATTTATTATTTCAACTTTGTTTTAACTTTTGTTCTTAACGTTTAACTTTTTCTAAACATTAACTTTCAACTAGTTTTAAAACTTTTATGCAAAAAACTGGGTAAACAAGTTTAAAAATAAAAATAAAAAAGGCAAACCTATTGAGTATAAAGTCTTTAAAGCTGGTACTTTTAAGTTCCTTTTCAAAGAAAGTAGCATTTAACAAGATGGTCTCTCTTAAGCCTATACACCTTTATGAATCTAAATTTAGTTTTTAGTTATTAGAACTTAGACACAATACTTCACAAGATACTACACTCAATACACTACATTATGACAACTAGATTAAAATATTTCTGTGCTTCAAATAATGTAAAGATGAATTGATTTTAAGTTAGAAATGCCTGAATCATTTGACATGAAACAACTTTGAAGTTTTTTATTTATGTTTTTATAATTGTATTTATGTGTTCAACCTAAATAAATTATTAGGCAGTAATTTTTCAATTATTTTGATGTATAAATGTTTACAATTTTTATTATTTAACATGGATTGTTGCTCTATGCTTTATTGGGCTGTTGGGTTGACACTTTCAATTTCATTAGTGGATTGTCACTCTGCAATTTTATTCATTCTTTTTTTTTTATCCTAAAGTGTTTGCAAAATTTCCAAAAATATTTATTAAAAAAGGTATATGTCTTTTTAATACATGCTAGGCTTGCTAACAATCCATGGTAGTTATTTAAATGTAATACTTATTTATTGCAAATATAAATTTATATAAGAA